>CM071931.1:54632690-54988541 GCA_016081115.2 Rehmannia glutinosa | reverse complement strand
GAGTATGCATCCATGAAGCTCATCGGCTCGTGTCTACTGCAGAATACCATGTAATCGATATTTGGCAATGGATAAGCGTCCTTAGGGCATGCTTTGTTGAGGTCGGTAAAATCCACGCAAGCGCCACGTTGCTTTTCTTTACCAAAAGCGATTGGCGACCCATCGAGGATAGAGGGCTTCCCTGGATGAATTGATTGTCTAGTAGTTTGTTAACCTCGATTTCGAGTCGCTTTGTCTATTAGGGCCAAGTTTGCGCTTTTTCGGATGATCGGCGGAACGTTAGATCAATATTGAGGCGGTGGCACGATACTTGGGGTCAATTCCGGGCATGTGCGCATGAGTCCATGCGAAGACGCCAAGATTATTTCCCAAAAAACTTCGACCAACTCGCCCGATATGGTTCGGAAGATCATGACCAATACGTAGTTGGCGCCCGCTTGGCCTACCGACATTGATTGTATCAACCCGTTCTCTGGTTCCGCTCGTTTTCTTTTCTTGCTTTGCCCCTCCTTGATTGCGGGGGCAATTAGTCTTCGGCCGGCTCGGTTTCGATTGCCGGCTCGCCTTCTTCCATCATTGGCTCCTTCCCAGGCCGACGACCGGATTATCCTCCTAAACGATCACCCGCTCCTCGCTTCGGACTCCTCTTCGGGCAAGGATTATCTTGTGTGATTCCACTGGTTTGCCCTTGTTACGCCACGTTAATCTCCACCTGGTCGGAGTTTAAGAGAGCACTCTCGTGACTCCTTTGATTCCCTTTATGTATAGCTTCACATCGGATGTTGGGAATTTTATACAAAAATGATATATTGAAACGGGCGCTTTTATATGATAAAGCAATGGCCTCCCAATGATGGCATTGTACTCCGAATCGGCATTGATTGTTTTGAATGTTGTCATGACAGTCCGTTTATGCAAACCTTGTCCCATTTGGATGGGCAAATCAACTTCTCCGGCGGGACTATCCTTCCTCCTCCAAACCCCGAGAATCTTATCGTTACATGGACGGATATAACTATCATCCACGTTTAATCTTCGAAATGCTCGGACATAAATGATCGACGAATAGCCCCGATCAATTAAAATTCTCCGTGAACCTAATACCCAAAATCGGTGCGGTGATGACGGAGGTCGAGAATGAGGATGGACCACCTGGTCGGCATCCGCATCCGAGAACGGAAAGTGGCCGGTGGGTTGGCCTTCCTTGATTTCGCCACCCGAACTTGTCTTCGGCATTGGTTGCTTGTCTAACATCGGCTTTTCTTTTCTGTTGGAGCGTCTATCCTCCATTGTGTTGGTATTGATCCGACCGACATTGACATCATGAGGATTTCCCTCCTGGTTTTCACGGGGCGGCGGCGGGAGAGTGGGTTGATTACGCTCCGGGTTGACGCTGAGCGATCTTGCGGGGGTGGTAGCTCATGAACGTACCTTTTAAGGCCGCCCTGCCGAACAACCCGCATAATTTCCCTAATTAGATCTCGGCACTCGTCGATGATCGTGACTCATCGATTTGTGATAGGCACGAATCGACGCGAATCTAATTTTGATGGCTCATTTTCGGAGGCCGAAATGGAGGCAACAAATTGGACCACACTTCACTCCATATGGCCGACGAGTGTGGGTCAAAGTACTCCTTAAGCGGCGACTTGGCTCGCCTCTTGGCGAGCTCTAAATCCGGTGGTCGGGTTTTCGAGAATGGCCTAAACCTGACCGGCCCAATGACCATTGGTTCTTTCCTTCCGTCCTTTCTTACGTTCCCTTGTCGGTGCTTCGGGGCGGTTTACTTGCCTTCTTCCGCACAAATATGGCGTTCAGCGCGGTTAGAAATTCTTGATACGAGGTCGCCCCGATTCGTGGATGGAGTAATTGAACCAAGTCTCGGGGCTAGTCGGCCATGGCTGCGATCAAAATGGCATCATCCGACACCGGTTCCATCTCTCGAACTTGTTTATTAAACCGAGAAATATAACTCTTGAGGGGGCTCGTCTTTCCCTTGTTTGATGTTTACGGGAGTCTTTAGGCGCGCTCGGACTTTGGATGTTAAGAAATGTGTCGTAAAGCGGAGGCGATCCCATGCTTGAATGGATCCCCTGTGCGCAGTCCTAAACCAACAGTGGGCTCGGTCGCCCAAAGTCGAGGGAAGGCCCCCGCAGGATGGCATCGCTTGGATCGTATAGTTCCATCCATGCTAAGTACTTGTGAACGTGAGTGGTCGGGTCGGTTTCCCGTTATAGAGGCCGACTGGGGATTTTCAACTTTGGCGGAAGGATCGCCAGGGATTCCAGGAGAAAATGGCGACGGAACAGTGGGCAAGGCTCCATACTGGGGCGGTCTTCGAGACTGTTCGCCATCCGGACCGCCTTCCACCTGCTCGTTGACGACGACGTAGGCGGTGTATTTCTATATCCCGTTCCTGCCATAAGCTAGGGGCCTTGGACCTGATTGACCCGAGTTGTTCCCGCTCATCCTAAACCCGAGCCGGAACTTATCGATCGAGCTGGGCGAAAGGATCAACTCCCAATCGTCCGGCGAACACTGAGTGGGCACGGCGATGTCGTGTTTGCTTCCGAAATGACTCGCTATACGACTTTGCTCCTCTCATCTTCTCTTTGCCGCCTTCGTCATGCGGACATGTTGTTCATTACCCGAACTCGGCTTCTTGGCTTTGTGGCGAGGAAATCCGGAATTTGAGGATTAATGTTAACATTTAGTTGTGGGTTGAGTGGGTTAGTATTTGCAAGGAGTGGAGGAGGTGCTTGAGAGTTCGTGGCGGCGAGAGTTTGCGATATAAGTTGGTTCATTTGTTGTACAAAGGTTGGGTTGGCGATTAACGAGCGAAAGGGAATAAAGCGATGCTCCCCGCTTCCCGTTTGGAGCATATTGTGGCCATTCGTAGTTTGGCCAGGTTGGTTGTTCAAATGTTGCTCTTGATCAAACGGGCATTTCTCGGATTGACTCATTTTTTCCCTTATCAAAGGTTCGATGTCAAATTTTACCTGGTTTTTGTTTCACTTGCTTTTTGACTGAACTCGGATCGACCAATACGGGCCCTCCTTCTAGCGCCAATTTGTTGACGTACGTTTTGGTCAACAAGCGAAAATATGTAAAAGATTTAACACGTGGAAATGAAAACGTGCGTAACGTATGTTTATTTCTGGCTAATTATGCCTTTTTTGTATTTTGCCGAGCCGGAATATTGGGGTCGGTCTTTCTTATAATTTGTTACTATTTTCTTTTTTTTCCTCTCTTTGTTTTTCTCCTTTTCAGACTCTTTATACCCCTTTGAGTAAGTGGGTTTACAATAGTCATCTTTGCACTAACTATTCATTAATTAATAAAATAGTCAAAACACGACACATGTCCCTCTATAGTTGTGCATGATAGCCAAATATTGCCACTTGTCGACTTCTCTTCATAATCCTCTGACATGTGGCAGTTTCTGATACCAATAAAGTGTTAAGTATGGGCATGTGTTTATTTTTACGAAGCTGTCGCGCGTGCGTTTCATCTTGAAATTTGGGCTCGGGGCTCGGTAGCCGTGTTGCGGTTGGGCTCGGTAGCGGCTCGGTAGCGGTTGGGCTCGGTAGCGGGCGAGCCTAATTCGTGACGTGTTGTCGTACATCATTGTTCACGTCACCCGCAGGTCGCCTATTCGGATATGTGTTAGACTGATGACGTGGATTAATTTTTCACAGCTCGGCTCGGGTATCATCAGTATTAAATCTTGAAGGACCAATCAAATTAGAGACCTCACCATATGAATTATCCAAACACCCCTCTCCTACAAGTATAAATAGGGGTCATTCTCAAGGAATTAAATCACAATTCAAAGAGAAGAAATCCAAGCAAGAAGGCGGTGGAGGAAATTCTCTCAAGGTAAGAAGAATATATTCAAGGAGATCCACGGTGTCCAAGGCGAAATTCAAGGCATTCATCGCGGAGTCCACTCAAATCACGGCGTTTGATTCCAGAATAAGCTTCCAAGCCCTCGAGTTAACGTTATTGAAATCAGAACCATCTTGGAGGAAGATCAAAAGGTCAATTTCACCAAGAAATTCATATATTCAAATCAAATATCATCAAATATATCACGTTTGATTCGGGATCAAGCTTTCAAGCCCTCGAATTGACGATATTGAAGTTCAAGTTTAAGTTTGGAGAAGATTAAACTGAAGAATTTGACTCCAAATTCTCAAATTCCGAATATTTTGTTCTTGAAGAAAAGAATTAGAGGAGGAATAGGGATTGTAACCTATATATTTTCATTTTGATTCATATATATTTAATTTGTACGCTTTTATCTTGTTTGATATTCGCAGACAATAAAAATTTGTGTTACAAATTTTTAGGGATTGTAACCTATATATTTTCATTTTGATTCATATATATTTAATTTGTACGCTTTTTTCTTGTTTGATATTCGCTGACAATAAAAATTTGTTTTACAAATTTTTGGCGCGCTCAGTGGGACAATATCTACCTCTCATCTCTTTTCCTCGACAATTCTTGAAGTATCGCGATGGCTACTCACAAAACCACATCAACAAAAGCTGTTTCTTCAAACTCTTTAGGTGACACAAGTAAAAGTGTTGGCATCACTACAAGGAGTATGCCCAAGAAGCTGAGTACATCCTTTGAGAAGACTCCGGTGCGAGCTAAAGCAAATCTAACTCATCTCGAAGATGATGGAGACTTAAGAGATGATGCTTCATCCCCAACCTCCTGCTCGACATCAAGTTGCTCAGACATGGCACACGTTATGGTGACGAATGCTACATCGCTTGAAGAACAAATCGCAAGTTTGACGAGGGCCATTGATGGACCAATTGGGTTGCCATAATGACAGACACGTGGCGTCTTGTGGTTGGACCAATCTTGCGCAGGAAACGAAAAGGTACGTCAGTTCTGTCAGCGGGCGTGGGGACGCGACGTTTTTTGACATGTTTGACGGCTTTTAAGTTTTTAAAAGGCGTGTCTCTTTCGAATAATCGTCGCGCCTATCGAGGAACTCTATCTATAAATACCTTTGTTTCCCTTCATCTTTCACTTTCGCAATCATTAACCTTTGAGCTAAAGCAAGTAGAACCGAGCAGAAATTTCGGGTCGGCTTCCCAAGTTCAGAGACTTCGAACTTAGGTATTTGCTTCATGGCCATTTGATGCTTGGGGGTTGGATGTGGTTGGACCAATGACAAAGTCATCCGGAGGGCACTTGTATATCTTCGCTGCGACATACTACTTTTCTAAATGGGCGAGGCAATACCCTCAAAGAAGTGACGAAAGAAAATATCGCCCGACTTTATCCGCATAAACATTATTTATTCTTTGTGGGATCCTCGATACATAATAACGGATAACAAGAAGCCCTTCTCAAATAGCCTCATAGATAAACTTTGTCAAAAGTTCGGATTCAAACAAAGAAAATCCTCCATGTATAACGTTGCGGCTAACAGACTTGCTGAAGCTTTTAACAAAACTTTGTGTAGCTTGCTGAAGAAAGTGGTCTCAAAGTCAAAGCGAGACTGGCACGAAAGGATCGGAGAAGCTCTATGGGCATACCGAACCACATATAGAACACCCACTCAAGCAACTTCGTATGCGCTTGTATATGGTGTTGAAGTGGTTGTTCCCCTTGAACAACAAATTCCGTCACTATGGATAGCCTTGCAAGAAGGACTAACTGAAGAAGAAAATGCATGATTATGCCTTGAAGAATTAGAAGCTCTCGATGAGAAAAGATTGGAAGCACAACAAAGACTTGAATGTTATCAAGCTTGTCTTTCTAGGGCTTTTAATAAAGAAGTGCGATCACGCTCTTTTTAAGTTGGTGATTGGGTGCTTGCTGTCAAAAGACCCATCATTACTACTCACTGAACTGGAAACAAATTCACATCAAAATGGGATGGTCCTTATGTTGTTAAAGAAGTCTACACTAATGGCGCTTACAAATTGGTTGCCGAAGATGGTTTGAGAATTGGCCTCATAAATGGCAAATTTTTAAAACGCTACTATCCTTGAAGACGGAAGAAAGCTCCATGACGCATGAGCTTAAACTACATGTTACTCCTGACCCGCGTGAGTATAAAATGTGAACAGTATCCACCAAAGGCAAAGTATGTGGTTAAACTGCTAACTTCCCCACCAAAGTGAATACATGTGGTTAAACTGTTAATTTCTCCCACTAAGGGTGTTTAATGTGGTTAAAATATTAAATAACCCACCTAGTATAGGGTGGTTAAGCAATAGATACTACTGGCCCGCACGAGTATAAACTGTGTACAGCACCCCCCTTAAGAAAATGTCCCTTGAACTACGTTATGACTTGATCCCTTTCTTGGGTACGTAGGCAACTTAGAATCTTCAAAGTTCAGTCATGAGTTTGTGATGAATTCAAAAAAAAAATACTTAATAGATTGCAAGATAGAAAATGATCAATTTCTATTATGTAATATCAAAAAAAGGTGCTCATACATGAAGTCAAAAAAAAAAATCAAAAGGGCGCAAGCTCTTTAATTCTTCCTTGTCACCCTCTAGACGCACCATCGGAAGCTCCAAATTTTCCAGCACTTTATCATTCGAAGGCGAGGTATTTTGAATAGTGGTAATCTCTTCTTCAATCTGTTAAACTTCAATATGAGCAATGTGAAAAAGTTCTTCTAGTCGCTTTAATGAGGCAGTCAAATTCTTCTTTCGTTTTCTCAAATTGTCAAGCTCTCTGTTAATGGACTCTAACTCTTCCTTAGTGGATGAAATTCGGGCAGACTCTTTAGCTTCTTTAGTCTTGGCATCTTGCAAACGATCTTCGAATTCGCTCAATTGTCATGCAAGAAGTTCTTTAGACACAATATCTGAAGATGACAACCTTGCTTCATCATATACAACAGCTTTGGCAAAAAGATCTTTCAATGACCCCTCCACAAAAGAGATGTCAATAATATTAAAACTCTTCATGGACTCGAGTACAATCATCACTTCATCTTGAATAGAAGAAAGGGAGTCAATTGGAATGTTGGATATCTTCTCACGGAGATCGCTCGATAACTTTTGAAGATATTCTTGCTGGTGGTTGCGAATAAATTTCTCACTTGAAATACTGAAAATACCGCAGAAGGGGACGTCTTGGCCTCAATGAAGTTAGATGTAACCTTTTGAGGATTCGTGATTGACAAGTTGAGGCCCATGATCGACCTCTAGCTATCTTGTGCTCCATTCTCACACTCATTGTTGAGTAGTTGTTTCTCCAGCTGAAACATCACACTATCAAATTAGAAAAAGGATTACCAATCAAAACGAAGTGACATGAAGTTAAAAAAAAAGTTATTGACCTCTTCAACAAAATTCTCCGTAAGTGGTTGATTACTCGCAACACCATTGGCTTCTTGTTGCTCTAGAGATTTGTGAGTCTTTTTAAGTCTCTTCCAATGACGGTCCGCATCACCGCTGCTACTTTCTTCAAAAGAAGGGATGACTACTTTTCTCTTATTTGATTCGCAAGCTTCAATGTCCAAGGCACCGCACCTCTGAGGAGAAGAAGCAACATGAACAAGTGGAGAACTTCGAATATTCTCACCAAGTGGACCATGTCTATGCCTTTTGCCCTTCGGCAAAACTTTCTTTGTCTTCGAGTTAATCAAGTTCTCTATGTTTTCTTCAAAGTAGTTTCCATGAACTCGAGCCCACCATTGTTTATATTCCTCTGAAGAAAACATCTTCGGACTTGGGGGCATGCAAGGAAGCCAAGCTTTAGAAAAAGTCTTAGATGAAGTGCACACACGCCAATGGTAAACCCCTTCTTCTAATGAACCTCCACGCACATCATCTTTGAGAAATCCCAGCACCATTTGATGAAATCTGGACTGGCGACTAAAATCAATGGGGACTGTAAGGCTCAATCACAAAACGCCCACCTTGGCGTAGGGAAAGATAACTTGAACGAATAGCGATGAAGTAGTCTTGCTCAAACCTTTGTGCATTGCCATTGTCAACATAGTGAAAATCCTTGTTCTTCGTAATCATAGTTCAAGTCCAAGAAATCCAATCTCCTTTGTGGATTCGTCTGCGAGCTTCTTTGGGTTCATAGTATTTTGCGTGTCCCTCGCCCGAAAAGATCGCCATCTTAGGGTTGTTCGTCCCTTGCCAAACATGATTATGAGTTTTGAAATAATGGGCCAACCAACCATAGACAAAGTGGACGGGAAGCGTTGAATACACATTGGATGGCTTCGGAGAGTTTGCAATCTTGTTCAGACCTCCAAAGATACTCGCTAAAACAGGAACAACAAGGCCAACCATTTGCCTATATGCCATGAGACTCGCCATCTTGAAAGTGCCAGGGCGTATTGAGTTGAGATCATCGTTTGGAAGAACAAATAAGCATAGCCAACAAGCCAAATATGCTGCCAAGTACGTCTCCTCTATCGAGCTCTCCTTGACACCGAGTTTGGAAAATAAAGCCTTCTCAGTAGGGGACCATTCACCATGGATGCCGATGTCACCAAGTGGATTATGAGTCGACTCGGGATGTTCAATTTGCTTCTCTATACGTGGGGCCTTCTTCTATTTGTGCGTGGGGGTGGATTATACTTCGTAGCCTTCTTGAACCAAAAGTTGACCCAATCACCGATTGAAACTTGCGAACAGTGATCCCCATGAGCGCTCCCTTAAAGTAGATTATAAGCATGAAGTAAGCGGTTGCATGAATGAGGGAGGAATGTAAGTCCCGCTTCGTCAACGCCGGTAAACTCCTTGGCACTCGGAACAACTTCGTCGTACAGAAACCTAGTCACAGGCAAGCCAGCTAGAGTATGCAGATCCCACGGTGATATAGATAGTTCGCCATGAGAAGTGAGCAATGTGTTGGTAGACGGACACCACGCCTCGCAAAACGCCTTGACGATATTGGAATTGCAATCATATGTAAAGAGAGAAGCATACACTGAATCGTATATACGGGCCGCTGAGTTTGTTTTTTCATCGACTACGGACGTCTTTGGTCCACTCCCAATAGCCTCTGACATAATGGAATTCACCGCTAAATCGGATTGGATCTCCCCATTTGGCTTCGCCTTCGATGATACGACGCCCCAAAGTTGGTAGTGAAATTGACTCATCAGACTGTTGGTGATGGGTTGCTTCTATAGCCCATATCTTGGATTTGGAGTCCTTGACTGGTGGAATCTCACGAGACCATAGGTGAAGTCGATTCGTCAACTTTGGTCATTACTTTGCGTATCGACCAACAAGTGGATCATAAATCGCCAAAATGGTACCTCGTTCTATGTCATGATTTTCGTCATCAAGAATAACCAAGTGTTGTATGCCGGGGGAAGAAGAAATATCTTTGAAGTGTACCATCATAAAATCTGTCAAAAAAAAAAATTAAAATCATGAATATGTATTGTGAGTAATTTGAGATACAAAAGGTAATCAAAATAGGATATTCATTCAAGAATCATGAGCGTGTAGAAACGGGCCTTTGTTTGGAAATTGAGATAATGGGATTGATTGCTAGGTGAAATCTTCAAACCTATAAGCAAAAGAAATTGATCAGAAGACAATATATATATACACGTATGCGTATCTTCTTCAGAGATAGATAATGTGTATAAACTAGTTGGTGGATTTAATTAAACCCACCCACAACTGATTCGAAGCAATCGAAAGAATAAGTCCGAGAACCAACTTTTTTTTATCAATTCATCAAACATGTGGCGGGCAATGATCATGAAGGAATGGCAAACATGAGTATGGAATATACCTGAATCAAACAAAAGCAGTAGAAACAAAGCAGTAGATTAAAACTTGAAGAAAATCTCAAGCTGGAAGAGCAATTCTTCTCAAGCTGGAAGAGCAATTCTGCACCCTATTCTTTTTTTTTTTTTTTTGCTTCCGTCTGTGAAGTTGTGTGAAAAAATTGAACATCATTTTATAGTTGTTAATGAGAGATTAAGTTTATCAGAGTTCTTGTTTAAGTTGGCATGGAGTCCTACGAACATAAGGGGTTGATCTAATAGAAGATCTTGGAAAATTAAGAAAAACGCAACTTCATCCCTCTGAGATATGGTGCAACCGTTTCTTTGTTTCACTAGAATTCTATTTTGCCTTAAACTTGAAATCAAAGTCTGTTTGTTCAAATTTATTCTTATCCCCAACAAATTGATCACGTGGGGCCAATGTGTTTTTGAGATGGGAATGACATAAATATTAGGAAGGATTTCAAAGTGTTGATGGGTTGAGTTGCTTGAATAAGTGCCACGTATGCATGTAGTCACGGGGCTTATACGAAAGGGAAAAGGACATAAATACCCCATTTTCCATACCCAATCACTGCACAATGTCCATTTTCCGCTGATTTTGGACAAAAATACCATTTTCCGCTGAATTTGGACAAAAATACCTATTTTCCGCTTATTTTTGACAAAAATACCCATTTTCCGCTTATTTTTTTGCGTTGGTTTCTTTTTTGTTTCTTTGTTGTTTCAAACATGTTTGTTGTTTCATACCTGTTTCATTTATGTTTCTTATATGTTTCACTTAGCAAACTTTTCATTGAATTCCACAGTTGCATAGAGAATTCTCAGTTGTGGTATGCCACAATGGACAATGGGAAGAAAATAGAGAGTATACAAACTTTGAAATAACAAGAATACTGATTCCAATGGACTGTACATTCAGCACCCTAAACGAAATCTTGGAACAACAAATTCAATTCAGAAAATTTGAGCTTACTTGTCCATCATCGGCTACGAAAATGGACACGACTCCACCGTCGGACAAAAAATACTTTGTATTGACTTCCAACATCGTAGAATTATTGAATGCATCAATCGTAAGGGAAAGACTTACTAGTAACAACTTTGCTAGAGTACGTGAGATCTTTAGATCAAGATTAGACATGCAGACATTGAAATGAAGCAAAGATCAACATTTACAAGGATGACAAAAAAAAAACTGAAGAGTATATGGGGAAAAACTTCACCATTTCTCTAAATTTAAAAGCAATTTACTACAAACTTTTATCACATGATCCCCTGTTTCACAATTGTTTCTTACATGTTTCATTTATGTTTCTTACATGTTTCAACTGATTACATCATCATTAAGATTTACATAACAACAATTCTCTAAAATCATTAGGAAGTGGAGGTAGAAACTAAATGTCGTTGTCATCGTCATCACCATTTTGCAGCTTCAACTTAGCATAATTGTGAAGCAGATGACTGAGCCTTGCTTGTTCATTCTCTATCTCAAATGCTTCGACGTCCATAGCCTTCCCACCAATAAAGTGCTCGGCATAACAAGCAACAAAAAATCCCACATTCACTAAAAAAGATACACAATCAGATATGTAACACAATAAATCAAAAACAATAAAAAAAACAAATAAATGGAAATACAAAAACATCAAAAAAACAACTTCGAAACAACATCGAAACAAACGAAAAACTTCAATCACAAAATAATAAAAGAACACAGAAAATTGGGTTTAACCTCTGAGTCTTCGCTCGACATTTCATCAAACAGTTGCAGAGCCTCACCCCGTTGGATGAAAACTCGAAATCAACCACAAAATCTTCACCCAATCCTCGTTGCCCCGTTCGAAACATTCATCATCTTCTTCGACATGACCGCAACTCCTAATTTGTGCTAAGAAACTTTACAAAAATCTAAAATCAATTCATCTGTCAAAAAAAATCAAATTTCTATCATATTCCCCTAAATCAACGGATACCGATGCTTTTTCCCAATCTTCGCTCAAATCAAACACAAAATCATCCCCAGAAGAGGCGGCTCCGCCACTAACCACGGCAGAGCCACCACCACTAGCAGCGAACAAGTCAGATACATAACACAACAAATCAAAAATAATAAAAAAGAACAAATAAATGGAAATACAGAAACATAAAAGAAAAAACTTCGAAACAACATCGAAACAAACGAAAAACTTCAAATCACAAAATAATAAAAGAACACAGAAAATTGGGTTTAACCTCTGAGTCTTCGCTCGACATTTCATCAAACAGTTGAAGAGCCTCACCCCGTCGGATGAAAACTCGAAATCAACCACAAAATCTTCACCCCAATCCTCGTCGCCCCATTCGAAACATTCATCATCTTCTTCGACACGACCGCGATTCCTAATCTGTGCTAAGAAACTTTACAAAAATCTAAAATCAATTCATCTGTCAAAAAAAATCAAATTTCTATCATCTTCCCCTATTTAAAATTCAACGTACTACAAAATCCTTCATTCCAAACACACCCCAAATTGGTTATGTGGGTTGCAATCTTTATACTTTTCTTCCATTACCAAAATTCTAAGCAATAAAGCTGTGAAAAAAAAGGGGGGAAATTAAAGAAATACATGCCTCGATTCGACGACCCAAGAAGGCTTCGAGATCGAGAGGAGTGGCCTCGCAGACGCCGGTGTTCCGATTCTATGGAGCGGTGCACCGTTGTCCTCACCGATGGCTTCTAATCGACCCTTGTTTGCGAAATTCGTTGCTGTCACTACTATGACGCCATTATTTGGCCTCGTTGCCTCAAAGGCGGTGGCTAGTTCGTATCATGGCCACCGAAAGTGTGAGCAGCGTCGCGCTGGTGAGATACTCTCAGGGTAAAACACCTGATAAGAAAAGTAAAGGGGTGGGTACATTTGAGAAGTTTAGGACCGGATGGGGTAGATTAGTGATAGGGTGGTATTTTTGTCTTTTTTTCAAAAATCAGGGTATTTTTGTGGTATTTCCTCTATACAAAAAGGAATATAGGCTTTGTATTTTAAGTACATGAGCTGGACCTTCTAGGAGAATTACGGGCTTTTGCAAATATAAAAGTGTTCTATTGGCCCATCAAATTGAAAGCTTCGAGAGCAAGGCTTATGAATCACATGTCCAAATTCTTTGATTCATTTTTCAAAGTCGAAGTCATATGAGCTTGCTTTACAAATGAAAGAATCCAAGCAATTTTCGCGACTTATTCACTCGAAGACACATCGTCCGTGAACAAGTCTCGTGGGACATTTGTAGACAAATTAAATTTGCACCAATGAAATGGTGCCACATGTGAAATTCTTTATTAAATACCAATTTCATAATTTCTATTTATATTTGGGGATTTAATCAAATTTAATTCCTAATTTAAATAGTTAATTAATTGATATTTTGATATATATTTTATTGGCCAATTAAAGATTGCCAAATGTCAAATTCTTATAAATCAAGATTTATCTTAATAATCTATTATTTTTCATGATAATTATCACAATTTGTGATTAAAGAAATAATATTAAATCTTGAAGGACCAATCAAATTAGAGTCCTCACCATATGAAATATCTAAAGACCCCCTCTCCTACAAGTATAAATAAAGGTCATTCTCAAGGAATTAAATTATAATTCAAAGAGAAGAAATTCAAGCAAGAAGGCGGTGGAGGAAATTCTCTCAAGGCAAGAAGAATATATTCAAGGAGATCCACGGTGTCCAAGGCGAAATTCAAGGCATTAATCGCGGAGTCCACTCAAATCGCGGCGTTTTATTCGGGAATAAGCTTCCAAGCCCTCGAGTTAATGTTATTGAAAGTCAGAACCATCTTGGAGAAAGATCAAAAGGTCAATTTCACCAAGAAATTTATATATTCAAATCAAATATCATCAAATATATCACATTTGATTCGAGATCAAGCTTTCAAGCCCTCGAATTAACGATATTGAAGTTCAAGTTTAAGTTTGGAGAAGATTAAACTGAAGAATTCGACTCCAAATTCTCAGATTCCGGATATTTTGTTCTTGAAGAAAAGAATCAGAGGAGAAATAGGGATTGTAACCTATATATTTTTATTTTGATTCATATATATTTTATTTATACGTTTTTTTTCTTGTTTGATATTCGTAGACAATAAAAATTTGTGTTACTGGGTGTTCCATCCATTTTTGGACCAACGTATTTATAGATGACATATTGGTGTATTCCAAGAATGAAGAACAATATAAAGAACATTTCAGAATAGTGTTGGAGACACTTCGTAGGGAAAGGTTGTATGCGAAGTTTAAGAAATGTGAATTTTGGTTAAATCGAGTCGTGTTCCTTGGGCATGTGATTACTGCTCAAGGAATTAAAGTAGATCGGACCAAGGTTGAAGCAGTCAATGAATGTAGGGCTCCTAAGAATGTGAATGAAGTTCGCAGTTTTCTGCGTTTAGCAGAGTATTATCGAAGATTCATTGAAGGATCTTCAAAGATAGCTGGGCCCATGACGCGACTAACTAGAAAAGGAGAAAAATTTATTTGGACAAAGAAATGCGAGGAAAGTTTTCAAGAATTGAAACAAAGACTGAGCTCTGCACCAGTGTTGACTATTCCTGATCCTTCTAAGGAATTTGTCATTTATAGTGACGCGTCTAAACAAGGATTAGGATGTGTGTTGATGCAGCATGGCAAAGTGGTTGCCTATGCCTCAAGGCGACTAAAGCTACATGAATTGAACTACCCTACACATGATTTGGAGTTAGCTACTGTGGTTCACGCCTTAAAGATTTTGGGCATTATTTGTATGGAGGAAGGTGTGAGATTTTCACTGACCACAAAAGCTTAAAGTATCTTTTTACTCAAAAAGAGTTGAACATGAGGCAGAGGAGGTGGCTAGAATTGGTTAAAGATTACGATTGTACCATCAACTACCACCCTGGGGAAGCTAATGTGGTTGCTGATCCTCTAAGTCGTAAATTTAAAGGAGAATTATCAAGTTTAATAACTGAACAAGAAGAACTAGTGAAAGAGTTTGCTAAAATTAGAATTGAGGTAGTTGTACCACCAAAGAGTACGGAAGCGATATTAACATCTTTAGTGGTGCAACCTACTTTAAAGGAGAGAATTAAGGAAGCTCAACCTCAAGATAAATTTTTTAACAAAATGAAGGAACGAACCCGAGAAGGGAGAGTTAAGGGATTCCTTTTAACAGATGAAGGTATTTTAACTTATAAGGGAGATTGTGTGTTTCTAAAGAAGAGGGACTTATAAAAGAAATTCTTGAGGAAGCTCATTGTAGACCATACACGGCTCATCCTGGAGGTACAAAGATGTACCTAGACTTTAAGGAAATATTTGGTGGAGAAGTATGAAGAGGGATATTGGAAATTTTGTAGAGAAATGTTTGACTTGCCAACAAGTAAAAGTCGAGCACCAAAGACCATCTAGTTTGCTCAAACCACTTGAAATCCCTGAATGGAAATGGGAACATATAACTATGGATTTCATGGTAGGACTTTCGAGATCGATTAAAGGAAATAAGGCAGTTTGGGTCATAGTAGATCGGTTGACTAAGTCAGCTCATTTTCTCGACCAAGATGACGTCGAAAGATGGAACAATATGCTCATATCTACATGAGAGAGATAGTTAAATTACATGGAGTACCAAATGTGTCTATTGTATCGCAGGCAGACACAAGATTTACTTCAAATTTTGGAGAAGTCACGCAAAGTGCAATGGGCACAAGATTGAAATTCAAGACATCTTATCATCCACGCATGGATGGGCGATCTGAAAGGACAATACAAATATTGGAAGATATCTTTGAGAGGTTGTGTGCTCGACTTAGGAAGAATCGGGAGACTGTACTACCTTTAGTGGAGTTCGCTTATAACAATAGTTATCAAGCGGCGATTAGAATGGCTCCGTCATGGCATTGTATGGACGAACATGTAGATCGCCATTGTATTGGAATGAGGTTGGTGAAAAGAAAGTTTTGGGGCTAGAACCGATTCGGAAATAGTAGAAAAGATAGCCATGATACAAGATCGAATCGAGAATGACTCAAGATAGACAAAAGTCATATCTTTGACAAAAGGAGGAAGCATATGCAATTCAAGAAGGAGAAAAAGTGTTTTTAAAAGTGGCTCCTATAAAGGGTGTTATTCGTTTTGGTGAAAAAGAAAAATTGAAGCCAAGATATATTGGACCGTTCAAATCCTTACTCGTATTGGAGATTTGGCTTATCAATTGGCATTGCCACCAAGTTTGTCAAGTGTGCATAATGTTTTTCATGTTTTGATCTTTGAGAAAAATATGTTCACGATCTAAGTCACATTGCAAACTATAAAGATTTAGAAATTAACAAAGACTTGACATACGAGGAAGGTCCATAATTGATTTTAGAGCGCAAAATTCATAAAGTAAGAAACAAAGATGTCACATTAATCAAGGTTCATGGAGATGCCATGGGAAAAATGAAGCTACCTGGGAGCGAGAAGAATAGATACATGCCAAGTACCGAATTTCATTATCCACTTAAGCTAACAAATTTCGTTGACAAAATTTATTTTAAGGGGGGTAGGATGTAATCCACATAAAAATTAGGGATAAAAATCAAATTATGGTTTTGCAATTAGATTTAATTTAGGGGTTTAAATCCTAATTTATAACTGGGACAAATTCAATTTATGATTTTCTTTAACCTTTAATTTTAATAAAACCAATTTTTGTAAGCTATAAATTAGAATCTAATATTTGTTACAATAAATAACCCAATTAAATGTACACATCGGTTAAGATTGTTAATGAGAAAAGAAGAAGCAATATATTAATGTAAAATTCATAACTGCACACGTTACATTTCTAACTTTTTCTATATAAAATGAAAACTCATTTCCTCAAATTGGATTCACAAACTCACAAACTCCAACTTCAAGAAAAGGTGAGATTTTCATTGATCTTTTATCTTTAAAAAAAAGAGATAAGAAAGAAATAGAAGAGGAAGAAATTAGGAAGAAGAAAGGAGAATTAAAAGAGAGAGAGAGAGAGAGAGAGAGAGAGAGAGAGAGAGAGTAGTAGACGTAGAGAAGGAAGAGAGAGAGGGAAAAGAAAGAGAGAGAAGATAAGATGTGAAGAAAGTGAATTGAGGGGGAGAGAGAGAGAGAGAGAGAGAGAGAGAGAGAGAGAGAGAGAGAGAGAGAGAGAGAGAGAGAGAGAGAGAGAGAGATGGGAAAAGTGAATTTAGGATTTGATATTTTTTTTAAATTGAGGGATTTGACTTCATTACAAATTTTCAAGCCTAAATCCAAAATTTCTAAATTCTTTTCATATTTTATTTTTATTTTAACCCAACCAAATTTTTTAAATAATTTTATTAATTATAAAATTCATAATTTATGTAGGTATCGAGGATCGAGAGGATTAGAATAACCATATTATTTACTACAGGATTACGATAAATTAATTGAGGTAGGGATTTTAATTCTTATATTTGTCTTTATATAATGTTTCATGTGAGTATTTTCATATATATATATATATATATATGATATGCAGAGGAACTAGTCAGGGACCGTAAATAGGTCTGAGATCGAAGTTGATCTTCGGGTTAAGTCTGCCGTACTATATTTATTAACTGGCCAGTTAGAGGAAATTACAGAGGAAATTTACAGAGGAAAATTACATGTTATACTATATTTGATTACGCTTGTATATTGTATTATATATTGACAAATTGATCCCTATTGAGCAAGTGGAAGCTCACCCTATCATTTTCAAATTTTTTCAGATTGAGGGGCCAGGCTGGAGATACGACAGGGTTGGATGAAGACTAAATCAATTATAAATTTAAATATTTTATTTAAATGTTGGAACATTTCGATAATACTTTTATTTTGATAACTTGGATGGATTTACTTATTTAAGTTCTAATGCCTAGTTTATTAAATTATTTTGTTGAAATCGTATTTTTATATTTACCTTTTTATTAAAAATCGAAAATACTTTTATATCATAAAATGGGGCGTTACAGATTCCAATACCGAAAGGTGGAATATCGCAGGATACTCTTCAATAGGACATCACCTATTTATGTGAGAAGTAATGACCGATTCAAAGAAACACTTATAAACCTAAGATATAGTCCAGGGCCAAAATGGACACAACGTGAGAAAAACAAGTGTTAGAATTGTTATTGTGTAAGTACTGTTATCTCGGTTTACACAAACGGCACAATAGTTCAAGACATCACGTCACTAAACAGCTAGTAAATCCGATATTATTTTACTAAGGGAAGTTCAAAGCCACAAGCTACCTATCCTGATGTAATAACAGTTCGACGAGACTTTCAAGCGAATTTGCATACACGCATGCATTAATTTCATTCATGTGGAGGATTGTTGGAATTTGGTTAAGAAATTGGGTGTTGACCTGATTTTGACCAAATATTTAAGTGGTTTCCATTAGTGAAAAATATAATTAAATTATTTGTTAAAATTCTACTATGTGATTATATTAGATTGGCATTTGGAATTTCTCAAAACCAATTCCGGGTGAATGAGAAATTAATGCAACAAATTAGCCACTTAAAACTAGAAAATAGTATGGAAAATGGAAAATGTGGGGAAGGAGAAAAGTTTCATCCCACATAGAGTAGAAAGCCAAAGTTTGCGCAATTTATAAATCCCAAGTTGGACAATTGGGTTTGGGCCCTTGGAGCACCAAAGTTTTTAAAGGGGTGAGGACCTATATGCTTGTGGGTTTGGTTCAAAATACACGCGCGTGCGCCCGCCAGCCCGGCCGGTCCGGGTCATAGGCCTTGGGCTTGGGCTTCAAGGCCCTTATACTTTTTGGACCAAATTTATTTAAAACCCTTTAAACTTAATTAATTATTTTTAATTAATTAATTAATGATCTCCAAGTGGAAGTGCGCGGAGTGCACCACGCTGCGAAGCCAGCGTGCGCGCCGCGCACTGGCGGGCAGTAGCGTAATTGATCGCAACACGCGCGTCTGAACTAATGCACCTGTTCGAGCAACCAGGTGCATTTTTTGTCTGTAGACATGACTTTTCGATCCAAAAGACATATTATTTTCATTAGGCACCTTCTTGCCTATAAATACAAGGCACCTTCTTGAAATTACTCCCTTTAAAAGCTTGGAAGTTTCAAACACTACATAGTTCGTTGATAGTTTGATTTTTGTAAGTGCTGCTAAATCGAACTCGTTTAAGTCGTTGTATCTTAGGGACGATCGCCGGAACCGTAAGCACTTTGTATACGAGGCGATTTCGTCTTGCGAGGACTGTATTAAATATAGGCCTCGACTTAGCCAGATTTTTCTAAACACTTAGCATTTTTCTTCTAAACAGTAAACCACCCACACAACACATATATGCCAAGAGCCACTTTTGTGGTGGTGTGCAAAAGAGACATCACACCCGTCTATTTCCTGCTACTCATGGAGATAGCCATACAACTGACAGGAGTGGCAACATTATTACATTCATCCAAGTAAATAGATAACGGCTTGTAGACATTCTATAAATTAAAATATCTATTGGAATACTGATTGAAAATTTAAAAAGTAGAACGTCCGAGAAATGAACATTATTTGGCAAATAGAGGATTTATGGGCATCGAGAAGTATCAGCCCGCACCTCGGTGCAATACATGTATCTGAAGATAGAATTTTGAGGTCATTTCATTGGTGTTAATGGTAATGAAAATTCTTATGAAAAATGGCATTAGATACATGTTATATTTTGCATGTAGATACATGTTACATTAAATATACGTCTGCTGAGTTTTTCGTGTTGTTGTTGAGGCATCTGCTGCATATGGATATGAAACTTGTGTTTGACTTTTCGATCGACTTTTCCTTATTGGCAAAATCACTACAAGAAAACAATCAAATTCCAATGAAATAATTCCAACGGAATAAAAAACTGTTGGAATTTTCAAAATTCCAATAGAAATTCCAATGCTACAGCATACCGTTGGAAAATTCCAACAGAAAGTCCAACGATAAGCAAAACCATTTGGTACTGTTGGAATATTTTTTCCATAGGAATTTTTGTTGGAATATTGTCATTCCAACGGCCATTATATCAATGGTGCTTTTTCATTGGAATTTCTGTTGGAATCGATAGTTCCAATGGAAACTGGTCAAATACCAACATATTTTTTCCATTGAAATTCCCTTATTTTCTTGTAGTGAATTAAATGCTTAGTTATGGTGTTATCAGTGATATTTAGGTCCTTTATTCATCAAAAGCTATTGTCCAAATAAATAAAAATACTCAGCATTTAAAGCTAAATATGTTATTTCAAAAATCTGCTTCTGTACATTGATTTTTATAAAGCAAATAATATTCTTTTGTTTTAAAATATTTTTAATTCTATTTTCTTGTCTTCTTTTTTTTTCATGCTTGGAGATTTCACATTTGTTACTAAATATCACATGGATTCTCCAATTTCAGGTTGTTTTACCAGAGGGGTTGAATTTTTTTTATCAGGATGCGTCTGTTCCATTTCCACTAGCACTCATTGGATTTTGTTTTAAAACTTTACTAGTAAGGATTTGCATTGTAAGTTGACAAATTGGGAACTGTGAGGATGTTGCAACATTTTGGCTTTTAAGTACTCGTTTGTATAGCCACATTTTGGCCTTTTCGTATACTCGTTGTGCACATTTTGAATGGATGGCTTAATGTAGGTTATATTTGTTAATTTCGATTGTAATTAATTGTTGGTTGATTTAGATTGGTGAATATTAGTACTATTGTCGTTAATTAGAGGAGTGAAAAAATACAATATTGTTGAGCAAAATGAAATCAGTTTAAAAAATAAACATTGGCTATAAAGTGATGTGTTAAAATGTAACGACAAGGGTTATTGTAATATAGACATCGGTTACAAAACTGAGGTCATTTTATAACTAACTAAACCAAAACAACCACACTTATAAGCCGTTGTGGTTTCAACAATCTGTTAGATAAATATTTTTATCATGATTTTGATGATTTTATTTAAACTGAGTTTTTACACCAAAACAATGTCCCCGAATGTTGTCCAAATACTCCTAATCGATTTAAATTATTTTTACTAATTTTTCGGAGTATTTCTTGAAGTTTATTTTTGACAAAAATTGGACAACACTTCTGTTTTGAGGTCAACCGGTCACCCTAGAGGGCAACCCGTGCCTGAAAGTCGAAAACGTGAAATGTAAAACAAAATGGAGGATTTTTGGGGAGGTCAACCGGTGTCTGACTGCCCAGTTTTCTCAGAATCCATTATGTATCTCATTTTGGGCATGTTGGACCGGTCCAAGTTGAGGGTGACCGGTCCAACCCTTGTTTGTTCTTTATCTGAATCTCTGATTTACTTTTAAAACGTTCGAAATTTCTACTGGTCGGCCAGACCGGTCGACCTATGTTATTTTTGGATACAGATTCTAATCACATTTACTTACCATTATCTTTCATGATCTACTTTTAATTCTTAACCATTTTTGTAGATCTTTTGATCCTTCTTTTTGTAGACAAAAGTGAAGATAGAGGAGCCTATGTTGGAGATCCAATCTTGAAGACTCTCCTATAAATACATGAAAGATTGAAGCAACAAAAAACAACACAAGCAAACTACACAACAAGAAAATCTGCAAATTTCTCTATGCTTTCACATTTAACATTCTTGTTGTAATAGCCTAAGTCTTACACTTGCACATCTTGAGTATTAGGCTTTATTCTTGATTACACTTGCACTTCAAAGTTGTATACTTCATTATCGAGTTGTAATCTTGAATTTATTTCAATAATCCAAAACAAGATATCCTTATTAGTGTTCTTGTGGTAAGAGCACACTTGGTGATCTTAGGTGTTGAAGAGTGTGGTATTCTTCATAGGTGAAGGAAGATTGTGGTAATCTCCTTGGTGGTGTTGTAAGAAGAGTGTGGTGCTCTTCAAGGTGAAGGTGTAATAGTTTTGGTAACTATTAATAAAATTCTTTTTCTTTTTTGAAATCCACTCCTGGATATATCATGGTGGTAGAGCACGTAGTCCCTAGGTGGGTCAAGCTCTATAAATCATCGAGTGTTGTTTATATTTTCGCACTTACATTCTTGTTATCATTTTCACATTCGAAAAAGATGGCAATATTTGGAAAATCGACATAATATATTCACCCCGTCCTCTAGATTATCGTAGCCACTTGGACTAATAAGTGGTATCAGAGCCAAACTCTTTGGCAAGCTCGTTCCACATCACGAGTAAAGAGGAAAGATCCATGGCTACGAACGAAGCCTATCTCACCACCGGCGCCTCCACCAACAAGCCACCACTATTTGACGCCAACAACTATGTCTTTTGGAAAGATCGAATGGAGTTCTTTCTACAAGGGTGCGGTTTCGACATTTGGAATACGATTATTGAAGGGATAGCTTAACCAACCAAGAAATTGGAGGATGGAGCTAAAACCCTCAAGAGCTTCAAGGAATTTGACGATAATGACAAGAAGTCATTTTCTCTAAATGGTAAGGCGTTAAATATTTTGCATTGTTAAATACAAGACTTTGAAAAAGGAGTATAAAGAACTAAAATTAGAAAATGATAAATTATTTACTTCTTATAATTCACTTGATCGTGCACATGCTATTACTATTACTATTACTAAAATGCATGCTCTTGATTCCGAAAAACAAATGCTCACAAAAGAGATTGAAAATTTGAAAAAGGATGTGCATCATTTTAATTTAAGCACGGATAAGATTACAAAAATTCTTGATGCACAAAGAAGTGAGCATTCTAAATTAGGATTTGGTTGTAAACCTTTTCAAAATTATCTAAGAAAAATGACCAAGGTCCGACTTTTATACGTGCTAGTAGTCCTAATGTTATTACGTGTTTCTATTGTGGTAAAAATGGACATTGTGCTAATAATTGTAAATTGAGAAATAGTAAAAGTCATTTTTGGAGACCCAAAGGTCTCAAAACTAACCCCCATGGACCCCAAAGTTATAGGGTACCTAAAAGTAATCATTTGTAGGTGCTAGGGGCTATAACGGTTCTAGAAGATTCAAAATGGCTCGTGGACAACGGGTGTTCACGCCATATGACCGGAAGAAGAGAACTTTTTCCAATATCAAGCTCCAAGAAGAAGGCATGGTTATGTTCCGGAATGACAAAGGAAAAATCATTGGCAATGAAGACATTGGTAATTCTTCTTTCTCTCTTAGTAATGTCTTATTAGTTGAAGGGCATAAGTTTAATTGGATAAGTGTAAGCCAACTTTGTGATTCTAATTATGATGTTGTTTTTAATAAATAAAAATGCCTTGTTCTCAAAAATGGTAAAATTATTTGTGAAGCTAGTAGAAAAGTCAACCTTTACAAAATTTGCATAAGTGACTTGGTTAGTCAAAATGTTTCTTGTCTTGTCGCCAATAATGATTTAACTAGTTTATGGCTTAGGCGACTTGGACATGTTGGATACAAAATCTTGAAAAAGATTTACAAAAATCAACATGTCAAAGGACTACCCAAGTTAAATTTTGAAAACTTTGGCTTATGTGACACTTGTCAAATGAACAAATTAGTTAGGAGTAGTTTTAAGCCCAAAAATGAAATTTCCACAACCATGCATTTACAACTTCTTCATTTACATTTGTATGGGGATATTGGTACGGCTAGTGTAAGTGGAAAACATTACATTTTTGTCACAGTTGGTGATTTTTCTAGATATACTTCGACCATTTTTCTTGCAACTAAAAGCGATGCCGTTAATGAGTTTGTTAAGTTGTGTAGACTTATTGAGAATGAAAAGGAAGATACTATAAAGTCTATACGAAGTGATCAAGGTGGTGAATTTGATGGTGAATTTAGAGTCTTATGTGAAACCAAATGATATGCTCATAATTTTTCGGCTCCAAGGACACCTCAACAAAATAGAGTAGCCGAAAGAAAAAATCGGACTCTTCAAGAAATGTGTAGGTCCATGCTCAATGAATTTTCTCTTCCAAAATATTTTTGGGCCGAAGCCGCAACTACCACATGCTATGTCATTAATCGTGTTTATCTTCGTCCTAAGTTGAATAAAACACCGTATGAGCTTTGGAAAGGAAGAACTCCAAATATTAGCTACTTCAAAATATTTGGGTGTAAGTATTTTATTTTGAATACTAAGGATCAATTGGACAAACTTGATCCTAAGGCCAATGAAGGGATATTTATGGGGTACCAACCAAGAGCAAAGCATATCGGATTTACAATAAGACTAGTATGGTTGTTGAAGAATCCATTCATGTCAAATTCAATGAGCCTTCGGGTGTTGAAAGAATACCTAATGATGATAGTGATGAGGATGATGTTGTTGAACCAATTGTTCAAAATGATGCTCAAAATGTACAACTATACTTGTCTACTTGAACAAATAATAAACAAATGTCTAGTGAATACGGATGAACCGATCCATTTACACAGTCCATTGTATAAAATATACAATTCCAATGGCCATTAAAACAACTAAACAAATCTAATTAAAACAGCTCTGCTCTTAAAAAATTACATATATATCTACAAGTACATTTCAACTGGTTTAATTAAACGGTTATAGTGTTTTAAAAACACAATTCTACATACCTATTTATACATATCACCTACAACTGTCCAAAAACATACATGCAACTCCATTCAAATTATACCGTATCGCCTAATATGAAAACAAGCACTCGGACTTAAAAACAAAACCATCAAAAACTGCATAAACTAAGTATACAATTCCGCTTACCTAATAAGAAATACCACTTAACAACCTAGAAATGTAATCTAAATTGCATACACTACTAACAATACGAATCATAGATGCAATTATACAAACCCGATCCATTGGCTATTCAATTAAATATAAAATGAAAGTGATACAAAGTTACCCCATGCTAAAACAATATTACACTGCGAAAAACACGAGTTCAAAATACCTTGAAAATGTACCAACACTTCCAAAACACCAAAATATTGCCAAAACAAAAAAAGCATGAACAAAAGGTATCTCAGTACCATCACTACGATTTCCCATAGAGTAAAATAAAAATACCCAAACTGTTCCATCATTGAAAAACCAAAAAAACTTCTACATGGGCTTCTTGCCAGTCCAATGCTTCTTGCAATCAACCAAATTCTTGTCCCTTAACTCATTCATGTCATCTAAGAAAATAGCACCAATGTACTTGGAGCGAAAAGTACACATAAGATTAGCATTGCCCGTCTGTAACCCAGGTGACCAACCTCTCAGACCTACCCCCATGTACGTTTCCATATGCCGCATTGCAAAGATTCCACAATCAACCTTGTTTCGTGCATCTCTCCACGGCATAGCTATTCTTGATGGACTAAGCTGCAATATTTCCTATCCCATCTGCTCACAATCTCTGCTCATCAAGTACTGGGAGAAGAAACGTACCTGAAACATAATAAAATAGATAGTTAATGCATTTAAACAATTAAACTGGATAACTAGGCATTTAAACATTCCTAATTACACTAATCCACCGAACTACACACACAAATCCATCGAACTAACTAACATTTAAACATTGGTAATTATTCAGATCAACTGAACTAAAAACAACAATTGCGTTCAGGTAACTAAATAATTAATCATTACTAAAAATACAAATCTCACCAACTTTGCAGGCACATCTTCGTACTTGTCACACTTGGTTCCCCCAACCGAGGAATTATCCAATATCTGCATATTCTTCCTCTTCATGTCGAGCACGATAACAAAAAGGTGTTCCCTCTTACATATTGGAAAGAAAAACTGGATAAAAACAAAAATATCATTCTTAAATCTAAGATACTATCATAAAAAAAAAAAAGTTCAAAAATTGAAAATAATCAATCGTTACATATTTTAAATGAAAAAAAATAGATACCATCTCAAACGCCTGCAACTTCGTTGGAATGGCATCACCAATCTCAGCATCAAGACTTTGATAAAATAAGGCAAAGGATCTACTATCAACATTTGCATCTGTACTTGTAACAATGGAATACAAATTGCATGAAATATGGCGAAAAACATACACATCCATCAATTACGCTATACAAAACTAGTTAACTAACTATACATTTCAATATGAATAACTATACAAATCCACTAAACTACATAAACAAACACACTGAACTAACTATGATTTTGGCCATTCATATGAATACAAAACAACTGAGCTATTTAAACAGATTCACAGTACTAACAAAACAATCAAACACAACTAAAAAAACATGCACAACATCAATTAAGTCAAACAAGAATAGTTAATTAACTATACATTTCAATATTAAAAACTATACAAATCCACTAGACTAAATAAACAAATCTATTGACCTAACTATACATTTGGCCATTCCTAAGTATACAAAACACCTGAGCTGAATAAACAGCTTCACTGTACTAACAATACATTTAACATAACCAAAAATACATACCCATCTAAATAAAAAAAACACTGAACTGAGTAAAAAAAACATTTGAATTAAGTAAACAAATCGACATATCAAATTAAATAATTTTAACTGAATAAACACACAATCAAACGTAAAAAAAAAGATGGAGAAAACCTACCAAAGAAAATACAATCATGCGCGTGCAAACTATTTTCTGACTGCGTGTATTAAAATTTAATAAAAGTTGAAAATGCGCGTACCATTGAATATGTGGCAGCAAAAAATCGATAAGGCGAACTCTTGCTCCTTAACGACTCTTTTGCGTTCAAAATCTTTGTCCACGCATCAATCAGGGATACGCTCAGATAACTTCCAGGGCGCATCATCACAAAGTCTTCCCTTGTTATGATCATATCACCAGCCTTGAAAATCGCCTCGTCCCTGCAAAATAATGTCCAACAAAAAAAATTAGTAATTATAAAGAAAAATATAATATATTTTAGCATGAAATAGAAAAATTACTTCTCGAACACGGGTTCTCAAACAACCACTTCACAATCATATTTTGTTTGCTCGTTTAACTTAGACATCACATCAACCCGTCTCTCAACAAACGGGGGCGTCAATGTCTCGGTTTTCTTTTTCTTTCGAGGTTCATTTCGCGATATATCGGCATCTTCTCGCTTTTCTTTTTGGTAACTCATTCCTACCCAAACCCACGTTCAAACCATCATCAACATTGATTACTCTTCTGTTCCTACAAAAACAAAATAAACTAAAATAAGAAACATATACAAACAAAAAATCAAAAATAAACATGCAGAGAAAATGAACAAAAATATTACCCCAGCATCCTGTACATCCAAATCATCAGCCTCCGTCCCCTGCCCAGCCTGCTCGTCCAATGTACCCGCATCTACACCCTTTTCATAAAATCGAGAAGTCTCAACAACCGTGTCTCATTTATCAGTGTTGTGTTCTTGGGTTAAACCAAGACTAAAACTTGGCTTATCAGGCTTGTACGGCTTATCACCACTCCATTTCTCAAACTCGTCCCACTTACATGTAGAGTCTTTCCATCTTCTCAAGCACATCAACATTTTCAGGATTGCTCCATAATGGTTCCGCCTACTGACTCTCACTTCCAACCATGTCATCTCCGCCACGTGTGCCCTCAACTTGAACCGTCTTATAACATATCAAATTTTTAGCAACCACACCAATTTCAGAAAATTCGGGCACCACCGCCACCTTAGACGGAGCATCCCGAATCAAAGAAATAATTTCCACAACATCTGAAGCAAGACAAGAAATCCTTGACTTAATCTTCGCAATGTATTCCTGCCAATACACAAGTATAACTAATCAAAATTGATGAACAAGTATTACTATTTTATATAGGAAATGTAAAAATAAAAGAAATGATAAAAAAAATATAAATATTGTATACATAAAGCCAAGTATACAGAATCTGTAAACTAAATATACAACATATGTGAACTAATTAAACAAAAAAACTGGGCTGTGAATAATGAATATGCTACGCATACAACTAAATATGCAATATGTCTAATCTTTGTAAACAAGATATTAAATAGACCATGCAAAATAATTACACGTTCCTTACCCCAAACAAACTATGAAATCGATATCTAGTTCAACTAACTATACAACAAATTTACACAGTGTGTACATTACACATAAACTATATTAAATACTACAGAATAAACTAGACATATAACATGCGTAACATACTTATGCAAAACAAATAAACTATGTATACATTACAACAAGTATACAACATCTCAAAACTAAGTATACAACATGTGTCAACTAAATATACAGACTCCTGGGCTATGAGCTACAAAACTACTGCACATAGAAATACATATACAACATATGCAACATATGTATACAAAAAAACTGAACTATCCATACAACATCCAAATATTCAAATCAACATACATTTAAACTAATTACTACATAGTTATACTACACAACATATGTAACCTATGTATACAAATATACTGAGCTATCCACACAAACATCCAAAAATTCAAATGAAAATATAGATACACTAATTATACAACAAATGCACTAAGTGTACATACATAATGAAATATATATACAGAAATTGCCCAAAAAACAGAACACTGAACTGAGTAATGCCATTTTATACACCTGCCCACCATCGTCTGACGACGAAGTCCCCGGAAGAGATGACTGTTTCCCTTTACCAACGACCAATCCCTCCAACTGAGGTTGCACTGGAGCCCCACCAACATATGGTCCCTCCACGTATCCCTGCCCAAATCCACCATGTTGGAACTCTCTATAGATTCTTTTCTTAACCTTTTCCATTATCCATGAAGCAAAGGCCGGTAATATCCTCGGCATATCTCTGCCTAATACACTGACTTTGTCCAAGTAAAACACTTGCAAACTCGAACAACATTGTGTAAGTGACAACACAATAATACCTTACAAAAGCACATTAATAAATTATAAAAGGCAATACTAAATAAAATTACCGTTAACAACAACACCGGGTCATTGAACTCAACCTTGTTCGTCTCATCCCATTTAACTCTTTTGGATATAAGGGTGTTCAAAGTATAACCCCACCAATTAAACTCCTTTCGTTTTGAAACATCGTCAAGGCAATTGAGAATAAGTGGATTGATGTATCCACTCTGTAAATTCCCAATAAGTACGTTGTCAACAAGCGTCACAAAATGCCTACGAAACCAGTCCCCACCATCTACACACTCCATCATCCTAACAGCCAAATCACCCGCAGTCACTCTATGGAAATTCGGAAACATTGTCTTCCACTCGTCATATAGAGCACATTTCCCAGATTTTTTCTTTTTCTCAATAACAGCATCACCATCAGGAAACCCCAGAACCCTACCAACGTCTTCCCTTTCAATGTGAATACGCCTACCATCCTCAAATTCTAGTTCACTACTTAATACATTAAAATTTTCAACTAACCAATATGTAAGCTTTTTATTAAAATCATCGATTTTCAAAGCAAATAAACTGCCAAATCCCATCTCAATGACTGCAGACCTCTGTGCCGGTTGAAGAGCACGAAGAGCATCTACAATAACCTTGGGTTTCGCCCTTATTTGCGTTCCAGGGTAATCATGATCGATCATTTGCCTCTTTTTAGGCTGCTAATCTCCCGAACTCTCCTCCTCACCACTACCAACCTCTCTTTCCTCTTCTTCGCTTGACAATTTTTATAAACCAGAACTCCCGCATAAAAAAAAAACCCCAACAATTCAGCTGTCAGATACTTTATGCATCAACCTGTTTACATCCCACTTAACATTGTATATTTAACTTAGCATATGTGTATACTTAGTATTTGGCACGATCCCCATGTAAAAAAGACCAAATCCATATATAATCTGTACACTTGGTATTCAACTACAATGTGGTATTTTTAACACAACTTATCCGTATACTTGGAATACACCAAAAATCCCACATAAAAATGTACAAGATTCATATATGAAAAATTTATACAGCTTTCTGTTTACATTACACTTAATCTTGTATGTTAAATATAACAAATATGTATAAATAATATACACCACAAACCCCTAATAAAAAAAAGGAATCATATCTTTAAAATTTATACAATTTTCTGTTTAGATTCCACTCAATGATGTATGTTTAACTGGACATATATGTTTACTTAGTATGCATCATCCGTAAACAGACTTTCTGTTCATATTTCACTTAACCTTGTATAATTAATGTAACAAATCTGTATAGATAAAATACACTACAAAACCACATAAAAAACACATTATACACATATCTAAAACTTATACAATTTCTTGTCCACATTACACTAAAAAATGTATATTTAACATGACATATATGTACACTTAGTATATATGAACAAACTAATTTTATTTTTTTGAGTGAAAAAATTCAAAATCCTACAAAAATCAACCAATGAGCAAATTCACAATAATTGGGTAAAAATTGCGAAAAAATTCAACACCTAGTAGAAATATGAAAAAAAAGCAGACGCGAAAAACAAAAAAAAAAGGTTACCTTCAAGCCACAAAAACAAATAACGTCGGAACCCAACCCTAAATCTTCTCCACGAAAACGAGCAACTTCAACCGCCAAAAATACTTGGTCGCAACAGGAACAATCGTGAATGTGGATAAAATCTGAAAAATAACTGAGAAGAAAAAAAATTAGTACATAAACAGTATTGAATTCCCTATCCTACTCTCTTCCTTAAAAATCGAACTCCAACAATACCTGTAAAACTTGGGAGAGACGAGCACCGACTGAAAAATATTTGCGAACTCGCCTTCAAAGGGAGAAGTCGGGAAAATTTTGGGGGATATGAGATATAGGGTTTCATGAGTTCGATTCTGAAAAGAAACCAAAGAGAAGTTCGATTTTGAAAAGACAATAAGTGGGCTTTTGGCTCCTAAAAATTGGGTAAGCGATAAAAGGAAAGATTATGTTTTCCTAAAAACAAGTAATTAATGTTTGTATTCTTAAAACGGATTATATGTTACTATACTACCCTTATATTCCAAAAATAACAAAAATTAATCTGCACCATTAAAGAATTTAAATCAAGGGCCTATATGAGTTCTTATGGAGTAACCTAAAGGGATTGGTCTCATTTGAACCAATCCCTATATATATATATATATATATATATATATATATATATATGGAGAGGGTTATATGAGACCACCTCATATGGTGAGTCCATAGGGACCAATCCTAGCCATATATCTAATTTTTTCAAGGGTTGCGATTTAAGAGGCAAAATTACAAATTACAAGCTTGTTAATTAAACGCAGGGGTAAATTAGTCATCCTCTCAAATCAATATTCATGGGATTCACACAATCCTTCCAAATCTCAAAACAAAATCACGTAACAAACCTACTGCTTCTTCTTCAACATACTACTATGAAAAATCATTCATCTTTCTTATGAAGATGTAATTTGTTGCTTATATAGATGTGTCATGGTGCTTTTAGATATATTAACTACATAAGCAAGTCATTAGCAACAAATCCATACTACATAGGCAACAAGTCTATACTACATAAGCAACGAATATACACTATGTATGCACTACAGATATATTAACTACATAAGCAAGTCATAAGCAACAACCCCAAATTACATAAGCAACAAGCCTATACTACATAAGCAACGAATATACACAACGTATGCACCACAATTACATTAACTACATAAGTAAGTCATAAGCAACAAACCCATACTACATAAGCAACAAGTCTATACTACATAAGCAATAAATATACACTACAAATGCACCACAGATACATTAACTACATAAGCATGTCATAAGCAACAAACTCATACTACACAAGCAACGAATATACACTACATATGCAACACAAATATATTAACTATATAAGCAAGTAATAAGCAACAACCCTATACTACATAAGCACCAAATATACACTACATATGCAATACAAATATGATTAAATTACACATGCAATATGGTTATACTACACATGCAATATGATTATATTACATAAGCAGTTAACAATAGAATACACTGGAGATAAAAAAAAAGTGAACATGAGGGATATGGGTTACTCAATAACTGAAACCACGTGCCGCGTGAAAGGAGGAAACAAATTGAACGTGATTGAGATCTCATCAAATCTCAATAACTGATTCTATATTATAAAATGACCACCCTACCCCTTTTAGTTGTTGAAACAAAAAAAATAAATATAAAACCCCCTAAAAATCTGGACCACCCAAAAATATTAATCTATAGTTAGGATTGGGTCTTATGGACTCACCCCAAATGGGAGGACCTATTTAATCCATATCCTATATATATATATATATATATATATATATATATATATATATATATACAAATTAATTAGGCCAATTGCCATCAGTAGCTAAAAGACATCAAATGGAATTGCACCTCTCCACCAAAGGATGTGATTGGCTTAAAAGTCATCAATCTCTTCACCAAGGATTGTAACTCTTGAATTGTATTTGAAACTCCAATTTGCAAACAACACATCCATCCACTAAGCACCCACTTAATTTGAATAGTTGCAACTTGCAATCAGTGGGAATCCATGGCATGAGTCCGGTTGTGACTTTGCATAATAATGATGTCTTTAATGTTAATATATTACAAACTAATTTGTAACACATACAATCACATACAAGCAACAAACACCATCGGGTGGTAGGCGGGAAACGAGTTTGGACAGAGGCGGCATATGTAGTTTTTTTCATGTAAATTTTTTAAATAACATATAAATTATAATTTTGCATAGAATTATAATATTTTTCGTGTTTGTAATTTTGAGATAATATATCAGTTAGTATGATTTCCTAATTTAAGGTTCTATTTGCATTGTTGAAGATATGTCAATGCAAATAATATTGGAGTAATTGTTCATTTCGGAGGTCAAATATTAATTCAAAATATCTACCAAGTAGCATAGAAGATGACGATACGCAGTATGTTCAACCTAGTGATCATGTATATGTAGCCAGATCTAAAAGTACACGACGTAGACAAGATCGTAGATGTGGTACTAGGGGTCATGGATATTATAGCTAGGATTTTTTTACTGTATGGCATGTGTAATAGTCGTAGTATGTCTATGTATTGTCGAGACAAAGATTGTATCAACTTTTTATTAGTGTATATTGTCTTAGTGTTTAGTTTTCAGCTTGAATATATTGATGTTTATTATCATAATACAGAATCCATCAGCTTTTATTAATGGGTATTGTTACACTATTCATTTTCAGCTTTAATATATTGATGTGTATTGTCATGACAGAGAATCTATCAGGTTTTTATAGATGGGTATTATCTCACTGTTTGGATTTTAGCTTTATAATAATATGTATTATAAATACAAGAGATTCCATTAGCTTTGCATTGATGGCTACTATGTCAAATTGGTATATGAATATCCTACCAAATATCATATATCTCAGGCAAATCAAAACAACCTAGTAAACAGATAAATTTACAATTCCAATCTGATTTCAATATGAACTTTGATTTCTCACCTCTACCACCCCCAATCAAGCGGGGCGCTAATCTGCGTATCATTTTTTACAATGAAAAAGAAACAAAACGGACACTGCTTATGGACATTTTACTTGTTGATTTCGTTGTGAATGAGTTGGATATTGGCAACTAGGTAATCAGTGAAATCAGCAAACACATAAGCCTTGGCAACTAGGGCTCTTCTCAGTCAATTCAGTATAATTTCACAGTTTATAAGGTCAACCAACACGTGAAGCACCTCCACGCTCGTTACACCATGTCTGGCAAAATGTTGGCCACTCTTAGCGTCGTTTGGGATCGCAAGTTTGATTTTGTCCATGCAATTGAAAATAATAAGCTTGACTGGGGCAAGGTAATTTATTTCAAGTATTTTTATTTGTTCAGATGGATAACAAATATACGATTATGTGGTTTTGTATGTTGTAGATTGATCCAATAAATTCGACGACTTATGAGTTAGAGGGAGAACCTTTATTCGACAAGCTGGAAGTATTATTCGAAAAACTATCTGGGGACAATGAAGCTGGAGGAAGTTCTTCTTTGTATTCTGATCGATCAAAACGCGTGTAGATTATCTTCTATAACTTTCACTAATTTTATGAGTATTTTTTACGTAGTGAATATATTTTCTAATCTATTCAATGGATGTATTTTTCTTTTGTTGTAGTATTCACAATTATTAATGGATAAAGATATCGATTCAGATTTCATTCAAGAACTTTAACTAACATATTTAATAAAAAAATTAATTATATTCAGATAAATATAAAAAGTACGATACTATGCAAAATAAAAAATATAGTATACTATCCAAAATAATAAAAATCGGAATAAAAACGACAGTAAAAAACATTAGGCAAAAACTTATATAAGACCGCCTTGCGGATCTAAATCCGTAAGACGGATCCTCCTTAACAGACCCATTGCCCGTACCCGTTTCTCCTGTTAGTGCCTTTTTCTCCATCAACCAAATGCAAGCATGCCCAAAATCCGTTAGTGCCCATTTAAACCCATTATTAAATGTAAAACATCATCCAAGAAAACATTACTCGGCTTCAAAACACGATGAAGAATCTTGGGTTTGCTTTCATGGAGATACTGCATTGCTTGTGCAATCTCTAGTGCCTTCACAATCCTATCCTTCAATGGTGGGATAAGGATTGTTCGGTTCTTCTGTCTCTTTCCAGGACCATGAAGCCAATCTTTCAAATTTGTGCTCAGAAATTCTGTCACAATCCAACCTTTTTCAGGAGGATCCAAACACGCCCTATCAGCTGCAGCACGAAAGGGTGGTGCTGTCTTGATAGAATTTTGACTTCTTGTGCAAAAAATTTAATTCCATTCTCGCTTGATTGGAAAAAATCAGGGTACATACATTTAACACTTTTTAATTAGGGTTTTAGTTCCCTGCGTTTTTTTTTTCTCCCTCGTTTTTCCTATTTTTGTTACTTCTTCTCCCTTCTCCTAACTTCTCTATTCCTGTTGATTTTTGCCGATTTCGATCTGTCACTATTTTCTTATTTACTCTCGCTCTCTTTTTCTTTGTGTATTTATCATTCTTTTCGGTTGGTTTTTTGTTTGGTTCTTTCTTGTTCGTTGTCGCTTTTTCACCATCACCACTCGGGTGTTTTTTGCTCTTGGCCATTGTTTTCCACCAGTGAAGTTTGCAAGTAATTAGTTTGATAAATTCTGATTTTTTTGCACTATTTGTATATATTTTTTGGGATTTTTACGTATTTCAAGTATTTCATAGATTTTTATAGGTTACGGAAGTGGAATTATGCATAGATTTATGTTGAACGTTTCATTAACCTACATTTGTTAGATTTGTTGTTAGATATGGTGATTGAAGTTATTGGATTTATTATTTTTGACCTACTGATAGTTTATGTTTATTTAAGAATTTTTGTTTTTGACTATGATGTTCATAAAATGTAGATTGCTTGAAAGTATTATAAATGGACCTAAAAGTATCAGAAATTACCTTAAAAGTACCAGTTTTATGTCAATGTATTTCAATATTGAACATATATTATATCGCTATGCATGTTAGATCTTTGATACTTGAAAGTATCAGAAATTGCCTTAAAAGTATCAGCTTTATGTCACTTTAATTTATTTCAATATTGAACATATATAATATCATTATGCATGTTAGATCTTTGATACTTGAAACTATAAGAAATTACCTTAAAAGTATCAAAAATTGTCTTAAAAGTATCATTTATGTCACTGTGTTTTTCAACATTGAACATATGTTATATCACTCAGCATGTTAGATCTTTGATGCTTGAAAGTATCGAAATTGCCTTATAAGTATCAGAAACTGAGCTTTAAAGTATCATAAATTGGCTTGAAAATATCAATTTTATGTCATTGTACTTCAACATTGACCATATGTTATATCACTCTGCATGTTAAATCGTTGTTAAAATCGTATAAATTAAACTAATAATTTAAGTTTAATTTTAATTTTTATATGTTAACTTATGATAAATATAAAAATATTTGAATAAATTTATTTGTTTGAATAAGATCATAGGTTTTAAATAAATATATTATGCATTTTTTTATATATATAATTTTATTTTTTGTAATAAATTAAAGAATAATTTAATTTATAATTAATATTTACATAAACTCGTTTAGGCTCGATTAAACTCGAAAAAGTTCGTTAACCATCAATATGTTCGATAAATTTAAGTTCGAGTTCGACTCGATAATAAACAAGCCAAACTCAAACTCTTCAAAGCTCGGCTCGGTTCGGTTCGATTGCAGCCCTATACGCATTCAAAGTAACAAAATTGATATTATTTACATGTTATATACAATCTTGTTTAAGTATCACTTTAATTAAAAAATGTATCACTTTTACTATAAAAAGTGTATGTTTTCAAAGTAACAAAATCGATATTAGTAGCTCCTTAAAAAGTATTAGTTTTTCCACTGAAAAGTATTAGTAGTTCGGCTAAAAAGTATTAGTTTTTTCGCATGAAAAACAATTGTAGCCCCTAAAAATATTTAGTTTTCCCCCAAATTCCACAACCTAATTCTTAAACTCTTCTGCATCTTCTTCCTTTGGCCAACCTATATATGTAGCTGCGTTCCCCAACAAAATATTGGTTTACTGGTTGTGCGAACAAAACAATTAACTAAAAGTCTTGGTTTAAAAGTTTCTCTTTTAATCTTGAATTAACGTATGTTCATAATTATAAGTCTCAGTCTGCAATGGTGAATGTAGAAATTCAATTTCTAACCATTTTGTTTTTGAATCTTTCGTTAATTAACTTAATAGCAATAATCACATTATTGATTCTTAAAAAAATCATTATTACAGGCTTACAGCACATGATGTGCACTTAATTTATGTGTGCTGTCCACTTTTCCTGTGGTTGCCGGTTGGTGTGTTCTTCCAGTGGATCAAAATTTGGTGACATAAGTATTTTGAAATTTTAATTGAGTGTGGAGACCGCACTGTAAATTTCCACAGATAAGAGGGAATGAAGCGATATAAATGGAGACGTGTACGTGCGTTCCCTTTTTTTTGGGGGATTGGGAATGGAACCGGATCCGAATGCTGGAGACCCGTCTTACGGATCTTAATCCGTAAGACGGTCCCATAGGAGACCTTCTCAAAACATTATATGATTCGGGTTTTTAGATCTCGACTCAACAAAAGTAAAAAACAAGAAAACTATGTGTTAAGATCCGTAAGACGGTCCCATAGGAGACCTTCTCAAAACATTATATGATTCGGGTTTTTAGATCTCGACTCAACAAAAGTAAAAAACAAGAAAACTATGTGTTAGGTTCTCAAATCCCTAGTCACCTAAAGACGATTTCCAATATCCCAACTCATCTTGAGTCGGGTTCCAAGATCCCGATCAACTTTAAATATTTAACAACCCCCACACCCACCCCAATTGTGCAATTGCTTTTGGTAAAATGCAATATTTTGTCAAAAAAAGTCAAATTTTATTTTGTAATGGCTTTAAAAATTATGAATTCAAACTACTACTGGACATCAATTTTTATATTAATATATTTTGGCTATTTGTGATATACCTATAGTTATTTGGGCATAGCTCATTTTTCATTATCAAAATTATATAATATTGTATTCAAGTTGATTAAATTCAATTAAAAAAAATATTTTAATTGAAAAAATATCTCAAAATATTTATAAAAATATTATATATATATATATATATTATATATATCCATACATAGCATTATAGGTATTTATGTAATAAGACAAATATATAGTCTTGAATGTATTTTTCATAATTCCAATATATGATTTTTTTTTTACTTCATAGAAAAATATTAAATTGTATTTTTCGCCTATTGTCTAATACTATTTTAAAATTATCATAATAATGGAGATATAATTCTTAGAAATATTAGAAAAATGCACATGGCACAGTACAAAATGAAAGCCTCACATATATAGAGCACGTGCATTGCACGCAGTGACAAAGCCAGGAATTTGGTGTAGGGGGGCCCAACTAACATTAATATAAAAATAAAATACAATACATCAATTCTAAAACTAAAAGTATAAATAAGTACCAAGTTTGATAAAATTAATGTATTAATTTAATTACATTTTGATATTAAAAAATAGATAACAAAATTCAATTACATCAATATATCATAACATTTCTCTTCTGTTTTTCATATTTTGAAATAGTTGTTTAATAGCTTCATTGCTAATATTTCGAAATATAATTTTTTTAATGTATGTTACAAAATAATCATTCAATAACCCATCAACAATGTTTAATTCTTTAAGCATCTGTTTGGGTTGAATTATTTGAAGCTAAATATTTCAAATCCACCATTGAGTTTGTTTGGATAAAGACATTATATAATGAATTTCAAATCTTTGGAAGCTATTTTTGGAGTCAGATTGGAAGATTTTAAATTCATCTTGGATCGAATAATTTTAAATCCTTCCTCCAAATTCTCTCAATCAAATGTAATCTTATGGAAATTTGATAACGAACCCTAAATCATTCCAAAAGAGACAAATAATCTTATGGAAATTTGATAACGAACCCTAAATCATTCCAAAAGAGACAAATAGAGATACAAGAGAATAATGTCAAAATTCAGGTTCAAGTTTATGGTGGATAAAAAGAAAATATACAAAATATTGAGAAAGAAGGAAAAATAATAGACCCAAAGATTTTTTAAGATTCACAATTGGGAAGGGGAAAATACCAAAAACATTCCTATTTTATGTATTTTTTAAAAGTAATAAATTGAAATTACTAAAATATCCCTATTTTTTTTTTCAAAATTCCAGGGGGGCCCAGTGCCCCCCTTGGCCCTAGTATGGCCCCCCTTGGCCCTAGTATGGCCTCGTCTCTGATTGCACGGATGTCACATCTAATTTTCGGGTATACAAAATGAAAAAATAACATAAATATTTTAATTAAATTATGTTCCAAAAAGATGGATTCGTATGGAAATCTATTGGATATGCTATTATGAGAATTAAAAAGTTGTAAAGACTTTTTTTTTCCTTAGTACGATTGGGGCACACAAATACTCGTATAAGATCGATCCAAATCAATCGCCCTTACAATACAAGATTTTACCATTAAAGATCATGTTGATCCCAAAATCTTTGACGTTAATTTATGTAAGCTTGAATGCTTGGAAATCAAGTTTTGGATTTGGATTACTAATTTCTAACAAAGTTTAGGTAAGCTTTAAGGCTAGAATAGTCATTCTGCTTCTCATTAGGCTGAAGTAGGGTTAAGTGACAGTATTTAGACCGAGCAAAATGAAGGGGTTTTCCACAGATCAGTTCCAAAGATCAGAACCAAAACCCCTCAATCTCCCGTCACCCTTTTTCACCTTTTGGCTAAAGAATTACAGTATTTTCTCTTAACATTTTTGTTCTTGTAAAGATTGGATAGGATAGGATATTTGTGATGAGGTGGTTTTATGAGGTCGAATAACATAGATTTATTGATCAGGAGATAGATTAATGCAGGCTGAGAAAATGGAGGTGTTTCTTAGATAGGCACCAAAATATGCTATTAGGCTCACATGATGATGGTTTTTGGGATGAAGTTATGTTAAAATGAGACCATCACAACCTGCTCAACTTAGCAGAGACAAGAAAACTGGAGTCTTTGTGTTCCCTGTAACTCTTATGCAGAATAGATTCAAATTTAATTTGGGTAAGAAGTTAAACTAATTTTTTTTACACCAAACCCACATACATATATTTATGTGGATATCAGCAAAACATTGTATGTAACAATCAAGTTGTTGCATGTGTAATAATGTAATATACTATGACTACTCCGAAAACAGGACTAATATGACATTAACGTGCTTAATCAATGAGCGATTACGAGCTAATAAAATTATTAATTCACCATAAGCTGGTTTGATTTCATGTTTTGCTGCGGGTGGGGTTTTTTTGGGAGGAAATTACACAGAATACGCTGATATTTGTACTATTACCACCAAGGACGAATCCAGGAATTTTTTACGACGGGGGCACAAAATAAATGCAATTATAAATATTATAAAAAATAATTAGTGGAGGCACACTTTATTTATTTTTTTAACCTAATTACTATATATATTTCAAAAATAAAAAACAAATAGTAAAGAAAAGGAAAAAGAGACATAAAAAACAATTAGTGTGGCATAATTTGTGTTTTTTAACCTAATTAATATAACAAATTTTTAAAATAAAAAATATATAATATAATTATAAATTAAAAAAGAGAAAATGTTATGGGGGCACGTGCCCCCATATTGTGAAACGTGGCACCGTCTATGATTACCACACAATACGCTCCAATTACTCTTGTGCCTATTTTTTTACTTTTGTACCTATTTTTTTTTTAAGTTCCTTGCTATTTTTTGATTATTTTTATTTTTTTTCATTTTTTTTGTTCCTGCATTGTTTTATATGTTATATAAGTTGTTTCGAGGTTGTTTAAATTTGTTTCTTTATTGTTTCTATGTTGTTTCTTTGTTGTTTCGATGTTTCAAAACAACTTTAACCTATTTTTTATGCTGTTTTTTATTCATATATTATTTTGAACATTGTTTCTATTGTTTCGGTGTTGTTCTATAATATTTTAAATGTTGTTCTAATAATTTTTTTTGTTGTTTTCATGTAGTATTCAATGTGTAAATATAATTTTTACCTATTTTTAAGCTATTTTTATTCATGTTGTGTTTTAAATATTTTTTACGTTGTTTCTAGGTTGTTTTCATACCCTTTTTAATGTTGTTCTGATATTTCTTTGTTGTTTCAATGAAGTTTTCGATGTTTAAATACAATTTTTTTTACCTATTTTTATTAAAAAAAAACATGTTAGAAACAATGTTAAAACACAAAAACATGTTTGAAACAATGTTGAAACACAGAAACATGTTTGAAACATGTTAGAAACAATGTTGAAATAAAGCGTAAAATTTTTCGGGAATTTTTGCTGGAGCGCATTGTTGTGTAAAAAAAGAGCGGGGAGCGTAAATTTAGGTAAAATTGCACCGGGAAGCGTAAATTTAAGTAAAATTGCACCGGGAAGCGTAAAAGGCTGACATTGACTTAAAAAGGTGGGTATTTCTGTCAATTGCCCTTTGTTTGGCCGAATTTCTCAATTCAGGGCTTCGATTGTTTTTCGAGAGTTGGAAGCTATTATTTATTGGCCCGACACTTGTGTGATCCCTTCTAACTCGATTAGATCAGGTAGACAGATTTTACCGACAGAAATAACTTGGATCATTGGGTAATCTTCGTGTACATCTTCGGCTTAGGATATTGTAATTGTCAATAATAAAATTACATATTCTCTTTGTCAAAAAAAAAAAAAAAAAAAAAAAGGGTGACAATTTGAGTCATTGGGTCGTGTTCGTGTTCATAATAGAGTCAATTTCATGTTATGTTCAAAATATATAAGAAATTATGTAAAATATAAGACAACTATATTTTAAGACAAACTGAACATAACGCACGTGTCATGTTCTTTCTTATTTTTGTTTCTCTATGTAATTGTGTAGTATTATTGTGTTGTTGTCCAGGATTGACACCCTTATGTAAATGCAGAACACCTTGATTGATAGTACGATTTTATCAAATGGGCCATGAAACGTGAAGTTAATTTAGGTGGAACTCAATGAAACTGTCGGTCAAATACTTGAGCATGTTTATGAACTACTTGGTCACAATTAGAAAGGGTCACAATCACATCACAATTAGCTTTAAACCAAAGTCTATTCTTACATGAATCACACTTTGTTGGCAAAAAAGCAAAAGCTAGCTTTAAATAAACAGTTGATATCTAACTTTAGACATCCACACGGCACATCACAATTAAGCACTCCTTTTGGTTCCAAGTTCTTTAACAGGTGACAATTCATTTCCACTACATAAAAGATGAAAACTATTTTACATCATCTTTTTAATTTCTGACCTGCAGCAGATTTATTAAGTTCTGGATTTTGCTGAGCTGTAGGGTTGAAAAACCTTATGACCACATCCTCACTGTAAATTGCCATCCAAGAAGCTAGCAACCGATTACGCCACGTCATATTCAAATGACGCATTTTACATATGCTCTAAAAAACGATCCATATTTTCAATTCAGCCATGTGTATTAAATGATGTCGTTACTGTACATATACACACACTTACTGTATTTTAAAATACCATACGAAACACCATAGTGAAAAAAAGATGGCGAAATACTAATTATACCGTGTACACTATCACAAAGCAAGGAAGGACAGCCCTTGGATTAAACACCACCAACTCATCCTCAAACACGCCCACCAAAGAATCGAACCCGGGATCCTCCTTACACCCGATCCGACCCGCGATGACCCGACAAACGAGCAAGGCTCGTTTCACGTGCATAAAGCTAAACTCCTCCTCCAGGTCCTCCGGGATAGCCCCGTTCGCCCTCCAGCTCGTGGGCAGAGTCGAAATTCCATCCATCTTGTGTGAAAACCCACTCCTGATTATCCCACAAGCGCTGCAATAATGCTGGCTGCAAATGCTCGAATCTAAATCGCACGTGAAAGTCGTGCAGTAAAATCTCAGCAGCTCATTGCCATCGGCAATGCACCTCTCGTCCCTCAGCGTCTTGATTTTAGGCGTTGCGGCCCTTGATTTGACCAACTCTCTGTACTCCTCGAACTTAGAAACAATCTTAGCACTATTGTGAATCTTGAGAATCCGGTGGATGGTGGGACTCTTGGCTTTTTCGGGCCAACCCATTTTGAATATGATGCGGACTATGTTTTCGCCATCCATGAGATCAGAAACCACGTGCTTTGTCGACTGGTGCTGTTCGAGGAGAGTGGAGGTTTGGAAAATCTCGCCGCAAACGGAACATGGGTGGATATTGGCGCGCAAAATGTAAGCATGGTTTTTTGCGTTGTTAGTATCTTCTGTGTGAGGGATGGGGGTAATGATAGGCGGGTTTAGACGCAGGGAACGTGTGGAGGAAGATGGAGATGGGATTGAAGGTACTGATTGGGGGATAATGTGATTGGATGAGGAAGATGGTGAAAAGATGCGTTTGAGGAAAGAGAAGAGAGTAGTTTTTGACGGTGGGATGAATTTCTTCTTGAATTGAGAGGCGGAGACGCGGCGGCGCAGCTGGTGGTGGGAGGAGAAGGTGAAGCATCCGAGGTGGAAGAGGAGGATGAAGAATGAAAAGAAGTTGGAGAAGAATGTAAACATTGTAAGTGATGGCATTTCGTCGAACAGGTTGAAGGTGTGATAATAGATTGGTTAATGGAGGAGTGGACACAGAGAAAAGTAGTGGGGACATAGAAGAATAAAGCTAAAATGGTGGGTGGAAAGCAACTTCATTCAAATATATCACACAATATTGTCTGTTTAATCGATCTCTAATTGGGTGCATGTAATAATTGTATAGTGACCTCTAATAATCATTTTCCAAGTTAATGAAATATTTAAGAAGTATTAGTGCCCATTTTTTTAGATGAGTGAAAGGTAATGGGCGGGTCCAGCAGTTCCATCCAGCGTGACCTCTGAGTTGGTCTCTTATTGGTATTTTAAGGATGAGCAATTATTACACCAATTTAAATATTTTCATCAGAAAAATATTATTTAAAGAAAAGGGAAAAAAAAAAACATCTTGATTCGTATGGTTACTTGGTTAGTGAGTTCTTATTTATAATATCTTCATGGCTACGTTGGAATTTTTGTTCATTAGTATTTGTATCTCATTTTTTACTGAAAATACACGTCAAGTATATTTGATTCATTCTAAATGTATTTTTTTTTTTGAGAATATTATAGTAAACTAGTATATAGAAAATGCACTATCAAACACAATACTAAGAATTTAAAAAAAAAAAAAAGAGGTAGTCGTAAATTAGAGTTGTCAATTTTGGGCCGGATGCATTGCGTTTTCTTAGGAACGAAATGAGCTGGGCTTTTTTGGCCCGGTCCATTAGGCCCGAAAAACGGACCGGCCCTGTCAGCCCAATTTTTCTTTTGTATTTTCGTGGTTGGGCCGGGCTGGGATGCAAAAAAAGTGGCTCAGTTACTGATTGGTCCGGCCCAACCTTTTGCTTTGATCCGGTGGGTCGGCACCATGCTGGCTTGACCCGGCCTGTTTGTCACCTCTAATCGTAATAATCACGAAAGAGAATAGAAGGAGAAAAAGAAAACACACTCAATGAGAATTTCAGTTAATTTTTTTAAGACCACACAATTGTACCTCCTACTGACATTGGCGGAGGCAGGGGCCAAACTGGGCCCCGGCTCCCTTGCCCCTTAAAAAAGAATTTACTAGTAATTTTTTTAAGAATTTTTTTAGTTTATATATATATGGTTTTTCTTTTAATCTTTTACTTGACTACCCCAATTTCGTGTATCAATCCATTCCGATATATTTTCTGGCTACGCCATTGCCTATTGTTCAAATGTAATTATAATTAAATTAATTTCTACTAATTTATCAATTTAGCTAGCTAATTAAATATATCATCTCATTATAGCCCAGAGTTTGATCGATCCTCTAAATTTTGCATAATTTCTTGAGTTAGAGAATTTTATTTATCAAACTCTTTCATATGGAATTAAAAAATAATGAAATTACATATAAAATCATAATAGTTATTTATGTAACTGGGAAAAGTTAGTAACAAGCATGAACTGTGACTGGAATACTTTAATAGCGATTGTCGGTCATCACATAATAATTTTTACATTTGTTTTTTCCATTTTGTAAGAGATGATAATGATGACAAGAAGAGGTACACAATTATAAATTATTGGTAGTACAATTTCTTTAGTATTATTAAATTCTTGTGTATGAGGGGTATGGGGCATGCCGGCATGGCATGTGATTGATTACTCGTGGGCTTGTCCAATTCTTCATTTCTTGACAAATAATTACATATATTAACCAATTAGCGTAAAACAAATTATGGCTTTGGGTCCTTCAAGTTTCCACTAAAACAAACTTTGGTGTTTTTAATTAGAGTGAGGGTGGCCACATGAGTATCATTCTTGGTAGGAGAAGATTATTAAACATGCGGTTTTGTTTACCTTTTTCTTTTTTTTTTTTTTAATTGATACAGAACTGCCGCGCTTATCTTTTACGCCAAGACAACAACTCCTCATTCTTGCCGCTAAAGGTAAACCGGGATGCGCACGACGGCCAGATGTTCGACGGGGTTTGTTGACGTACAACCGTGATCCTCCCAGGTAAAGAGAACAATTATGTTCGACCCTCCAATCTACTAATAACGATCTCTCCCCGAATCAAACCCACACGGATGCTATTCAGTATGAGTTCCCACCAAATCTTCACCAGCTCGCATATGCCCCGAGGAGCAATTTGATGGAGTAGGGATTTAAACCCCTGACCTCCACCCCACAATTGTTTATGGTGGCCAGATGGGCTAAGTCACCTGGTTTGCGGTTTTGTTTACTGATGCAAGGTGAGATACAAAACCAGCTGGAAATTAGAAATAGGTCTTTTAGGGAGTCTATGCGAACACTTGAAAAAAATGGTTACTAGTTTTTGTGCATGAATTCAAAATAGTTTTTAGCGTTTTTAAATGTCAATAGTGACATATTATTGTACGGGTAACATTCATTTGGTGAATTGAAACAATAAATAGAACGTCGAAAAAATAAGAGATCCCATATGTTTATAGCTGGCAATTCCTAGCCCGAGCCGCACTTTGGGCTGGGTTGGGCTCTAATATTCTGGCTCGAGAAAGTTCGGGCCTATATGGCCGGCCCGATCGGCCCGTGGACCGAGTTGGCCCGATCTGATGATTTCATATACAAAATATTTTTTCGGGCTGCGTGGGCCATGTATTTCGGTGGCCCGACCCGACCCAAAATATTCGAGAAACCCAATGGGCTTGGGGCGGCCTGGCCCGACTCGGCTCATTGCCAGCTCTACTTATGTCGAATGAAGAAAACACTTGCTTATTTCGCTTACTCATATACAAATAAGATAAGAATACAGTAGATACAAAAAGCCTAAGTGATGTGTTGTGAAGTTAACTCATTATAAATGGACTATTTTGAGCTAAGTTCAAATTAAGGGTTTTGGTGTACAATGTGTTTGCCTGAGCTTATAAGCTCTTTAAATTTATTTGGTAATTATTGAAAAAAAAAAAAGATCTTATAAGATCTCAAAATAGGATGTAAGAGGCTTAGAAACTGTTTTTAAACACATGTGGGAAATCTCAAGTTGAACTGTGGTTTATGGCAAGGCTACCCCCTCTCCCCTATCTTTTTATCATATGCTCCGAGGTTTTTTCTCTTATTTTATAGGACCTTCAAGCTGTTGGGAAATTTTACGAGATAGCTTTTTTGCGGATGATACTCTTCTTTTTGGGCATGCCACCGTTGAGGAAGCTACTAAACTCCAGTTCGCTATTAAGCTCTATGAGGAAGTTTCGGGTCAAAGAATTAATTATGAAAATCGGGCATTCTTTTCAGTTCGAATACGAGCCAGGCGACTAGAGCTTCAATCACTCACCTTCTGGGGATTCCTGAAGTCTTGAACCATGGCAAATATCTTGGCTTACCATCCCTTTTTGGAGCTAATAAAAATCATATTTTTGAGTCTATTTTAGATCGGTGTTGGACCCGTTTGAAAGGCTGGAAGGAGAAAACTCTATCTCAAGCAGGTAGAATTATTCTCATTCAATCTATTATTCAAGTTATTCCAACATTTGCTATGTCTTGTTTCAAGCTCCTCGATAATTTGATTGACAAGATTCATTCCATGGCCGCGAATTTTTTATGGGGCTCTTCATTGGACAAGAACGCACTTCATTGGAAAGGTTGCACAAAAATTTGTCATAGCAAAAATTCGGGAGGTTTGGGTTTTCGGAATCTTAAGGCTTTCAATCTCACTCTCCTATCGAAACAAGTATGGCGTATGGTCTCTTGTCCGTCGTCGCTCCTCGCTCGTATGTTTAAGGCAAAATATTTTCGCTCTTGGAATGTTTTTTCGGCTTCGCTTGGCACTCGTCCGTCATGGTCTTGGAAGAGCATTTTCGAGAGTATCCAGTTCATTAAACTCGGATATAGAAAATTTATTAAATCTGGCTCAACTACTCATATATGGAACGACCCATGGATCCCCATTCATTCGGACTTTCGCATCCACAACCCCATCCCTTCGACATCGTCAATTTCAATAGTTGCGGACCTCATAGACCACGATAGAGGCACCTGGAAATGTGAACTGGTCCGTGACCTCTTCTCTGATGAAGAATCAAAAGTGATCCTCTCGATTCCTCTCAGCTCATGCCGATCAAACGATCTTTAAGGTTGGCACTTTACTAATAAGAACGGAAAATTCACGGTTCGATCCACATACCACGTGATTTTAGAGTCCAGTTTATTCTCTAATCACTATTATTCTCATGCTTCTTCATCAACTGGAAGCAACACCATTTGGATGAGAATATGGAAATTGCGCATACCCCCTCGGACTCAACTATTTCTTTGGAGGTCCCTAACAGGATCCCTTGCCACCTCGGACAACCTGCAACACCACCACCTATATAGCCCGTCTCCTTGTCTCCTCTGTGGTATTCATTCGGCTACTGCTTCTCACACGTTTACCTTATGCCTTTTGCGGAATCGGTTTGGAAACTCGTTGGTTTATGGGAAACAATCAGTAAATTTGAGCAACCATCTTTTCAATTATGGATGGCTGATATTATTAATGAATTGGAAAAATATGTTTGCCAAATCATTGTTGTTGTTTGTGATCTCAAATGGTTTTCCAGGAACAAAAAGAAATTTGAGGATATCGACCCCAATCCGTACTCTGTGGTTTTATGGGCAAACAAGCAGCTAACAAATTTCAACATTGCACATAATTGGCCCGAAAGACCCTCCCTGACCCTCTATGCAGATTGTCTTTTGAATCATCTCCCGAGGGTCCTTGTATCTACTTCGATGCGGCTACCTCCTCTTCTTGTACTGGTATTGGTGTTGCGGTTTGGATTGAAGCAGGACAGTTCTTACAAGGTCTATCCATGAATATTCCTCAAATCCTTGATGCGGAAATTGCTGAAACCATCGCCCTTCGTGGAGCCATTTGCCTGGGACGTCATCTTAACCTCAGCCTTATCGAGATATTCGGGGACGTTGCAGCCATTATTCTTGCGGTAAATGGAGAAGCCTCATTTCCAGCCTCTTGTGTCGCCATAGCCGAGGAGATTGATGTTTTGATGTCTCATACTTCCATTAAGTATACTTCATGGATTAGGCGTCATAAGAACTTTATTGCTCATTTTCTAGCTTCTTATGCTAAAAATATGTCTGTGGATTCCTACATTTGGGATCACCTCCCACCGAACATTTATCAATCGTTCTTTAGACGATTTCCAGCACCTTTAATCTAGTTATATTTTTCCTCAAAAAAGAAATGGGATTCATGACCATTAATCTTTAAATTAACACATTAAATGGACCTTATCAAGAAAATCACACAATGAATCGAATTGTACAGTTTGGTAAACGGGCGTAGCTGTACTATAAGATAAACATAATCATATATGCTAGTTATTATCAAATTAACCGTAAGATGATTAATATTGAAATTTTAATTTTTAGCAAGTAATATTTAGGGTAATTATGAACAAACTAAGTTTGACAAATAATTAACAGAAATATTTTTTTAAAAAATATATCTGATTTCCAATTCAGAATTATTACACATTCCAAAAAAGCGAAAGCAAATCAAACTCTGAAATTTTTAGAATTATTGTTAATCACAAAACTTCAATGTAGTAGTGGTCGTGCCGGAGTGGTTATCGGGCATGACTAGAAATCATGTGGGCTCTGCCCGCTCAGGTTCGAATCCTGCCGACCACGATTTTTTCTCGCCCATACACAGGCGGCTAAAAAAACTAAATTAAATTCTTTGGCCATTTTTTTTTTTGTCCAATTTGAAGTTCTAATTTAACACAAAAATTTGTTTGAGACGGTCTCATGGATATAATCCATGAGACGGATCCTATATTTAAATAGAATTTCGACCCATACCCATAAAAAAATTCTATATTATTGTATGTTTTTATGATCCGTCTCATAAACTTGATCCAGAGAGATGTCACATAAAATTTCCTCCTAATTTATATATTTAGTTGGGTAGGTCAATCCGAAGGTAAACACCCCTTAAAAGGCTGCAGATAAAAAGGATCTAAAAATGGCTTATCCACATTAATTTGAGGGAGAGCCATACAAGACTTTGCAGAAAAGACTAGTCCGTTTCCAGATTACCATCCAAAAACCAAAAAGGGAACAGAAGCAAGATCTATCAATAATAGAAAAAGAAAATTTAAAAAATATAAAAATAAGTTTGACTCTAGAATTTAGTTTTCTTTTCCATAACTCGGGTAACTCCATCGCTCGACGGTCTTTTAGATGTCGAAAACTGGTTATCTGTCGCTTTTCTTCTGTTAACAAACTCTGAGAAAGACAGAATTGGTGGTGGCAATGTATCCTGGGAAACAGGAGAACTCGATTTAACGCTGCCACCGGTGACTTTTTGTTCATCAACTTGTGTGATTACCGGGTTGAACGAAGAGGATGATGGGGACGAGAAGTTTGCCTCTGGTCTAACAGCCTCAGATGAAATATTAGCAGTTTTACCAAGTCTATCTGTTAGTTCATCGGGAGTTGCTGTAGACAACCACCTCACCGTACTTGCCATCTGGGATAAATAAAACGACTTCCCGCTTTTCTCATACTTCTTGTGGCATTCATTCTCGAGTGTCTCAGCAGATGTCACAAAATCAATCCTGAACAAAATTTTCATCAAATCAAACAAATATATTACCTGGTGAATCAAAAAGATTGGAACAATCTAACAATTTTATTATCAAGAATGAGGCGCAATGAAAACATACTGTAAATTGCTGAAACGATGCTGGTTTTGCTTCATTGCATTCAACAACCTCTGCTTTCCTGACTCTCTTAATGTTTCAGATATGGAGTTCTTGTCGGCTTTAGACATCTATTAACATAAAGAAAAAAGTATTAGCAAGAGGAGACAGAAAAAAGAAAAAGCCAATTAAGTGATAAAATTAACAAAGACAGGAGATGGATGGAATACAGCAAGCTCATAAAAGACTAATTCTTTCTCAGGCAGAAGGCATCACAGCCATTTTTTACTCAACTTGGCATGCATGAATAAATTATTGGAACATATCCAGGAAAAATGGCAATTAACAGTGGAGTATCAAGGACAGAGTTCGAAGCGTCAGTCAACCAAACAATAGCTTTTACAAACTCTGTAATCGCCTAAAGATTATTCTTGAAGTGTTAAATTACATGATATACTTTTTACGAGGATTTGAAATGGAAAGTGTACATGTTGATAAATGTGGAATAGGCATATTGCAGTTGTATGTACTTTGTGCACTACCCATGATATAGTCTTAACTATGAATAATAAAGAAAGAAATTATTTTTTCAACCCCATAATATTTCTACAGTCTCATCCACTTGTATCTGTTTTCAATTGTATCAACCTTCTAGCTTAACGTACTAACACTAATCTTGAGTCCCTCCGGGAAATATAAATTAATAAAAAAAAACTAGAATCAAGTGACTAGAATAATGTAGAAAAAGAGCCAAGAGTCACCTTCTTGTCTTGGCTATTTTTAGTCCCGTAATAATTCTCTTCAGCACGCTGCAACGACTCCATTCTTTCATTTATTCTCCATTCTGATGATTTACTTGAATGTGATACACTTTTTACAATTTCAACAGGATCTGCAGTTGAATATTAACTGGTCAAAAGGAAAATAGTAGAGAAAACAAAGAGAACAAGCATTCCAAGCCACGTTATGGAAAAGAACCAAATTTAGTATTTAGTGCTTATTCGCAACATTCAGTTCATAATTCAGATATACCATCAGAATCAGATATATCTTCCTCAGATCCACTTGCTTCATCATCACGATTCCAGAATTCTGAGAATTGTCCTCATCATTCAAAGCTGAAGCACTGTATGAAGATACATAAATAAATCAGTAAAAGAAAACAAATGAAAGCTGTAGTTGCTACATGAAGCTCGTTTAATAAATATAGAGACCATGAAATAGATTCTACAACTCTTCACTGACAATATGAGCCAAAAATTTCTTCAGCAATTACTTGTCATTGTCAATAGGGGTAACAGAAAATCAACATTTATTACTGAATATGATCCTCCCAGCTTACCGTACTAGGAATAAGCTGCCAGAAAGAAGTCACTATACTAAAACATATTGGAAACAAAAAAAGATCAATACTATACCAAAGTTGAAGAAGAATTGGATCCACCGCCTGGTAGATGGAAGAGAGGATTTTCAGGAAACGTTTTTTATTTCATTTTGTCTTTGATGGTGATAAAAATGTCAGAAATGCCCTTCAATGGAAGGACAATGAACTCAATCCATACATCACATACCAATCAGACAATAGTACTCCACTAATTCAAGCACTATCGAATAAAATGACAATTTTCTCTTTCTCTGGTAAGAAAGTGCATTAAACTCATCCTCTTTTTCTTTCTTTCAATGGCTGATGCACCATAACTGAGATATTTGTTTTCATTATAATACTAATTTGTTCATCTGATGGCCATATCAAACGCACAAATCAATTTCTTGTTAATTGCTAAAATGTAGCAAACCCTCATGGAACTTCTTAAACTTTGTACCATCATCATAATTAGTATTCACTCATATCTTTAAATAAGTCAGGTACGGAGCGTGCTAGAAATACATTTCTCCACCTGTTAATTCCAATTATAAAAACCTCCATATTCAGATGGCCCTTGATATAATAATCAGATCAACTAGGAACACAACAACATAAACACATTACTTGAACGAGCTACCTGACAAGGTTATGACCATTAACAAATTTTATTTTCAGCATGACAATATACTGATGCTACAGGGGTTTTTACTGTCAGAATAACTATCATGGCAGTCAATTACCTACATCACTTGTGGAATATGATTCATCCATCCTCTCTGAAAACCCAGGTCAAAATCACTTTATGTCAACATATACCTTGGCCTGATCAAAATCACTTGTCTCATGTGTTATGATTTTTCACGACACCCTTAAAGGTATATCCACTATCACAAAACTACTCAAATTCATGTTACAACTTACAACAATCTCATTAGCACCAAACTCTGGCGCTCTATACATGGATAATGAAAAATTAGTTGCAGGAACTCAGCATCTATCACAAGTATACTATGATTCAAAAACTATAATAGCCGCATATGCCAATGCATTTAAAAAGTATTTTAAAATGCTTCTAGCCACATATGTGCTTTAATCCAGTCAACAACTCCTGGCATCAGCTATAGGATCCTCTTTCTCCATATGGATGTAGCAAACACCATCTTCAAAGTTAAACGACATGGACTTCATTCATGTTAGTTGCCCCATTCCACATAATTTGAGGTTAGTATTTTCCTCTATGTTTACCAGTAGACAAGTCCAGTCACTTCCCCTGACCATGGTACTTAGCAGTTCTTATTCAACGATATTCAAAAAAACCCAGTTAAAAAATTCTATTACAGAAATTAAATGCAAAACAAAAGCAACTAGCCAATAAACAAGCTTCTCCGAACGAACAGATGATCATGTGTACTAGTACAAATAAGGAATCAGTGACCTGCTCATGTATATTCGGGATGACCCATTTCTATGTCGAAAAGCAGTAGCACTTGTAAGCTCCTCCAAGTACTTTGAAACTATATTAGGATGTTTGCATGCATCACAAGATTTTGCACATAATGATGCTGGTACCTGCTTACAGAGAAAGACCACTTTGTGTCAATCTTCCTCAGAAAGCAACTAACAACAGAAGGGATACTGATCGCCCCAGTGATATATACCTCTTCTCCAAAACTTTCAAGGATCTTTTTCCTTCGCAACCAGACTCCTCACAATATTCAATCATCTATGTGTAGCACAGATCAAGGCAGAATCAATAAAATGGAATGCACATGTTCACAGTATTCCTATCCTTGAGGAATGCACATATAATCACCTGTCGGAAGTCAGCAAGGGACTTTTTGGAGGAACACTCCTCCAAGCTTGAAGGAAGCGATTTCTTGCTTGCAGCATTACTGAGGATGAATTCCTGCAAAATGCTTATTGAAACTTAGAATGAAATCACTGTCTGCTTTGAAAACTCAATTAGAAAAGTAATTTCATGGGGAAGATGATGATCAACCATTTTTTTACGATCATCCACTCCGTAATACAACAGACTTCGAGAGGGCAATTGATCACGACCAGCTCGACCTGACTCTTGGTAGAAACCTTCCATAGACTTGGGAATATTAAAATGGCAAACAACTCTGACATCCTTCCTATCAATCCCCTGAAATTATAGTTCAAATGCCTTAGGTGGAAAATCTGCTTTAGTCTCTGCCAGAGCTAAAGATATTGTATTTTACTTTTACACATAAATTTTTTAAGAATAGTTGCATACCATCCTGCAATAAAATGACCACTTGAAAAGCTGTGCAAGCAACAGGATAGCTTCGGCAGCAATTCCAAAACCAACACAAATTAAAGATAAAACAACCTGCAGTTAATTTTCATCACAGATACAAAGACCTCGAAAATTGCAAAGCAGTAAAATACAAATACACTTAAGTGTATTAAATTTATTATCGTCAAAATTGAAGAATCTTCAATGGGAATCAGCTGAAAGTAGTTAAACATTTTGTTTCGGTGATAATATGAAGCAAGAAACAGAGGCAGGGAAAGAATTTCAAGTTGGAAAAGGTGGAATAGAATAAGAAGGGTCAAGCATCATGCCTGATGGTCCACAATACATTCTCTCAGAACTTAAAATAAGATAGGGAGATTGCGTAATCTGTCTTAGTAACTTCAAAGTCATACTAAATTAACTAGCACAAATTTCAGACATCACAAGGAATGTTTCATGATAAATCCAACTTCTGCACTTCCATAGAAACCTGATCCCGATGAACACAATTAATACAGTAGAAAAGGAAAACCACAAGTAATCATGCCCAATTATTAGCTGGCAAAGGGGCTGGTTTGGCCCCTCTGGTAAGCCCCTCACCCCCACTCTCTGCACAACTGACCCCCACTCTCTGCACAACTGAAGTACGTCTCACCCGAATCCAGATAGAGTATGTAAAATAATGTATTCTGAATGAATTGTGTATTATTCCAAGAGATAAGGTACACTTATATACAAGTTGGAGAGCAACCAAAATAAGGAAACTAAATCAACAGGCTAATCTACGGGATTCTAATAATCTTCTAATTGATTCTAATTATCTCCTACACAATATACCATATATACATTAACACTCCCCCTCAAGCTGGAGCATATATATCAATAATGCCCAGCTTGTTACAAATATTGTTCATTCGTACTCCATTCACTGCTTTAGTGAATATGTCTCCCAACTGGTCTTCGGATTTGACATAGCCCGTAGAGACGAACCCCTCTTCGACTTTATCACGAACAAAATGACAATCTATTTCAATATGCTTAGTTCGTTCATGAAATACGAGATTGGATGCAATGTGAAGTGCAGCTTGGTTGTCACACCAAAGTTTAGCCGGAAGAGTAAGCTCATAACCTACTTCCTTTAGTAACTGATGTATCCATACAATTTCACATACCGAATCAGCCATGGATCGATATTCTGCTTCAGCAACTGACCGAGAAACAACATTTTGTTTCTTACTCCTCCATGAGACTAGATTACCTCCCACAAAGATACAATACCCTGAAGTGGATCTTCTATCATCTTTACAACCTGCATAGTCGGCATCAGAATATGATTCAATTAACCCGGTATAACACTCCACTTTTGAATGACCATGTCGCCCATAGAATAATCCGCGCCCAGGAGCCCCTTTCAGATAACACAAAATATGTTCAAGAAGTGCCCAATGAATAACAGTAGGAGCAGACATAAATCGGCTAGCAACACTTACTGCAAACGCAATGTCAGGACGTGTTACAGTAAGATAATTCAACTTCCCCACAAGTCTTCGATACCGCTCAGGATCATGGAACGGGGCACCAGTGTCTTTTTCAAGTTGCAAGTTGGGAGCCATTGGGGTACTGCAAGGCTTAGCCCCTAATTTCCCAGTTTCCTTGAGCAAGTCAAGCACATATTTTCTCTGAGAGAGGAAGATTCCTCTCTTGCTTCTCATTATTTCCACTCCTAGAAAATACTTGAGAGATCCCAAGTCCTTTGTCTGAAAGTGGGAGTGGAGGAACGACTTTAGCCCTGAAATCCCGACACTATCATTCCCTGTAATTACAATATCATCAACATAAACAACCAGCAAAATTACCCCATGCTCAGAGCGCCTGTAGAACACCGAATGATCAGATTTACATCTTATTAAGCCATATTTCAAAATGATCGACTAAATCACGAACCAAGCCCGAGGACTCGTTTTCAAACCGTATATGGATTTGCGAAGATGACATACTTTCCCATACTCCCCCTGAGCAACAAAACCAGGCGGTTGCTCCATATAGACCTCCTCTTGAAGAAAACCATGAAGAAAAGCATTTTTAATGTCTAATTGGTGCAGAGGCTACCAAAAGTGGTCGAAGAGATATGAACAAATGCAGTGAGTTTGGCCCACAGAGAGAGAATGTCTCGTAGTAATCGGTGCCATACGCCTGTGCATAGTAGCCTTTAGCGACAAGTCGGGCTTTAAGACGAGCCAGAGAACCATCGTGATTCACTTTAATCGCGGAACACCCATTTACACCCAATTGCGCTTTTTGCCAACAAAAAGTCTACCAAAGTCCAAGTGCCATTATGGTCAAGTGCATTCATTTCTCAACCATAGCAAAGACGCCAACCGTAATGGGCCAAAGCTTCACCAACAGTTTTAGAATAGAGATAGAATCTATGTTCGCAAGAAAGGAACAAGAAGAGAAGCAGAAAAACGGTCATAGGAAACAACAGAAGCGATAGGATAGTACAAGTTCGTTTACCTTTCCGAAGAGCAATGGGAAGATCATCAAGAAGTAAGCGTGATCTTCCACCAAAGCAGCAGTGCAAAGGACATGAATCGCTCAATCGTTGGAGTTGTTTGTCTTTGGCGTCGAGTGTGACTGAGTAATCGGGGTCGAGGAGCTTGTGGTGACTGCTCGGACACTGGGGAGGGAATGACGAGAGCGAGAATAGACCAAGACATCATCATCTCCCTCCGGACGAGGTGACACGGAAGCGAGAAAAGTATGGGAGATGTTCATTGAATGTAACATCCCGAGACACAATATAGCGATTGAGTGTAGGAGAAAAACAACGATATCCCTTTTGCACACGAGAGTACCCGAGGAAGACACACTTGAGAGACTTGGGATCTAGTTTGGTGAGATGAGGTCTCGTATCACGAACAAAGCACGTGCTACTTTGCCAAAAATCTTAAAGCGATGGGAAAATAGTTTTGTCGGAAAAAGGATAGAAAAGGGAGAGCATTATGCAAAACCACCGATGGCATACGATTAATGAGAAACAAGCGAGAGACATCCGCCCAAAATGGTTTAGAACATTCATTTGAAATAATAAAGCTCGAGCAACCTCAAGGAGATGCCGATTCTCAAGCGTTCGGCAACACCATTTTCATGTGTGTCCTACACGGTTTCATGCAAAATACCACGCCAAGCATATAAGACCGAATGTAGTAGACAAGAATTCTTTAGCATTATCATGCGAAGCGTTTGAATATTTGCGCAAAACGAGTTTTAATTTCAAAGACAAAAGGAAGAGAAATGATGAAATACTTGGAGCGATTTTTCATAAAATAAATCCAAGTAACACGAGAAAAATCATCAATAAAAGTAACAAAATACTTAAATCCAGGACTTAGATGATACGAGAACAAGGACCCCAAACATCGAGTGAACTAAGCGAAAAGGGACGCACCGCTTATTTATTCTAGACTTAAATGAACGCGAGAATGTTTGGCAAACCGACACGACTCACAATATAACGACGACAAATGAGAAAAATGAGGACACAATCGCTGAGACTCAAGAGAGGGATGGCCCGGCGACAAATGCATCTCGGCGGACGAGGAAGATGTGCCAACAAGAGACTTTGGCTCCGGAGTGTCGAGAATGTAGAGGCCATCGATTCACACCGCTTTACCAAGGATCTGCTTCCGAAAGATCCTGAAAAACACAATAGTCGGGGAAGAATGAGATGCTACAATTCAAAGATTTGGTAAGCTTACTCACCGAAAGTAAGTTGAACGAGAAATTAGTAAACTCAATACGGAGTGTAATGAAATAGACGGCGTGAGGTGAATAGAACTAACCAAGAACACGCAAGGTAGACCCATCAAACAATAGTAACATGAGTGGAGGGTGCATGAGAATGAAAAGTGGAAAAAAGGTTTGAGTTACCCGTCATATGGTCCAAGCACCGAATCAATGACCCATTTAGATCCTTTAGAGATAAGACATGTAGCGAGTTACTCCGGTCAAAAAAAACAAGATGAGTGGTTGAGGTTCACGATCTCGAAAGTTTAGCATACTCCTCACTCGAAATCGTGACCATATCGTAGGAAGAGGCGATGGGGCGAAGAACCTTTCTCGGTTCTTGGCGCAAGTTGCGGACAATTATACTTAGTGTGCCCCAAATTCATGACAATAAAAACACTCCACCTCAACAGCACTCGGAGGTGCGAGAACCACGAGAGGTCGGCCCGCCCGGTGCGCCGATTACCACCGCGAGAACCACGACGAGGACCTCCACGAAAACCACCACGAGCACCACCACGACTAATAAGAGCACTATTCGAGGGGTGGGATGTGAAGGTTGAACATCCTCGACGGGAAAGCGAGAAAACGTCTCTCCCGTAAGGAAGGGATAGCAGATTCAGAGAGAAGTTGAGACCTGAAGGTATCAAACTCAGGACGTAACCCAGTCAAAAAACTCATGACGGCAATTTGTTCTCGCTGCTGTTGCATTATCTTCACATCTGCGCTCAACGGAAGAAGAGAATTGAGTTCTTCATAAGTTTTGTTGAACTCCATAACATAAGCGGTGGGGGTTTTATCGTGTTGCTCCCCCCGATGAAAGGATTTGCAAATCGAGTAAATCCGAGAAATATTACTACGACCGAATATAAGAAAGCCAAATAATCCATAAGCTCCTGACAAATTCACAACGATGGTTGATTAAAGAGAGTATCTCCTAAAACCAATAGAATTCGAATTTGTACAAGGAGTTTGGCATCATCACGCAACCAAGCAAGCTCGGGTCATCCTTGGAGGATCGTAGTCAAGTGGTCGCCCTCAAATACTCCGCAAATGGACGATGACGCTTTACTCCAACCAAGTAATTGGAGCCATTAAGTTTGACATCGGTAATTTTATTCATCATCTAATGACCTCGGACACAAGTTTAGTAGTGTCACCCATGAGAACAAAGAATCAAAGCCACAAAAATATTCAACACCAAATTCAAATCGACCGAGCAAAAACATCAAGAAAAAAACCGAGACCAAAAAACCGAAAAATCCAAAACGAGGGCAAACCGTGTGACGAAATACCAAAGCAATGCCGAAACAAGGAGCCCCTAAACAAAACGAGCCGACGCTCGTCCGACCGAAAAAATTCCTACGTAGCACGCGCTCTCACGCTACGCGCGTGGGGCGGACAAAAACGCTTGACCGGCGCGTGACCGACACGCGCCGCCTCCCGGTGGTCGGGCCGGGCCGGTCGGGGAGTCGTCTGGACGAAGGTAGAGGTATGGGAGGTGAGATCTAGATCGGACCCAAAAGGTGTTAATCGAAAAACCCTAAGAAACCCTCCTTTGGAAAAAAAAAAAAAGAAACAGACGGTCAGTAGAAAAAAAAAAAAACTTGAAAGAAACCCTAGCTCTTATACCATGTAAAATAATGTATTCTGAATGAATTGTGTATTATTCCAAGAGATAAGGTACACTTATATACAAGTTGGAGAGCAACCAAAATAAGGAAACTAAATCAACAGGCTAATCTACGGGATTCTAATAATCTTCTAATTGATTCTAATTATCTCCTACACAATATACCATATATACATTAACAGAGTACAACTCATCCTTCTGATGAAACCATGACTTGACTTGCTTAAACTTATGAGAAAGGGAAAAGAAAAGGAAAAGAGAACATACCCAAATGCTACTGTGGCCACAACAACTTGTGTTTTAGAAGAGATCCAATTATCCAAGACAGAGCTCCGCAATTTACTGTTCAACCCTGCATGATATGCTAAAAGTGGAAGAAAAGAAGTTCAGTTTGGAAAATCTACATCAGTAATTCTTTCGAGACTGCCTCAGGTACAGATTATTTACCAGCACATGAAATTCCATTCTTGGATAAGTGGACAGCCAGATCATCACAAGCTGTGCGCTCAAGGCAGTAAACGATGGCACAGTTATTTCCATAGGATTTGAGATAATTACAAAGATCCGAGTATGGATCATCCAACAAATCTTTATAGCGAACTGCATGACAAATAACAGACAGGTCAGAATTAACTTAATCATTACTTTGCAACAATCAAAGGTATTACCATGGCGGCACCCTCATCAAGACCAAATAGACATGTCACATGCCAGAATTAACTTAATCCTTACTTTGCACCACAAAATGTATTCAAGCAACCATGGCAGCATCCTCATTAAGAGCTAAAGCTTATCGTATAGAATCACATTTAATTATTAATTCCCTTTCACTATTTTCTCACGAATTCTGATTTTTTTAATCTCATAGAGAGTAACTTAATGCATTGGATATCCATGAGCAATACATATATATATATATATATATATGTATATATTATCCTTGAGATTAATAAATTAAATGGCAACCATGAATAGAGCAACTGCAAGAGAGAGAAAGAGAGATGCTTAGGTAAATCAGACCAGGTTATAGGAAACTCACCTTCGTAATAAATATTTGGACGGTTAAATGATGATTTCAGAACAAGTGGGTTTCGCAAGCACAAGGAGTCTATCACATCCTCCTGGACTCTGCAGAAGTACTAATTCAGTCTCCCTGTCACTTCTTATGAACAAGAATTTCAAATTGGACAGCAATATCAAGAAACATAATTTCCAGATAAATTTAATATAAGCATCACGAACTGTGGTTTCCTAATTTTTCATTCAATATTCAAATCTACATTAACGCACAGTAAAAATCAGAGTCCAAAATGAATATGGAGCAACTCCTCTATTTCAATAAACTTTGAAAACAATATCAGCAATAACATGTTTACCCCAAAATATTCAGAATCATTGAAGAATTTGACATCATAAGAACAGTAATATATAGTTGTCACAGAGAGAGTTGTTGATCAGACTCACTTAAGAACAGCTGTAGCTGTCAAAGCCAAAACTGGTATGCTGGGCAAGCGATTCCTCAGAGAAGAAAGCTTTCTGTAGCTTGGCCTTGATTATTTGGACAATTCAAAAATAGTTTTAAATTATTTAAACAGCTTTAGTAACAGAAAAAAAGTGAACACCATAAGAGAAGGGTGCGCGCACACACATATACATGTGTATATATATATATATATATATATATATATAGAGAGAGAGAGAGAGAGAGAGAGAGATCTCATGTTGTGTCTGGATACTTTCAGGACATATCAATGAATGCCAGAAAAAAACTGTAAAATGCCTAAAGAATTATCCAATGGCCGATAGTTTTTCTCATACAAATGGATCTATAGAAGCCAGTATCTCAAGGGGATGAACTCTCTTTTACACTCTAATTAAGGACAAGCTGAAAACCATTTCAAATGATAGAGATGATTTTCATGGCAGCGAAACATAACGAGATCAAGTCAAGTGGGGGTGTGGAAGTGCATTGACACAGGGAAGTGAGTACCGAAGAACTTCTATAGAAACCAGTATCTCAAGGGGATGAACTCTCTTTTACACTCTAATTAAGGACAAGCTGAAAACCATTTCAAAATGATAGAGATGATTTTCATGGCAGCGAAACATAACGAGGTCAAGTCAAGTGGGGATGTGGAAGTGCATTGACACAGAAAAATGAGTACAAAAGAACTTCTATTTCATCTTGAAGACCTGTATACACAGTTGCCTACATATTCCAGAATCTTGAACCTTGCTTAACTCTCAAACTAAAATTATAAATTGATTGTCACGACTCTGATGGGAAAATATCCAGAAGATTTCTAAAATTTAGAGGTTTTAAAGTACACACAAAAACTTTAAAAGTTATAAGACTCCGACTGGTTCTTGTACCATGAACAGTAATTTTACTGTAAGTAGTAGCTTGCAAACCACAAGATAGAAACCACGAATACAGAGTAAATGAGGGTTGTTTCCACACAGAAGTAAGAGAACCCAAGATTGAAGGGTCAATATGTCATAGGAAGGGTAATCTAAATAGGAGATACAAGTTGAAGTTTAAGAAGAAACCTGAAATCATGGCCCCATGTTGATACACAATGTGCCTAACAATAATCAGAAGTGCGAGTAAAATCAATTTCTTGATGAAACAAAAACACATAGACTGATGATGTGTTCACTTAGAGGCTTCTGGCAGCAAACATTCACATATGCTATTAAAGCCCATGTAACTTCTGACCTCATCAATTGCGATAAGATTTAGCAATCCTCTGTCATGAATCTTTATCAGCTTTGCCATAAACCCTGATGTCGCGATGAGTTCTGGTGTAACATACAGTAACCTCAAAGACGGCTTTCCCGAGCTGAGGTTTTAAGTAAATCTGAATATCAACAAATAAGTTGGATCTATATCAACTCATAAAAACTTGGTGAAATCAAAATTTCTCTACCATTTCATTGTTTGATGAGGATCTCAAATCCATAGCTTCCAACATCTTATTATTACAGTACATGAAAATCAAATAGAAACTTAGATAATAATACTGGATAATGTAGCCTATACAAGTAGCCACTATTCCTATTTACAGAATTTAAAATCATAATAACACCTCATTCTTAGCTTTGACAGTCTGGGTGGAAGAGAGGTATTCAGCAGCAATTCCTTTCTCTTTCAATGCCATTACTTGATTTTCCTGACAAGAGAAAGAAAATACTTCTAATTAAATGAAGGACAAAATCAATCGCAATTAAGGACATAAACAACGATAACATACAAGATGAACTGTGCTTACCATAAGGGCTGAAACCAAAAGAAAATTGCAGTAGAAGCCATCAAATTTTTCTCCTGGAATTTGCAAGACAAAGGAACTTGTGCAGCATAATCTTTCACAATGTCATAATTCAACAAAGACTGTTCATATTCACCTATCAAAGGACTAACAACAAGCACAATCCCCTGTTTCGCTAGAGCTGGAATCTGATAACACATCGACTTTCCTCCACCAGTTGGCATTAGACAGAAACAATCTCTACCTGCATTGCAATCAACAATATCGTACAATAAGCTTCATATACCACGCTAACAAAGAATAAAAGTGCTACTCATTAGTCATTATAGCCCTAAAAAATGGGCTCTTCGCAACAAACACACACACACACACACACACACACACACATAAATATAATATTTGAAATATGCAAAATGAAAAGGGACCTGAATCACCTGATAAAACAGCTTGAATGGCTTCCAACTGCTTCCCTCGGAAATCAGAATATCCAAAATGCCATCGCAAAATCTTCACCAAAGCTTCCTTCTTGATCACCTGCTTCTCCGCCCCAGACACACTTTGCAGCGGCAACGGTGATTTACTCATATTCCTACTGCAAAAACTCAGAAAACCTCTACACCAGTAAAGTAATAATCGAATTGGATCAATCTCGTAATAAAATCGAAGAGAAGTAATTGTGGATAATGATTCTCTGATTTCTTTGCAACAATTGTTCAAATACAATACCTTGAGCTAGAATTATGCTGTTTAATTTAAGAAGAGAAAGACTTCGACTTTATGTAAGCAATGGAAGTTAATGATAAAGATCAAGAAATTGGAAAAGTGAACGAGTATATGCATGTATATTTATACGTATGTACTTGGATTGAGTTTGCGTATAGAGCGAAATAGAAACCGAGACAAAGCATCGTACCGTATTTCTTGGAGGCAGGTTTTTGCAGGGAACTAGGAAAATGTATATTGGAAGGCCTTTCAAAAACAGAGAGAAAGTAGAATAGGGAGGGGAATGGGGGATTAAGAGGAAGGGCAGGGAAAGCACAACTCACCAAACGTAGAGAGTGTCCTTTTTTCTTTTTTTCTTTTTTAAAGATAAATGGTTAGGGTGTATTGGATATTCTTTTATTTCGGATTTTTTTCTGCTGGAGAATACCCAATAGTGTAGAATCTATATATATATATATATATATATATATATATATATATATAAAAGGAGAAGTCGCTGGAAATAGTAAGTCGAAATTTTTCCCGCCATTTTGTAGTTACTATAAAAAGTAATAAAAATATATGTAAAAGTAAGAAGTTATAAATATCAGTTATTTCAATGTATTTGTCAGACAACTTTCTTTAAATAACCACTTTTTAAAATGATATAAAAATAAAATTATGTAAAATTAGTTTTCCAAATTTGTATATTTACTGCATTAATTATTATATTTATTTTTTAACTTTTTTTAAAATAATAACATTTTTAAATAACCACTTTTTAAAATGATATAAAAATAAAATTATGTAAAATTAGTTTTTCAATTTTGTATGTTTCTGCATTAATTATTATATTTATCTTTTAACTTTTTTTAAAATAATAATATTTTCGCTTCCGATCCGTTTCTGACATATAATATATCAAATTAATCTTTTTTCCAATAACAAAAATATAATAAATAAATAAAATATAATAAATATTTACTCATTAATTTATATTTTGTAATGGGGTTTAAAAATTATGTATTCGATCATTTGACAATAATTTGTATGTTCATGTATTTTGGCTATTTCTGATATATGTATAGTTGTTATTTGGGCTTAGCCTATTTCTTAATAATTATATAGAATTATATTTAAATTGATTATATTCAATTAAAAACACTTATTTAATTGAAGAACTTATCTCAAAATGTGTATCCAAATTATATATATGACATATATAAAATACATACCCTTATATATATTTATGTAAGAAGAAATTAATATTTATTTAATATGAAATTATACTCATAATATTATTTTATACATAGAAATTATTGTTTACTTATTAACATACTTTTCATGTTAATAAAAACTATTTTTATATTTATCAACTTGTTTTGTATTCAAATTTTAAAGTTGTACATTTGAAATTAGATATGAATTTATTTGTTTCATTTTTTTTTATATATGTGTATATTGATAAAAAAAATAGTTACTATTTGTTTTTGAAATGTTTCATTTTCTCTTAAAATTGCATTGTTAAATATAAAACAAGGTTATTGTTTAATTCTTTTAATAATTTTGATAATTGTTCAGCTTCCTAAACCCCAAAAATATTGAAATTTTGATATGACTTTATTGTTGATTGTATAAAATAAAATTTATTAAATATTCAAAATTGGGGTGGTAAAATAATTTAACATTTGACATTAAAATATTTTTCAAATTTTTACTTTTTGTTTATAGATAAACATGTTCTATAAATACATACAATTCATATTCACACAACCAAATATTTCATATTTAAAAAGATTTTTTATAGTCTATAATAGTTCTTTTTATTGTTTAATCGTATAATTTATAATCAAATTAATTATCTTTATATTTTAATTATTTTTTGAAATCACTATACTTTTAGGAAAAAACATAGATAACATATTTCCATAAGTTGTAAAATAAAGAATAAGTACAAGTGAAAATGTAAAGATTTTGGATTTAATTTATAGAATTAACAAAATAAAAAATTATAAATAGAATTAATATTAATAATAGATAAATACAATATACATATTGGGGGAATGAGGATGGGAACGGAGAATCTCGGTCTTATATCTAATCGGGATAGAAAGTGGGACGAGGATATAAATATCATCCATGTTTATCCCCGATTATAGAGAAGCAGAGAATATCCATCTCCGCTCTCATACCAGAAATAACCAAGAATTCCCCGTCCCATTCTATTCGGTTACCAACGGGGATGGTTCCACATGAGGATGTTCTCATCCCTAAATGTAGGAGATAGAATTCATAAAACTATTAGAAAAATGTACATGTAACAAGATCAAAATGTAAAACCTAACAGATAGTCACACTGCATCGCACCTGCAAAAAGACTAGTTTTTTTTAAAGAAAACACTCACCAAATGTAGAGTGTTTCCTTTGTTCTTTTTAAATAAATAAATGGTTAGAGCGTGATTGGATATCCTTTTATTTTGGATGTTTTTTTCTGCTAGAGAATAGAGATGAATTTTTTTTGAAAGAAAACACCACCAAATGTAGAGTGTGTCCTTTGTTATATCAAAATCTACATTTTAGTTTTCTTTATCCTCGTTTTTTTTTTGTTTATTTGTGAGATGATGTGTTGTTTTGTTGCAAAAAGTATTTGTAATAAGTAAAGCTGGAAATTGGCCGAGTCAACACTCACCAAATGTAGAGTGTGTCCTTTGTTCTTTTTAAATAAATAATAATAATTGGTTATGGCGTGATGTATATCCTTTCATTTTAGATGTTTTATTTTTTTCATTAGAGAATAGTGATAAAAAAATTTTGAAAGAAAACACCACGAAATGTAGAGTGTGTCCTTTGTTTATATCGGATCTGCTTTTTTTTTTTTCCCTTCATCCTCTTTTTTTTTTGGTTTGTGAGATGATGTGTTGTTTTGTTACAGAAAGTATTTGTAATAAGTAGAGCTGATAATGAGCCGAGTCGAGCAGATTTTGATCGGGCCACGAAAATGCATGGCCCAATCCAACCTATATGTGTTTTTGTACATAAAAATTATCGGGTCGAGATATCCTCGGCCCATGGGCCAATTGGACCGGACCAAATAGGCCCGACTTTATTTGGACCTAGAAAATTTTGGCCCAGACCAACTCAAACTTCGGGTCGGGCTATATTTTGCTAGCTTTAGTAATAAGTACTGATGTATTTGCAGTTTTCTGCATTTTCTATGAATACAATATTTTCTTTATCAAAACAAAAGTGCAATAAATTAAATTCAAAAGTCACAAACTCACCATTCAGCTTTTATGTGTAATTGACTTGTGTAGAAGTGACTTATTGTAAAAGTCTTTTTAGAAATATCCACCAAACATGTTATTTATTATAAATTTTAAATATTTATTCTCTAAATTTTAAATCTGTCCTTCAATTTGTATTTACTACAACACTTCACCAATCAATGTTAGTTCGAATCAAATTTCCCTCAAAATATCTTTTTGAGTCACAATATTCATTTTTTTTCCATATATTCCACAGTTAAGTTTTTTTTAGTTGTTCTTAATAGTCATACTTGTAGGCTTCGTTTGGTAGAGCAATACAGGTGGGATATCAGTCACTTTTCAATTATTTCACTCCCATTATACTGTTTGGTTCACACATTCATGGCCCTGAAAATCGGTCTAGCCCGATTTTTTATCAAGCTCATTGAGTTATTAGGTATCCCACCCCCAATGTGCGATGAGCAATACAACCCATTATTTTCTTTACATAAATTACCTACATCCCCCGTGTACAGCTGTCCAAAAAACATATGTATGGAGCGACCCATTTTCCAACTTGCTGAGGCCGAAAAACAGAGAGGACCAAATTGAAGAACCCTAGCAACCAAGCTCATTGCCGAAACTGAATATCGACGGAGCTTGTCTCGCCGGTGACAAAGATAATCCCCCCTTCTTTTTTACTTTTTCTTTCTGATCCCTACATTCTTTTGGCATTTAACCCATTATGTTTATTGTGTTATTTTTGTTATTGAGCAGCAGAAATCAAACTGTTTAAGGTGAAGATATCGTTGAATCCAACTGAAGGTTAGCGTCTGCAGATATTGTAAGCAATGTTTGGGTGACTTGTTTGATTTGTAAGTCGGTTTTGTTGGGTTATAACATTCATCTACGTTTTCTACTAATTAATGGGTATTCGATAACTTCTTTAGTAAACTGATTAATGGGTATTGGAAACTTTTTCTATGTAAATTGATGTTGCAAAGTACATGTTCTTTGTTATTGTTGACTACGTACATTCTACGAAAATATAATTTATTCATCAGTTCATGGCATACAATTCTGAATCTTCCTTTTATAACTCAAATTGCTTGAAAAATGATATCCTTAAATGTTACAAGCCTTCTATGCAGTGGCGGATCTATGAACAAATTTGTTGTACCCCAAATTAAAAAAATCCAACAATATCTTTTCGTAAAAAAAATAATGATAAATTTATACCCCTATTTTTACAAAAAAAAATATAAATAAATAATTCAAATAAAACATTACAAATCTCCACAATAAAATTTCAAAAAATTAAAAAATTAACTTAACAACTTGAATAAATAAATCATGGCAAAAGTCAAAACCTATAAAACTAATAATATCACAAAAATTATCTAATAATATCAATAATGTTACCAAAACTATGTTTTGTTGTCTCTTGTTTTCTTAATTGCCCTAATTGTTTCTTTTATATATTTGTATTAATTTTTCATGTACCGTTACATGATTTTAAACATTATTTTGTGCTTTAAATATTAAACAATATTTACATGCATATTTTTTAATATCTATCGCACCCCCATTTTTAAAATCCTGGATCCGCCACTGCTTCTATGTATATCCTAGTATCATAAATCATTTTGAAGGTGAATTACATACATTAACATGTTTATACAGATTCCTATTTTATTACAGCTTTACTTAGAATGATATCTGAAATTTCAAGAAGAAGAGCAGACATATTTCTACTAGTAGAGGAAATAATGTTAGAATGTTTGTGAGTACAATTCGCATGCGAGCTCAGAGACAACTAAGAAATCGTAAACAAGGAATTACATATGTTATGGCAAATAGGATACCCAAACAGATAGAACATTTAGATGACTTGATTTTACGTAATGACGTTTGTCTAGACAATTTAAGAATTAATGACACCCGAGCCGAGTTGGAAGCAAATCAGTCCATGTGGCCATTCAACATGTGCGCATGTGGACCAGCGGCGACGATCGAGTGATGACCTCGGAAAGAAGGCGATGACGTGTCACGGATTGGGCTCGGCTCCCCCTGAGCTCAATCTTGGCGGGAAATTTATGGCGGGAAGTCTAAATGATAACCATCTAATTAAGCTAAGTGCCCCATTAGCACAGGAAGCTGCCACTTGTCAACGCACAATATCAAGATGAGTCAACAAGTGGCAAATACTTGGCCAACATGCATGCTTAAAGAAGGACATGTGTCCCTTTGAGATTATTTTCGTGTTAAGTGTAATAGAGATTATTAAAAACCCACTAATGAGATGAGTATAAATGGGCCTCATTTATGAGGAAAAAGACAAGAGAAAAACATTGGAGAAAAATGCTTGTAAAATCACTACTGTAAAAGAAAACCGACCAGAAGCTTTCGGCTCGGTGTTTTGTATAAAAAGGCAGAATTAGCCCTGTACTTGAATCCATTTACATTCTCCCCGTTGCACTGTTGTATATTTTTGCTTGTTGACTAAAACGCACGTCAACAAATTGGCACTAGAAGGAGGGCCTGTCTAGGTCCAGTCCGAATTTCCAGTTAATCAAGCCACGTGAACTCAGGTAAATTTAGCATTAATCCCCTTGAAAAGACAAAATGAGTCAGTTGTCTCGAAACGCTCGTATAGCTGAAGACCCACCTGTAAATAACGAAACTGGCCAAACCACCAATGGCCAGAACGTGCCCCTGACCGAAGCAGGGAGCACGACTTTATTCCCTTTGCTCAACCCATCGCAAACCCTACTTTCGTCCAACAAATGAATCAACTTATCTCCCAAACACTTGCAACTAATAATTCGCAAATACAACCTCCACCTCCTGTAAATACTCACCCACTTAATCCCCCAGTAAATATTAATGTTAATCCTCAAAATCCTGCGCCTCCTCGAGATGAAGGCCAAGAGGCCAGTTCTGGTAATGAACATCGCGGTCGCCGTGATAGAAGACGACCGCGCGATGACGTGGAAGAACAAAGTTGCATGGTGGAGTCACAATCGGAGCCCGCACGCCACCGTCGTACCCGCTCTGTGTTTGCAGGTCGGCTGGGGGTCGACCCTCTTCGCCCCACCCGATCGATAAGTTCTAGGCTCTGGTTTCCGGAAGAAAGGGACCAGGCTAGGGCCAACCAAACGCAGGGCCCTAGCCCACTGGAGGAACGAGAAGCGGAGATTTTGCGTCTTCGCCGTTGTTTAAATGAGTTGGAGGATGGCTCTGAAGAAGGCCAGTGTCAAAGGCCACATCAGGTAACCAGCCGACCCTCTGTTATATCCCCTTTCGCTCCCAACATTCTGTCAACTCCCTTGCCGCCAAAACTTAAAATTCCGCAAGTCGGTCTATATAACGGAGAGACCGACCCGACGACACACATCCACAAATACTTGGCGTGGATGGAGCTCTCTGACCACTAGCGACGCAATCTGTGCGGGCGTTTAAGATTAACGCTTGACCGGTGGCCAAGGCCACCGTTGGTTTCGGACCCTGCCGCAAGGGTCCATCCAATCTTGGGGCGACCTGACGCCTGCGTTTACGACACATTTCCTCACTTCCAAAGTCCGAGCCGCACTGAAAGATTCCCTTGTAAATATTAAGCAGGGAAAAGATGAGCCCTTAAAAAGTTACATAGCTCGATTCAATAAGCAGGTCCGAGAGATGGAGCCGGTCTCGGATGATGCTATTTTGATTGCGGCCATGGCCGACCTCGCTCCCAAAACATGGTTCAACTATTCTATCCATGAATCGGGGAGCAACCTCGTATCGAGAATTTCTTATCCACGCGGAGCTCCATATCTCAGTGCGGAAGAAGCCACGGCTAGTCAACGCCCCGGCGTAAAGGCAAGGGCGTGAAGAAAGATGGAAAGAAGGAGCCCGTTTGGGGTCGGGGTCGGGTTTCGAGCCTTTTTGGGAGAACCCACCACGGATATAAAGCACGACAGGATGTACGGGCCAAAGTTGCTTGCGCTAAGGAGTGCTCGACCACACTCCTTCAAATGATATGAAACGAAATACAGTGGTCTTAATTTATTGCCACCACTTCGGCCTTTGAGAGTGGAGCCCACAAAATCGGATGCGAAGATATTGCGCTATCATAAGTCGATATGCCGTGACACGGATGAGTGCCGAGACCTCATCGAGGAAATAATGCGCATCGTTCGTTGAGGGGCGGCTGAAAAATGCGTCCACGAGTTCTTGCCACCCCGCTCACTCGGGTGTAAATTCGGGCGATTGACGAATCCGGCTCACCTACCATTGTCGCCGAACTAGAATCGAGGTAGGAGATTCGATGATGTCCTGCATTAATGGAATCAACACCAATGCGTCACGGTGAGGATAGCCGCTCGAACCTAAAAGGAAAAAGGAAGGCGGATGTCGACAAGCCGCCCACGCGGAGAGACATGTTAGGGTGGCGAAACTAGAAAGGCCAACCGACGGGTCGCTTTGTCTTCTCGGACATGGATGCTTACCAGGTGGTCCACCCTCATTCCGACCCCTGGTCATCACGGCACGTATTCTGGCATCCCAAACCACGATTCTAATTGACTCGGAAGCTATTCGCTTCGGTTATTTATGTCCGAGCTTTAAGGAGATTGAACGTGGGACGACCACGTCCTTCCATGTAATGATAGCATTTTGGGTTTTGGTGGAGGAAGGATCACCCCGCTCGAGAGGTTGACTGCCCATCCGGATGGGACGAGGGATTGCACAAGCGGTTTATTATCACCACGTTTAAAATTATCAACGCCGATTAAGAGTATAACGCAATTATTGGAAGGTTCTTTGCGCTTTATCACCTGGCGGCGGTTTGATATACCATTTTTGTGTGAAGTTCCCAACCCCGGATGGAGAAGCCATCCACAAGTGAAATCAAAGGGAATCGCGGAGTGCTCTCTCAAGCTCCATCTGCGGAGATTAATGTGGTAGAAAGGAGGAACCCGGTGGAATAGTGAAGGGCGACCGGGGAGAAAGCGAGCCTTGCGGGAGGAGATGATTGTTTCGAAAAATAATCCGGTAGACGACACGAAAAGAGCGAATAGTTGAGGATGGGGAAAAACCGGTGATTGAGGTGGAGCCGGAGAACAAGCGGCGGTTGAGGACAAATTGCCCTTCCGAGAAAAAAGAGGGGCAAAGTAAGAAAAGGAAACATGCGGAATCGGTGGAACAATTAAACACGGTTGATGTCGACAAGCAACATAAGGGGGCGCCATTCGCATTAGCCCACGACCTCCAAGAGCTATTCGGGTCGGGCGATCGAATTCCTCGGAAATAATCTTGGCGTCTTTGCGTGGACCTCTCGATATCTTTGGGAATTGATCCCAAACACGCATGCCATTGTCTCAACATAGACCTTACTTTCCGATCGGTGATTCAGAAACGACGGAAGCTCGGCCCCGACAGGTAGGTCGCCCTGGAGGTCGAGGTTAACAAATTGCTTGATAATCACTTTATCAGGGAGGCCCTTTACCCTCGTTGGGTGGCCAACCTGTATTAGTAAAGAAGAGCAATAGCGATGGCGCCTTTGTGTGGACTTCACCGACCCTCAACAAGGCGTGCCCCAGAGACGACTATCCTTTGCCCAAATCGATTATATGGTAGATGCCAGTAGGACATGAGCTTATGAGTTTTATGGATGCATACTCGTGCTACAACCGATACGAATGCATCCGGATGACGAGGAGAATACGTCGTTTTTCTCCGCTCGTGGCGTATACTGCTACAAGATGATGCCGTTTGGGTTGAAGAACGCCGGGGCGACCTACCAAAGGTTAGTTAATAAAATGTTCGAAGAGTTGATAGGTCGTACCATGGAAGTTTATGTGGATGATATGTTGGTGAAGTCCTTGTACATATCTGATCATCTTAATGATCTTAATAAAATGTTTGCCATTTTGCGAGAGTATAAGATGATGTTAAATTCCAAAAAGTGCACCTTTGGGGTCGGCTCTGGTAAAGTTTTGGGTTATATGGTTAGCCAAAGGGGAATCGAAGCCAACCCAGATAAAATAAAAGCCATAATTGATCTTGAACCCCCTAATTCCGTCAAAAGAGTACAAAGCTTAACAGGCCGACTAGCCACCCTAAACCGGTTCGTTTCACGGTCCACGGACAAATGTAAACCTTTCTTCGAAATCATAAAGAAAAATAAATTTTTTGAGTAGACCGAACAAACACATGCCGCTTTTGAGTCACTTAAACAACACTTAGCCTCGATCCCTGTACCCTGGCAAAACCGACCTGGGAAGACTTGTATTTGTACCTCGCGGTCTCCGAGTATGCTGTCAGCTCGGCGCTTATTAGATTGGACAACTCCATCCAACACCCAATCTATTACAAAAGCCCCATTGCACGACGCCGAGCTCCGGTATCCGCCCATGGAGAAGCTGGCATACTCGCTGGTCATTTCAGCCCGAAAGCTCTGTCCGTACTTTTTGGAGCACAAGATCGTGGTACTGACCAACTACCCACTAAAGCAAGTTCTGCACCGACCAGACACTTTGGGTCGGATGATTAAGTGGGCTGTCGAGCTCAGTCAGTTTGACATTTTGTATGAGCCACGCACGGTAATTAAAGGACAAGCGGGTGATTTTGTAGCCGAGTTCACACCTTCCATCCGGCTAGAGGTGGTGGAAGATCAAGTGGAAGTTGTTCGTTGATAGCTCTTCCAACGCAGCCGAGCGAGGGGCGGGATCGTGATAATCGATCCAAAACTCAAGTCTTCTTGCTTTCGCCGTCTTTATTCCATTCAAAGAACTAACAACGGCCGAGCACGAAGTGCTCCTAGCAGGACTGGAAATGGCAGCATCAATGGGCCTAAAACGACTGTTGGTATACAACGATTCACAATTGGTGGTCCATCAGATCAATGGTGAGTACGAAGCGAAAGAACAGAAAATTGCCCGATATTTGGACTTGGTAAAGAAAAAACTTTCGCATTTCAAAGCAGAAGTCTTGCATGTTCCCCGAACTGAAAACATGCAGGCGGATGCCTTGGCTCGGTTGGCCTCCAGCCCGGGGACCGACGCGATTGCGGATGTAACCATCACTCAGCTGTCCGCCCCATCACTTAATGCACAGAAGATACATGCTAATGAAGCGACCGAGCTGACCTGGATGACTCCAATCATCCGATATTTAGAGAAGGGAATTCAGCCAGAAGACAAGACCGAGACTAGAACGTTGCGAACCCAAGCCGCTCGATTCACATTGGTGGACGGTGTCCTGTACAAACGTGGATATTCTATCCCGCTCCTTCAGTGCCAGTCGAAAACAGACGCAGACTACGCGCTCCGAGAGGTACATGAGGGTATATGCGGAAATCACGTCGGGGGCCAAACGTTGGCTTACAAGCTAATACGACAAGGGTACTACTGGCCGTCCCTAAAAAGATGCGACCGACCTTGTCAAAAAATGTAAAAGATGTCAAAGATTTGCACCACAGGTTAGGTACCACCCTGAACAACTTACTTCCATATTCAGTCCATGGCCGTTTGCCAAATGGGGAATAGACCTCATTGGACCACTCCCCACTGACAAAGGGGGCGTGAGATATGCCATTGTGGCGGTGGATTATTTTATGAAATGGGCCGAAGCGGAACCCCTGGCGAAGATAGATGAAGAAAAAATTGTTAACTTCGTATGGAAGTCCATTATCTGTAGGTTTGGGATACCGTACTCGATTGTCACAGATAATGGGAAATAATTTGATAACTGGAGGTTTCGAAATTTTTGTGAAGGATTCCACATTAAAAATCATTTCTCGACCCCGTATTACCCACAGTCCAACGGGCAGGTCGAAGCGGTGAACAAAATACTCAAATATACTTTGAAGGCACAGTTGGAGGAATCTAAAGGTAATTGGCTCGAGGAGCTGCCCGGCGTATTGTGGTCGTATAGAACAACGCACCGAGCGGCCACGGGGGAGACGCCCTTCTCTTTGGCCTACAGAACCGAAGCTGTCATCCCTGTCGGAGCCCCTACTTTTAGAATTGCAAATTTTTCCGAAGATATCAGTGCTGAGATGAGAAACGCTGTATATAAACAAAGGAGTGAAAGGTACTATAATTCAAAAGTAAAGGAAAGAAGGTTTCGGGTTGGCGACCTCGTTCTAAAAAGAGTAACTGGGATTGAACCCAGCCCGTTAAAATCGACCTGGGAAGGTCCGTTCCGAGTCAGTAAGGTCATGTCAAATGGAGCGTACGAGCTTGAGTACTTGAGTGGGGAAAAGTTTGCACATCCATGGAATGTATCATATCTTAAAAGGTACTATCAATAAAATACGCAGTTTGTGATCCAGATACAATTCTAAGGACGTATCCTTTCATATGATATTCTGTGAGCTCTCTAAAAGGGGACAATTTTTATTCGCCTCGACTAAATGCCGAGCGCCGTCTCATTCGCCTCGGCCAAGATCCGAGCGCCATTTCGATCGCCTCGGCCCAAGTCCGAGCGCCGATCGCTCTCGTCTCGGCACGTCCGTGCGTTTAAATAAGGAAGCTCGCCCAAAAGGCGAGCCTACCCAAAACAAAGACTTGGCTTAAGTTCCGAGCATAAAACTTGCCAAATAAATTTAGGCAGTTGAAGCCCACTACTCGTGCCGCTTGAGCACTGAAAACCGAGCCTTATACTTGGAAAAAGAAAAAGAGGCGAGAGCGAAGCCATACAACAAAAAAGAAAGACGAGCACAATACTTAGCAAAATTTGAAAATGCAAATGCATGCACAAGTGACCAAAAGGAATTTCATTTCTTGAACAAAAATATTTACATCGGGGCCTGGAGCCGTTACATCAAAAGGCCCAAGGCCGCCTAGTCTACACAAAAAGAAAATGCGAAAGATAAAAACAAAAAATTCAAAAGGCAAACGGATCAAGCCCCGGTAGGAGGAGGGATCTCAACAGGCTCACTAGAAGCCACTTCTTCTTCCGAAGGGGGAGCATCTTGGTCGTCGGTAGTCTCCAAAAAGTGAGGACGGATGGCGTCTAGATCGGCGTCCAGCTGGGTAAGCTCAGCCTCAAGCTCAGTAACGGTCTTGCCGGCCTTGAGGTCCTGGAGGATCTCCTCGATGCTGATCGCGTGTCCGCAGGTCAGCATAAAGGCATACTCCTGTGAGTCTTTGTAAGCCCGGATGCCCTCCATACGGGCCTCTTCCACCTGCTTCTGGGAAGCTTCCTCTGCCTCCCTACGGACTTCGGCTACGCACCTCTCCAATTCCCTGGCATGAGCAGCAGCTGCCTTTTCCAACTCTACGACCTTGGCCCAGAGCTCTTCCTCGGCCTTACGGGCCTGGTCCTGCTCGGCCTTGGCTTTCACGGCAGCTTCTCTTTCAGTATTTGCTCTGGCCGCGACCTCCTCCGCCTGGGTCTTCAGGGACTCCTGCACCCCTTGGAGAGTGGCGTAAGCATCTTGCAAGTCGATATAGCCGTCTCTCCAAGTCGGCGTGCTTTTTCTCCAGATCACGAGCCCCTCCGATCGCGTGCCATAGGAGTCCGATGATCCTACCAGATAGCCCCATGGCGTACTGAGTCTGCTCCTCCCAGCCAGTTTCTGAGCAGAACTGCTCGATGCCTGTGGTCCAAACACGAGCTGGAACATCCCTTGCGGCCCGACCCGCCTCTGGCAAAGCCATAGATTGCTCATCAGTAGGTGTGGAGCACCTGACAAACTCCACGAACCACTGAGGCTGTAATCCGGCCATCCTTTCGCAGGCCCCCTCCCTCACCTGGCTCAGGGGGATGAAGTGACCTCGGCAGGGCGTTTACCGGCCCAAATTTCCTCTCTCCGGACCGCCTCAACATCGGTGGGCTGGCCCGCAGCCACCCGGGTTCGGCGGGTGGCCGTATTCCTTACACTGCGAAGGCGCGCGAGGAGATCTACGCCACGCCCTACAAAAAACATCAATTGGGTAAGGAACAAAAACGAAAAAAAGTCAAACAAGCAAGAAATTCAAGAGTTACAAAGTACGCACCTTGGACCCCAGTTGTTCTCGGCCGCTCAGGAGTCCGCACCTGCTCGGTCGGCATGGGCGTTCGCCCCGGAGGACTGGCCGTCGTCGGGGACGGCCTCGCCTGCTCCGTTTGCATAAAGCTTGCCCGCTCGGAGTTTGTCCCCTCTCGGCCATGGTGGGCTCTCTCGAGCTCCTCTTGGCCCCTCTTCCCACCACCACCGCCTCTCGTCGGCCACCTCTCCCACTCGGGATCGGCGGGTAAGCGATCATGAGACCGACCAGCTAAGCGGACCTCGGTAGCCAAGATCTCGATCCTTCAATCCTCGGCCCATGGCTCAGATGTTGTCTAGCCAAGCGGACAAAAGCGCCGAAAGTGGGCCGTGAGAGGGCCGGTTCACTGAATAAGGCAAAATCAAGGTCAAACAAGCCCCGAAAAAGAAGAAGAAAAAAAAGAAAGAAGAATACACTTACGAAAGCTATATGTGAAGTCGAAGGGGATGGAGGATGACTCACTCCTCCCCGTCGCGAGTCTGCCACTCGCCACTTATCAAAAACCATTTATCCTTCCACTCCTTTAAGGATTGTGGAAGGCCTTCAATCAACTGTCCGGTATCCGCCTGGTATGCACATAGTACCACCCGATGGTCGCTCCCGCCCGTTGATGGGGTCGCCTTCCAGACGAACAACTCGTTCATCTCAGCGAATCGAGGGCAGGGGTACCCTTCCAGATGGTACAACACCAGCAGTCCAATAATTCGACCCCAGGACAGGGGGTGCACCTGGGACAGGGGGAGACCCCATTTGCGAAACCACCGCGTGAGCACCAACGACAGGGGGAATCGCAACCCGTACAAAAGACTGGGAACGTATACAACCATACACCTCTCTGGCGGGTTCTCGGGGAACTCCACACCGTCCGACAACCAAAAATGTATGTTGGCGAAATCACTCGTATACGGCGGAGGCCCATAATTCTGGAATCATCAACATGCTGGGTATATCGTTTTGATCGGAGGGTCTCCACCCGGCCTCCACGCGTAATCGGGGTCCTCCTCCCTGCCTGCCATCTCCATGACGATGGCCCATCTGCCCTACGGGCCTTGCAGCCCTCGACCCTTCGGAGGCCTCATCACCCTCCTCCTCCCGCATATGCTCTTGCGGGTCCATGCCTCCTCCTTCCTCTTGTTGATTGTTTCGGGGATCAGGATTCAAAGCCTCTTCACCGGACTCTTCTCGGCCTAACCCAGGCTCGTAAAAGACACCCTCTCGATAGATGGTAACTAGCACATGGTCAAAAATCGTGTGCGTTCGCTCAAGCGGAGTTTCAAACGGGGGCGTATGAGTCGAACTCGAAATCTCAACGACGCTGGGGCTGTGAGGTGAAGTTCTTCGAACTGGAGAAAAAGAAACAGAGGGGTCAGAAGGAGGATCTTCGATTTCAACCCCAACACTATAGCTACGACTCCGACTATCTTCGAAAGAAGACATGTGTTTGAAGAAAAGAAGAGAGGAGGGTTTTGGAAAAAATACCTAAGTAATTTTGAAGTTTCTGAACTCTAAGGACCGACCTGAAATTTCTGCTCTCTCTCAAGAAGTACTGCTCGGAAGATTATGAATGCAAAAGAAAGTGAAAGGGGTATTTATAGGTTAAGTTCCCACGAAAAATGAGACACCAACTCAAAAGACGTGTCTTTTCAATTTCAAAAAATTGTCAGAAACGTCACATCCCCACGTACCGCTGCCAAAACTGTCCCACCTCTTCCGTTCCTGCGCAGAGTTGGTCCAACCAAGAGGCGCCACGTGTCCGCCATCATGACACTGCAATTAATGCGCCGTTTCATGCATTAACTACTAAACGACAAGTGTCAGGGACGAGTGACTTTTGAGGTTTCCTCTTCCCCATTAAAGGTTCATCATTAGCATTAAAGTTTAAATCCGACTTCAGGAATTCTTCCCTCGGAATTAAACTTGGGGGCTATTGATGACACCCGAGCTGAGCTGGAAGCAAATCAGTCCACGTGGCCATTCAACATGTGCGCATTTGGGACCCACCGGGCGACGCAGTCCGAGCTGATGACCTCAACAACCGACCTGATGACGTGTCACAGATTGGGCTTGGCTCCCCCCGAGCTCAATCTTGGCGGGAAGTTTAAAGGATAACCATCCAATTAAGCTAAGTGCCCCATTAGCACAGGAAGCTGCCACTTGTCAGCACAATATCAAGATGAGTCAACAAGTGGCAAATACTTGGCCAACATGCATGCTTAGAGAAGGACATGTGTCCCTTTGAGATTATTTTAGTGTTAAGTGTAATAGAGATTATTAAAAACCCACTAATGAGATTGGTATAAATAGACCTCATTTATGAGGAAAAAGACAAGAGAAAAACATTAGAGAAAAATGCTTGTAAAATCACTATTATAAAAGAAAACCGACCAGAAGCTTTCGGCTCGGTGTTTTGTATAAAAAGGCAGAACTAGCCCTGAATTAAAGTGTATTCCCATTTCCACGTATTGCATTTCCATATATTTTTGCTTGTTGACTAAAACGCACGTCAATAAGGATGACCCGTGTGTCTTTGCTAAACTATGTTACTTGTAAAGCATGTGGGAGGTCTTGTAGATTCTAGATATATATCGGTTAATGAGAATGCCGTACTATTTCTTTCTGTGTTGGCACACCATAAGAGAAATCGGATTATGCGTTTTGATTTCAAGAGATCTGGACAAACAGTAAGTAGACACTTCCATGATGTATTGAATGTTATTTTGAGGCTAAACACCTTACTTCTTGTTAGTCCTCAACCAACCGATGACAACTGCACAAATCCTAGATGGTCTTCGTTTAAGGTAAATTTATTACAATGTTAACAAATTGTCATTACAGAAATATGATAATAACTCACAATCTTATTTAATTGAGTTGTTATCAAATTTGGATTTATTGGAAATTGACTGGTTATATAAAATGACTTAATTAATTTATTACCTCTAGGGTTGTCTAGGGGCATTAAATGGTACCTATATCAAAGTCAAAGTTACCGAGACAGATAAGGCAAGATATAGAACAAGAAAATTCGACACTGCAGTAAATGTACTTGGGGTTTATGACAGAAATATGAATTTTATTTACATGCTTACTGGTTGGGAAGATTATGCAACTGATTGTAGAGATTTGCGTGATGCAATTCATAGGCCTAATGGTTTAAAAATCCCACAATGAATAATATCATATATTAAAATTTATTTTTATTCGTCTCTTTTTTGTTCGATGCCGTCGTGTAATAATCTCATTACATTGAGTGCTTTCAAAAATCATAAAACGTGTGTTGACAGGTAATTTTACCTTTGTGACAACGGTTACACCAATGGTCAAGGATTCCTAACCCCATACAAAGGAGTTAGGTACCATCTCGATGAATGGGGTGAAGGAACTTCAATTCCACAAAATCTAAAAGAATTCTTCAATATGACCCACTCAAAAGTGTTCTGAAAAAAAGATGGGCTATACTACGGAGCCAATCCTTTTACGATATAAAAATCCAAAATCAGATGATAATGGCATGTGTACTTCTTTACGAATTCATTCGTTTGGACAAATTGGAGAGACAATTTAGCGCAATCTATATTCAATGAGTGGAGAGGTTTAGGATAGTCTATAAGATATCAATATATGGAATGGTTTTGTTACACAACTGATTTTACATTATGTAAAGCTAATTGTTGTTATCTACTCTATGTGGTATATTTTCTTCATGGATTTGAGTGTTGCTTTAAGTTGTAATTGTGAAATCATGATATGGTATTTGTTGTTTATTTGATTGTCATTGAGTTTGAGTGGGAGTTTGATTTATCGTCTTGCATCTGATTTTTTTTTTTGGAATTATGGGCTGCGTGTTTTGACTGTTCTTCAATTCTCATTTGCATGCTTTAAAATCTCCTTAAGTCATTATTGTTTCAGTATATATGTGTTAATGTGTGTATATATTGTTGAAGCTGGTATTTTTTAGAGGATGTCAAATTTTTTGTTGGATATACAAAATTGCGATGGAAGTGTCAAATGGCAACCTCCCTAAACCAGTGCAGAAGAGGAATGACAAGGGTAGAAGAAGTTGGAGTAGACGCGAAGATGAGGTGTTGGTTGCTGCTCTAAAGGAGGTTATTGCAAAAGTTTGGAAATCTGAAAATGGGTTCAAAATTGGCTACCTACAAGCGTTGGAACATGAAATGAAAAAGGTTCTTCTTGGGGCCGATTTAAAGGGGGATTCCACATACCAACTCGAAGATACACGTGTGGAAGAAGGATTATGGAAGCCTTGTCATGGTGTTATCGTGTAATGGGATTGGATGAAATGAAAGCACTAACATAATCGAGGCACCTAATTACGAATGGGCTGAATATGTGAAGGTAATATGATGCATTTTTATAAACCATCATTTTTTTTGTTTACTACAATGATCGGATAATATTGAAGCTAACAATTTCTTTGTTCGTTCGTAGGTTGATTCAAATGCTCGTCTCATGAGAAACAAGTCCTGACCATTTTATAATGACTGGGTGGTGATATTTGGAAAAGATAGGGTTACCGGTAAACATGCAGAAGACTTCATTGAGGCCTTTAACCATGTGCTGAATGGAACGTCCCTACCACAAGAAGAATTATCAGTCAATTTGGAAAACTTGTCTGACGACTTTGAGGATGAAATTGAAAGCATATATGCATGTCGGTAAAAGCACACCCCGACCTCTGCATCCTAAGCAAAGAAGAGTGCGGGCGTAATCATATGTGAAATCAAAATATTTTGTCGTAATATCGATCTTTAGATTGGGCGAAATAGCTAAAAGAATTGGCTATGAGTACGATGCTTCATTGGCAAGGAATGAGGTTTTTGGAGTCATTAGAACCATACAAGGACTAAGTTTGTGTGATAAATTGTTGGTTTCAAATTTCTTGTCAAAAACAGTGATGACTTAGAATTGTTTTGATTTTTCGGATGAAGCTAAATGAGTTCGCAATGATGAAATTAGCAAAGTCCGTGATATATTCTGTGAAGTTGGCTACATTCGCCGATACCAGTCATTTTCATAAGATTACATAATTTTGTTACGCCTATGTACTTTTTTGGAAACTTGGAAATGTAAGGTGTGTTGAGCAACTGCATGCGTACTTCGAACACACCATTTGTTAATTGTTCTGAAACTTGATTGTTGGAATGTTACTTTGATTGTCTTTCTTCAGTTGATCGTTGCTAATGGACGTACCATTTTAACTGATGATGTATTCATGACAATGGTGTAATTTGCCTTGTTTTGTGGTATAAGATAATAGTTGGGCAATTTTTGTCAGCTTTTTCATATAAGATAGTGTTTGTGCATATGATGCCACATTGATAAGATAATGTTTGTGCATATAAGATAATATTTGTGTAAGTTTAAGCTTTATGATAGAATTTGTGTATTAGCTTCATTGTAGAGTTCAATAATCGTAGGCATCTTATCTCGTGAGACAATGATTGTAGATAGCATATGTGTTTGTATTGGCAGTTTCATTGCAGAAAAACTCATTTTTGATGGCCGTCGGCGACCATGGTGGTAATATGGTTCATTTTTTGGTATAAAGTAGCATGCGTGGAATAAGTGTCATGATGGTAATTTCCATATCAACATAGTGATGAAACCAAACAATAAGATAATTGTAGTCGACACAAACTTCCAATAGATACAAATTGGTGAAACCAAACTTCAAAATTAGGTTTTACCATTAGAACCATACATAAGAGGCATTCAGTGAACACCACTGGGAATAGCTCCAAATGTAAGTGCAATAAACACAAGTGAGACACCCAAACAAACAACTAAAGACTTTGAAACAAATAGAAATAGATAAACTTGACACACAACTAAACCATCCTAAATATTTGTTAGGAAATTTATTGTTTAGATTTTGATGAATGCCATGTAAAACTTAGAATAGGAAGTTGGCACCCCAATTCTTGTTGTAAAATGCATTGTAATAAATAGAGTGCCAAGCCGAGTTAAGTCGCCTACGCCCTAACATGCAAGAAGACAATCAAGACTAGAAGGAAGACTCATTGCGAGACAGTGAGTATGGCAAAGAAGAGTAGACGGGAACTCTCTCGAAGAAGCGGTGAGATGCGGTGAGTGGAGTATCGATCAAGTCAACTCGAGAAAAGCCAAGTCTCAAGTTGAAGTGACAAAGAGTCATCCATGATTGGAAGGCGACTCTAAGTCACCTGGGAAAGCAAAAATGCGGTCAAGTCGAGATAATCAGAAAAGATCCGTTGCAAAATCAAGAGAATTACTTAAACAAGTAATATCTCCATATCACCTTTCTCGGAGTGCTCGGTCCCGAGAAGCGTGCAAAAGGAATGAACCAATGGGAAGCACTACACCGTGTCGAACTCGAAAAGGTGAAAGAATAATTCATACGAGGAAATGGCAATTCCAAGGATCGCAACAAGACAAGCCAACGACGCAAGTGACTTTCAAAAATAAGCTATCTCTTCAACGGGCAAATTTTTGAAAGATCACTATAAAAGGCTAAGGAGTTCATTTGAGAATGTGAGACACAAGTGTGACACAAGCTTGACCAAGTGATTAAGAGACAAGAACCAAAAACGTTCAAGCAATTATTAGAAAATCAAATATTCTCAATCCTCAAGCTGCACTACGAAGAACATCAATCCAACACTCACTGTGAAGGAAAGATAACTTCAATCGGTTGAAGAGGAAAATCTTGAAAAATCAAGGGGTCTACATTCCACGAAGGATTGTAGGAAGGTTCGAGGTCGAACCAGTCTTGAGCTTTTGGAGGGCTTCGTGATCAAATCCAAAGAGCTTGAGCAAGTGAGTCAGTAGTAGCAAAGGCGCGGTACCCTGTGAAGAAGGCGAGTCGTGCGAGAAGCCGGTGAGTGATCAAGGCATCTCCAGATGAGTCCCAAAGGATCAAGTCACCATGTGATCAAGACTTGTATCCTGACGGGTTACCACTTTGTATCTTGATCAATACCTAGTGGATTCATCCAGGAGTTGGAGAAGAGAGGAGTAGAAGAATTACCCCATCTTGAACCTCTATAAAAATTTTATTGTGTCATTTACATTTCAAAGACTTTAATTTCTCGCATCTTAATTGCTTATATCTGTGATAAATTTGCTATCCACTTGATAATTTCTAAGTACTAAACCAAGCACTAAATCCTTGCTTAATCAAACTTAAGGGTGTTAAGTCTTCCAAAAACAAACCACGATTGAGTTAATTTAGACTTAACACCGAGTTATTCCATCAACAACTTCGATTGAGTCCGCATTGAGAGACTAACTCTCTTGATTAACTAAATTGGTCATCCACCAAGGACACAAATTGTGTAGTATCAACTCGAATATTTAAAAGGACTAAATCGAAAATTTGGTAAGGTTTATTCAACCCCCCTTCTAAACCTTACACTTACACCCCTTGGGACCTACAATATTAGATGACGAAAGGTAGGTGAAATATGAAATAAGTCGACCAACGATGTCATGAATGACAATAAACGATCATGGCTTTTTCATCGGTGAATTCGAAGCAGTAGAACTAGCAGTTGGGTATCCAAACATTAGACGGTGGCTTGAGGAAGATTGATCCCAATACTTCTTCAACTTGCTAATAATCTCATCAGTCAAGGACAACATCGTTGGAGGATTCTATGGGCAAGTACTAATGATTCACTTGCGAATCAGTTGATACCATGCAAGTTCATCCCATAAGCTATTATTCGTGCTATCCGATTCAATATTGATTCCAGGTTGAATAATTGGATTGTCCATTGGTGGCTCTTGCTCATGATCATTCTCATGATCGCTAGAGATCTCTATGATCTCTTCTCCAAAGTTGGCACTGTCACTATCAACATCAACTTGAAAGATGCAACAAAGACTGTCGAAGTCCTATTTACTTCAACTATGTAAGTTTTCCAAGTTTCTCTTCCGACAATTGTAACACATAAATTAGATGAGATGATATTGTACCACCAAGAAATATCGCGAAGATTTACTCTAAAATAATTAGTAAGAATCCTTACCCTACATATGCAGCCCCATACGGATGACTCACAATCGATCTTGTGAGAGAAAGGATTATGGGTAACGCCACTTAGATGAACTATCTATTTGAAAACTTGGTAGTGCTTGCGAAGCTTTTTTGTTCATTGAACACAATACGAATAGTCAAAATTAGTGCCAAGCGCCTTGTTCAAATCCATTTGAATGAGACTTTATGGCATTCGGATTGTGCTTGTTTGGATCAAAGTGCCCTCCGATGGCTTGCTCGACAAGGAGATTGATAAATTTTTGGGTAATTTTTCATTGTAGAGCACTTTTGCTAGTGAAATAGCACCTTTTGCATAATGTTTTGGGGAGACATTATGCTTTTGTTTCTATGGAGAGGCTGTTGGAAACTTGTATTAGTTCTTGAACGTTAAATAGTGTCGATAATGTGAAGAATTGGTGTTAGTTGATGTTGGAAATGAAACAAGAAAAGGTTTGTCTACCTGCAAATTTATAAGCCTACAAACAATTTTGATGAACCATGATTCCATTTCCAAAAAAATCGATCTTCCTGCAACTAAATACAAAAAAAATGATATACCTACAAATAATAGTGATACACGGTTTTGTGCTTCCAAGATTCTAGTTGCTCAACATGTCAATATCATGGATGTATCAGTGGACGGATCCTTGGTACAAAATATTTGGCAGTTTTCTTTGCCAGTGAGGTAGGTTTGAATACTTTAGCACTTTTGATTGCCAATTTAGCTCCAATTCCAGAAAGGAATATATTCTTTCATCTCCAGTTACTCAAAAGAGGAAGTCCATAAATTAAAGCAATTGACAACCTTTCAAAAATTAAATATGGAGCTAGCTAAAATTGTGTTAATTTCCATATCAATTTTACAGTTGCTTAAAATGTTTATAGATTCTTATTCCCATCACTTTGCTCCCATTTGTTTGATGCTTTTGTATTGGAATATACTCTTATGGAGATTTGTTCAATGTTCAAAGACAATAGATGATAATCAATTAAAATATTCATGGATGACATGTAATGAGTTGGACATTGCTTTTTATGAATCTAAATTTAGTGGGAATTAACAATACAAAATATGAAAATAAACATGACCAACACGTCATAAACATCATAAGATTAAAAGAATTCGTAGAACAAGAATTGTGTAAATCTTAAAACAAACAATAAAATATAATCAATAATCCCAAAATATTAAAATCATAAGTCATACATTAGTTCCTTTTTTGATAAGTCTTGCTATCTTAACTCCATAAAATAAGTATGTACAAAAAAAGTCTATTGAAACGACTGTTGATTAAATTTATTCATTACATGCCTAGATATGTTTTGTTCTAAGTCTTCCTTGATAAACGACTTTTGGTTAACTTGCTACCCTATAATTGATCTCGTTCTCTTACGAGGATTGTTAGACTTTGATATGTGTTTAGCGGTCGAATAATATCTTCTCTCGGTCTCAATCATTCCCTCAAAACAATCAAAAGTTGGCCAAATAATTAATCATCAAGTAAAGCAATTTATTCAGAAAGCAAATCAATTAGTCAATATATACTCATGCTTGTTTGTTTGAATCAAATCATCCTAATCCTAGAAAAACAAGGAAATTGGGGATGGGATCATAATCTCAATTGAAGGAAGAAAAACAATCATAAACATCATCATGCAACAATAATAATCACCCAACAATTGAAATCGGACAAAAGAGATGAAGAAATATTACGCTTTGATTAAGCGCAAAAATAACTCCAATGGGAAGAACCCAATCAATCCCAATGTTGAAAAGCAAGAGAAAATAGAGAAAACTAGAGTCTAAAAGTGCTAAGAAGTAATATGTGTCGAAAATAAGGGCTCCCCAGTCCTATTTATAAGCCTGAGTTCTAAACAATGTGGAAGAGCCACAAATCGGAAGAAAAATTGAAATGTTCGTGTTCAAGCCAAGCCGTCGCGCGCATCTAGACATTCCATCGCGCTACTATTGTTAGATAAATGTTTTTATCAAGATTTTGATGATTTTATTTAATTGTGTTTTTATACGAAAACAATGTTTTTAAATGTTGTCCAAATACTCCCAATTGATTTAAAATATTTTTACTAATTTTTTGGAGTATTTCTTGAAGTTTTTTTTTTGTCAAAAATTGGATAATACTTCTGTTTTGAGGCCAATCGGTCGCCCTATAGGGCAACCCGTGTCTGAAGTTGATTTTTGGAACAAAAATGAGACGTTTGAAAAACTCCAAGAGGTCGACCGGTGTCTGAAAGATTGAAAAACTGAAACAGAGAAGTCTGCTTTGAAAAAAATAGGGAGGCCAACTGGTCCAACCAAGGGCCGACCGGTTGGACCCTATGGGGACCGGTCGGACCCCTCTTGAAATTTTTACATGGCGACCGGTCGCCCTATGTTATTTTTGACAGCAGATTCAAACCGTTGGTGATCAATTTTGTACATTATTTCTACATCTTGTGATCTTCTTTTTGTAGACAAAAGTGAAGAAGGAGGAGCCTATGTTGGTGATCAAATCTTGAAGACTCCCCTATAAATAGAAGAAGATTTTGAAGACACAATACAACAACACAAGCAAACAACACAACAAGAAAATCTGCAAATTTCTCTAAGCTTTCACATTCAACATTCTTGTTGTATTTATAGCCTAAGTATTTCACTTTCACATCTTGAGGTCTAGGCTTAATTCTTGATTACACTTGCACTCAAAGTTTGTATACTTCATTATCGAGTTGTAATCTTGAATTTGTGTTCGTCACTCAAACACAAGATATCCTTGTGAGTGTTCTTGTGGTAAGAACACACTTGGGTGATCTTAGGTGTTAGGTGTAAGAAGATTGTGGTAATCTTCTTGTGGAAGAGTTTGGTGCTCTTCAAGGTGGAAGATTGTGGTAATCTTCAAAGAGGTGTTGTAAGAAGAGTGTGGTACTCTTCAAGGTGAAGTTGTAATAATTTTGGTAATTATTAATAAAATCTTTTTTTCTTTCTAAAATTGATCCCGGAGATGAGGATTAGGCCCTAGGTGGGTTGAACCTCTCTAAATTGACGCGTGTTGTTTATTTTCCCGCACCTTCATTCTTGTCTTTGCTTGATCATTCGAAAAAAGGGCGAATCGCGAAAAATTCGGCATAATCTATTCACCCCTCTAGATTATCATAGCCACTTGGACTAACAAGTGGTATCAAATCCAAACTCTTTGGCAAGCTCGTTCCACATTGCGAGTAAAGAGGAAAGATCCATGGCTACGAACGAGAGCTATCTACCAACCGGTGCTTCATTCAATAGACCGCCTCTCTTCGACTCCAACAATTATGCATTTTGGAAGGACCGAATGGAATGCTTCTTACAAGGTTGTGGGTTCGATATTTGGAACACGGTTATAACTAGAGTATCCATCCCGATGAAGAAAAAGAAAGACGTCACTCAAATTCCCAAAGCCCTCAAGGAGTTCGATGATTTAGACGAGAAAAAAATCTCCTTAAACGGTAAAGCTCTTAACAATCTTCATTGTTCTCTTACCGCTATGGAGTATAATCGTATTAGAGGTATTCGATTCGCTCATGATGTGTGGGAAAAATTAGAAACTATCTATGAAGGCACCAAGAAAGTTGAACAAGCTAGAAAAACAGTGTTTGTTAAAGATTTTGAAAATTTCACAATGCTCGAGGGTGAAGGGACTTCTGAAATGGTAGAAAGGCTAGACAACATCGTTAATTCTTTGTGGGAACTCGTAAAAGTCATTTCGGAAGAAGACAAAACTACCAAAGTTTTAAATGTTCTTCCCGGTTCTTGGTCCGAAAAGGTGAGGGCTATCATGGAAGCTCAAAATTTAGAAACTTTAAATTTTGATAAGCTTATTGGAAATCTTCTTATCTATGAAGTATATACAAATGAAAGGAGTAACTCAAAAGCATCCACCTCTCAACCGGACATAGTACCATATCCAACAATATGGGATGAGCTTCTTGCAACTTCCGACGAGGAAGAATCCGAGCAATGTCTAATGGGAATCGAAGAAGACAATGAGGTACGCTCTAACCCTTCTACTTCTTTTAGTAATGGATTGCATGATGAATATGATGAATTGAAAAATGATTTTGATGAGCTTCAAACTGAATTCCAAAGTTTGCTCTTTAAATACAAAAAATTGAAAAATGAATTCAACACCATGAAAAATGAAAAGGATAGTTTACATGCTTCTTATGAATCTCTCACTAGTGCTCATGATATTACACTTGATAATGTTAGAAACATTGAGAAAGAAAATAGTACTCTTGTTATAAATATTGATTGCATGAAAAAGGATATGTTAAAGTTTAACTTGAGTACCGATAAAATGACCAAAATTCTCGATGTTCAATGTTGCGATCATTTGAAACTAGGACTTGGTTAGAAGCCAAATGTTATTAATGATATGAAAAAGAACCAAGTCTCTATGCATATTGGTCATTATACTTTTAGAACTATTACATGCTTTTATTGTGGTAAAAATGGTCACACGTCTAATACGTGTCGGGTTAGAAATAGTTCTAAGTATTATTGGAGACCTAAAAGTCTCAATGTTAATCCCAAAGAACCCAAACACTTGAGGGTACCACAAGAAAAATTTATGTTAGATACTCGACGCAACAAAATCCAAAGGAAATTCAACTCGTCAAATAGACAACAAATATTCGCGCCATTTAATTAAAGGAGAAGACACCATCAACAAAATCACTTTTTAAGAAGAAGGTATAATCAACAATGGGAAGGACACAACCCTTGGCAATGGCGAAATTGGTAACTCGTATCCCTCTCTTAAATTATGAAGTTTATTATTCATGTCGTTTTTTCTTCTCTTGATTGTCATAATTTTTAAAATCGAGGTCTCAACTTTATACTCTTGGTTTTTCAAAATTAAAAAAGAGACCTTGAATAGATTTTCAATAAGCATTTGTTTTATCAAACTTTTGTTGATTTTTACAAAAAGCATAGTATGTGCTACTTGTCCAAATTCTATGATAGTTTATATCAATATTGTGTATATTACTCGATATTACTATGCTCTTGTGCAAGATATTTTGTCAAGTTTTTGCAGAAATATTTTGGTATTAAGGAACAAATGATCGTAGACTTATCCATGGTCATCTACGTCATAAGGTGTCAAGATTGCGAAAGGCATATTGGTCGACAAATAAATTCGAGGTATGTTTATCAACTTTCATTATTCTTATAGACTCGAAATTCTTCATGCCTTATGCCTATATGCTCAATTTCAAAACATCCCAACGAATCTCATTAAAGTGCCGTTAAAAGAAATTTTCAAATATTTGAAAGGCACTTCTTTTTATGGCTTGTTTTATCCAAAGTTTTAAAACGTTCATATTTTCAGGATAACAAGTCCGGTGAAAATAATTTCTCAAAATTCGGTTCTTCATAATCGAACTAAACATATTGAGATTCGATATTTTTTAAGGGATTGTGTTTCTTAACCGAAAATTGAGATGTGTTTAATTCCGTCTCAAGGATAACTCGCGGACATTTGTTCTTAACCGTTAACCGCCGAGTCTTTTATCTCATTTTGAGCTTGTTTAGGCATAATGTATATTGAATGAGGTTTATGATTGCAATTTGCACCTTTTTAAAACTTAGGGGTGAAAAATCGGATTTTTTGTACAAAATTCGGACAGAAACTGAACAAGTGTTCAGACAGCGGTCACCATAGAGGTCGACCGGTCGACCAGGTGTAGGGACCGGTCGCCCTAAGCTTTTACAGGATTAAAACTGTTTTTGTCCTTCAAACGGTCATTTTGATCATTTTCTTCCAAACTCGAACCCCTTTCCATTTTTCACACACAATTCACTTAAAATAATTTTTTACATATAAATTCCATATTTTTGAGTTTATATTACTCGTATTTCATCATTCTTATCCAACTTCTCCGATTAATTGGTAAGAATTCTTGTTTTTAATCTCAATTGGGTTGAACCCTTGAGAAAGTGCTTGTATCTTGATATTTTGATGAAATTCTTGTATTAGTATGATGAGTATGATGATTATTGTTGGTTGAATGTTGTGAAATTGTATTTGGTGATGAAAATTTTGGCTTGAGTGCAATTATAAAGGCTATATACATCTCTTGTTTTATTTGACGCACGCCAAGTGTTCGATAAAATGTTTCTATGAAAAATTCATCACCTACATGATTCTCTTGATTCCAGAAGTCTTATATATTTATAGAGATCATGTTTTGTCAATCAAACGAGCTTTTGCAAATCAAATGATCGATTTCTCCCCTTTTATTTGGATTTTAAGCTTCAATATTCGAAAAGCTCGATAAATCGATAAAATTGCGCACTTTGATATGATTATATGATGTTTTTATCGTGCTAACATTCTTTTTGATGATTCCAAAGGGAGAGAAACAAGAAATTCGCTCATACGCTCAAAGAAGCGAATATAAGCTCGCGAAATAATCTATAAGCTATGGCTCTTAAAAGTCAAAAGCTGTGAATGATATTTAGTCCAATTGATGTATTATAGACTTTTATGCTTGTCTAATGATGTCTCTTTGACAGGGGAGCTTATAAGATCATGAAATTCTAGCTCAAATTGTAAAAGCTAAACTTTTAGCTTTTAGTTGTTTGCTTCTATACTTACTCTTGTTATGCATGTTGATAGGGGGAGCTTATATAAATTGTTTTTGAAGAATCCTTGCTCATATCCTTGTGTTTTTACTTAATATAAATATTGCTTAAAATGGATTGTTCATTTTGACCGGAAAAATGTGTTTTGTTTTAAAATCGATCTCCTAAAATTGTTTTGGTTTGTAATCATAAAAAAAGGGGGAGCTTGTTAGATAAATGTTTTTATCAAGATTTTGATGATTTTTGTTTAATTGTGTTTTTACACCAAAACAATATTTTTAAATATTGTCCAAATACTCCCAATTGATTTAAAATATTTTTAATAATTTTTTTGGAGTATTTCTTGAAATTTATTTTTGACAAAAATTGGACAACACTTCTGTTTTGAGGCCAACCGGTCGCCCTATAGGGCAACCCATGTCCGAAGTTGATTTTTGGAACAGAAACGAGACGTTTGAAAAACTCCGGAAAGGTCGGCCGGGTGTCCAAAGATTGAAAAATCAAACAGAGAAGTCTCGCTTTGAAAAAATAGGGAGGCCAACCGGTCCAACCCAAGGCCGACCGGTTAGACCCTATGGCGACCGGGTCGGACCCCTCTTGGGTACCGTCGCCCTCCCCGTCATCCCGTATGCGAATCTACGATTTACTTTATAACGTTCGAAATTTCTACATGGCGACCGGTCGCCCTATGTTATTTTTGACAGCAGATTCAAACCGTTGAACATCCATTACAACAAGATTTACTTTATCAATTTTGTACATTATTTCTACATCTTGTGATCTTCTTTTTGTAGACAAAAGTGAAGAAGGAGGAGCCTATGTTGGTGATCAAATCTTGAAGACTCCCCTATAAATAGAACAAGATTTTGAAGACACAATACCACAACACAAGCAAACAACACAACAAGAAAATCTGCAAATTTCTCTAAGCTTTCACATTCAACATTCTTGTTGTATTTATAGCCTAAGTATTTCACTTTCACATCTTGAGGTCTAGGCTTGATTCTTGATTACACTTGCACTCAAAGTTTGTATACTTCATTATCGAGTTGTAATCTTGAATTTGTGTTCGTCACTCAAACACAAGATATCTTTGTGAGTGTTCTTGTGGTAAGAACACACTTGGGTGATCTTAGGTGTTAGGTGTAAAAAGATTGTGGTAATCTTCTTGTGGAAGAGTTTGGTGCTCTTCAAGGTGAAAGATTGTGGTAATCTTCACAAGGTGCCGTAGCTAGAAGATTGTGGTAATCTTCTAGGAAGATTGTGGTAATCTTCAAAGAGGTGTTGTAAGAAGAGTGTGGTACTCTTCAAGGTGAAGTTGTAATAATTTTGGTAATTATTAATAAAATCTTTTTTTCTTTTTAAAATCCATCCCGGAGATACTGGGGTGGTAGAGGATAGGCCCTAGGTGGGTTGAACATCTATAAATTGACGCGTATTGTTTATTTTCCCGCACCTTCATTCTTGTCTTTGCTTGATCATTCGAAAAAGAGGGCGAATCGCGAAAAAATCGGCATAATCTATTCACCCTCCCTCTAGATTATCGTAGCCACTTGGACTAACAATTGTGTGTAGATCTCCTCGCGCGCGCTCACCGCACGCCTGCTCGCCCACCCACGCACCTGCTTTCGTGCACGCCCGCGCAACTGCTCGCACGCCCGCGACCAACTTACGTCTTAAGTGTCCGTTTTTCTCTTTTTACCCATTTTCGAGCCTTTTTTCATCGTGTCCTATAAAAATAACACAAATACCCTACGTAACACTCGACACTATAAACAACACGTAAAACCATAAAAATATGCATAATCACACGCAAAATAAGACAAAAAAATACACAAAAATCATACTCAAAAACATGCAAAATAACTCCCCCACACTTAGCTTTTTGCTCGTCCTCAAGAAAATAATAATGCCAATACACCCAACAAGAAATATTATGTCCAATTTGAGAACCAATTAATCCATAACTCCATATTCCATCTACCTCAAATTATTCTTCATCGATCCCCAACCTTCGCAATAGACTCACTCGGCTAAAGTTAAATATTAATCAAATTATTTGGTCTTCCTCACTAAATTTCAAATTTGTGTCAAAGGTTGCAACTCTTTTTACTCATACAACAAATTACGCCATGAATATTTTTTTTTGCTTTGCTAGAATTCCCGAGATATTCTTCCTCTAGGTATAAACTTCAGATATTTTCCAAAGGCTCCTAGGGTGGTTTTCCATACTCGTGTTTGAGCCGCCGTTTTACGTAAAAGTCAAACATGGGGCTCATGAATGCTCCTAGTTACTAAGCAGCTCAACCACCAGAATATAATCTCGATTGTTCCATTTTTTTATATATATATAGCTCTATAATGCATTTTTATAGTTCTATAATAAATTTTATTTTCGGAAGGCTAGCAATTTTGTGTACACACAAATCAAAAATAGGGTTTTAACTTAATTCACATCAATGAAATCTCACAATTTAAACCCTACAACCAGGACTATTCTTTAACTGTCACCTAATTCGTTCACCACAAAGGCTAATTCACGACTTAGTCAAATCCTATGTATCAAGTTCACAAAGTCATTTCATAATTGAACCTCAAATTAATACATCTATTTCAAGTCGACTAAACAACACCATTATTACACTAGGGATAATTATTAGGCGAGTAAAAATATAACCATTTGCAATCATCATATCTTAACAATGATTAACTGTCCCCCCTACACTTACATCACGCAATGAACTCAATGCGTAAAAATAAAAGAGAAGAAAAAAGATACGTCCCTGAAAAATGCGATGATTTATAAATGGCACAATAGTCACATCCGCCTACAATTATGCAAAAGTCATATGTGGAAGGAAACACAATACCAAAATAGAAACAATTAAACTATAGTAATGACAACAAGAAATGGAAACACACTAATATGCTTGCAACACACACAAAAGGAAAGAAAAGAAAAAGAAATCAAACTCTAAAATGTCCCTGCTGATCATCCGAGGGTGGTGGAGGCTGGAAAGGCGAGAAAGACATGTTAACCCAATTTTATTCAATGTTTTGGACTCGGGTATTAAGGACTCGACCCGCACATTCATGTCTCGCATAAGTTGGCAGAGCACGGTAATTGGATGCTGAAAGTAGCCAAACTAGCTCTGCATAGTACCAAAACATTCCATAACGGTCTCCCAACTGGTGGTGGGGCCCTCACTAGTGCTAGTGGAGGGGCCGACTGTAGATGGATCAACTCGTGGTGGTAATCCCTTGTCTGTAGGAGGAATATCGGGATCAGCCCCATGCTCTTTGACAATATGACCCAAATGCTCACCTACTGGCTCCTGTCGTCGTGGTACAATACCCATCGGATTCCATATGTCACTACGGAAACATTTCCGGGAGGCGGGGTTCTTTAAGGTGCCTTCTTTTATTAGAAAATTTGTATTCTTCAACAAAGTCGTGTTCAAGGACTCACATGGAATTTCAACAAGGTGGTCGAGATGACCGGGGACCACGTTGAATGAATAGTTAATTGAAAAATTAGGTGACCTAAACCTAGCTTATACTTGCGGTTCCAAAGGTTTTGGTAGAAAGTGTTGAAAATGAATGCCGTGGTGCAAATTTTGGTGTTATGACGAAAGCACCATAGAAAAAACAACTCTGGGGTAGTTACTCGACTACTCTCATCTTTTCCAAAAATATAGTAAGCAATGAACTTGTGCAGTAAGTATAAGGCAGACTCTGTAATAAAACCATTCAGAGTTCCTTTTGTAGAAAAATTATTATAACCCGTCAATTCTGCCTAAAATTCAGCTAGTGTAAGCGAATTGGGCACCGCCCGAAAACTATATCTAGATAGCCCAAAACAGATTTTATCACTCTAAAATTCACTTCACATTCATCTCCAAACAAACGACATGTAAAATTCGTAAGATGAGAATCCAAAAAATGCAATGTCGTATAAAATTCAAGTATCAACTCTATCAATACCCTAGAAGTAAATGGGGCAAATTTTCTCCATCCAAAAAATTAACAAAACCCATAAATTCATCAAGCAACCCAAATTCTTGCAAAATTTCCATAGATAAGAAGGTAGACGGAGATACCTCACGAGAGAGTAGGCAAGTGTACCTTTGGCCATCCTCTTCAGAATAAATCGGGAAAGGGTCGTTGAATTGTGGGGCTAAATCCACCGGAATAATGGGGTCATCTTCTTGCACCCTAGGGTGTTGATTTTAAGCCCTTTTGTCCTCCTATGCATGATTTTTCGTGTAGAATTAATTAATCGGACCGGAATGTGGTTTTGATGGTTGAATCTTGTGATTTGGTAGGAGAATTTGGAAAGAGGGAGAGGAATTTTGAATTGGGTATGGAGATTTGTCCCTCAAAACCCCGATTTGTGAATTTAGGCTGTTGTTTCTGTTCTCGCGCGCAACCGCGCGCTTGGGCGTGTCCGCGTGCCTGGTAGTGTGTTGCGCCCTGCTGTGTAGCCCATCGGCCTGCTTACATCTTAAGTGTCTGTTTTTCCATTTTTACCCATTTTCGAGCCTTTTTTCACCGTGTCCTATAAAAATAACACCAATACCCTACGTAACACGCGACACTATAAACAACACGTAAAGACACTGAAATATGCATAATAACATGCAAAATAAGACGGAAAAACACACAAAAATCATACTAAAAAACATGCAATCTGAAGTCCTCTCTCAAGGAAGACTTAACCGGCAAATAATCATTATGCAACACAAATAACAGAAAATAAATCCTAAACACTCTAACAAGATTTGTGATTTTAATAAACTAAAGAAAAACAAGTACAAAGACCAATTAAAACTCAACATAATTAAACCCGAAGAAAAACGATATGGATGAAAGTCTAGGATTTTAGAATCATCTCATCAAGCTTGCAAGCAGAATATCAACTAATTGATCATGCGATTAACAAATATAACAAACAGCTAAAAACTAGGCCTAGATTTGATAACTCGCGTATTCACCGATTAGGACTATCCCTACATAATTTGCTATTTTCATTAGGCCAAGTTAGATAATACATCTCTGATTCATTAGGCCAAATTATCCAAATATAACAAAATGTATTGTAGGTTATTTATTCTAGTTCATATATAATTATAGATATGCTATAATCATAAACAAACCAACGCACAGGACAACTGTGAAATATACGACCAAGATTTTTATTTGTCCATGTTTGTAATGGTACGTCAATGCTAAAATCACAAAACTTGTTAACCGGTGGACTTTGTTGATATGAACGACCAGTTGAGTTTGAGTGGCTCACTGATACTACACGTGTATATGTTACTATATTACCAACAAATAATATTTTTCTAACAGTTACATGAATTACCAAATAATCACAAGCATTTTCACTTTATACTTATGTTAACCAATTACATTTTATCTGTTCACATACATCTAACAAAATAAAAACAACATATCACTAAACAAATATGCGTAACAACAACATTTGAAAGCATAACATGAAAAACAAAATCAAAAACTGAATGTACAAGTATTTGTAAAAAGAAATTCTTACTTACAATGTGTAAATTCGTCCAGTGTAACAACAATTTGATCCAATTATATCTGCATCTACTAAGTGTAAGAAAAAAATAGGAACATCGTAGCAAAAATCATAATTTAAATGGTTCAGAAGAATTGAAATTCATTCAACTGGAAAATGGGTTGGGTTGTGACTGCCAAAAATTTCAAAGTTGGAGGAATATGGAGAAAATAATTAGGAGTTTACATAATTAACAAAACCTAAGTGTCAAACTTTCCTAAAGCAATTCTATGAGTTACATTAGACATTTGTAAAAGAAATGAAATTTTTTAACAATTGGTACCATATGGTTGCGGGAACCCTAGGAGCTTCCAACTTCAATATATAGGATTAACGACTCTAAACCGCGTTCGTCGATGTAAGGAGGCAAACAGGCTCTGGCCAATGTTCAAAGATACGAGAAGACATCCATGGGAGCAACTTCAATGTAGAAATTGGGTTTCAGTATTCGACATTTCAGAAATTAGATGGAAGTGACGATAGAATAATGCTCTTTGGTATGGGGTGAATTTTGGAAATATGCATTCTAAATCAAGGATAGAAAAGTAATATCACATTTGATGGGCTGTTATTACCCATCTTTAACCAAACACTTTATTAGAAAACACGCAAATTCTTTAAGCCCAATCCATCAATCAAACATGTTATTGGACCTTATTATATCCATACGATATGACCAAAAAAATAGGTGGGAATTAATCAAGACCAATCAAATGGCTCAACCAAACGAACCCGTAGGGGTTTGGTTTAATTGGGGTTAATAAGTCGATTATGAGATATTTTTATTCCATATCCATCCCGTCAACTGCATGCCCATCCGAAATTATTAAAACACATTGAAATCCTCTCTTTTTCTTCTCTCAAAATCCTAGTCGTTTTTGCTTCTCCATCTTCCATCTCTTTCTTTTCCAAATTAATTTCCATTGTTGTTAGTCTCAATGAATCTGTCTCAATAAGTAGCTTTTATTTGTCCCTGATAGGTGATATTTTTTTCGTTAAAAAGTTTGTCCCATATGTGAGATTTTGTTTAGAAGATCAGATGAGTCATTCCAAGCACATTCTCATTTTTCACACGAAAATTGATAAATTCTCAAAATTCATTTTTCAATACCAAAAAACTGAAAATAAATCATGGAAACATAATCATACACAGTATTACACTTGCAATTTTGGTCCCACGTACGTCAAAAAATTAACGGAGAAAGGGCAAGTTCAATGCACGTGCCCATTAAAGTTCACATTTTTATTGCAAACACTTCCTAAATATATAATTAGTACACATCAAGGTTTTTAAACCATTTGTCTTGTTCCAATTGGTGACCAGATTTCCTGTTCCAAAATCATATTTCACTCCATATTCCACGTCACTAGATGAATAACACGTGTAAAATGATGATATCATCTTGTACACATGGCATTCATTCGACACAAATGAAATCTCATTCCGTCCAATTGTACCACAAACTTGGATTGAGTGATTTGTTCAATGTAAAACTAAAAGCATAAAAGTTGGTACATGATATTGCTCTAATTTGCTACCAAAAAAAGCTTAGCCATCGTCAGATCTTTGATACTACAGGCATTAAGTATTTATCATTGTGCCTAGATGTTAAATTGCACCTTAAAGGTCAAGATTTGGCCAAAACACTGAACCCTGTGAAAATCGAAGAGGCCGACATAAAAGATGAGGCGAATGCAATGATATTTATACATCATCATCTATCTAATGATTTGAAAAATGAATATATACAAATCAAAAGACCTTCTGAGCCCTCCCAGAAGTTCAAAGATAGATTTGATCACACCAGAACTATGATACTCCCGTAGGCACAAAATGATTGGCAACTACTGAGGTTGTAGGAATTTAGATCTATTGCTGACTATAATTTATTTATTTAAAATTGAGTCCCGACTGGCTCTTTGTGGGACATAACTGTGTGAATATAATAAATTGGAAAAAAAATTCTCCATTATGCATAAGTCAAATATTGTGCTCCAACAACAATATAGACAATGACAATTCAAGACATATTCTGAATTGATCTGATTCTTCTCACGACTGAGAAAACCAATGAACTTTTGCTGAAACTTCACAATTTGCGACACTCTGGGTCCCATGTAGTGACTGAAGCATATGCTAGCTCTAGTACAGGTGGGGGCCGCTTTACAGGCCGTGAGTATAAACTATGGCGTGTGGTGGTCGCAAGGGTGGTGGCCATGGTGGTCCCTGTAAAAATACTCACAGATATGATCGCGGGGTCGTAATTACTATAATCGAGATAACTATCAATGACTATGCGGTCAAACAAGAGCATCTAAATCAGTCAAATCATGATAAAGAAAAAATGCCTAATGAAAGAACTCATGTTGATCTTTGTAACAAATGTGTGACAGGATATTGGGCCACAAGATGTCGTACTACCCAACACCTGGTGAATCTATACCAGGAATCAAAGAAAAATAAAAGCAAGAGTATTCAAATACATGTAATTGAGGCAGTAGAGCCATTTACTATTACTGAGGCGTCTGAAATTATACACGATCAGAATATTGTTCATGACTGAAAATCATTTGAGATATCAGATTTCCTTGAGAATCCTATTTCTGAGTCACACTGTATCGAATGGGTTAAAATAAAATTATATTTAATATTTGTATATTATCTCCCTCAGATGCTATATCCCGAGGTTGAGTTTATTATACCCATGTTTGTACCTTTTCTGGATGATATATTTCCGGTTTTAAGTTTTTAATGTGAATTAATAAATTTGTTTGTGTTTACTACTTTGTTTATAAAATATCAGTATTTTTTCCTACTAAATCATTCATAGTTTTTACACTCAAATTTTTCATCCTTCAACGGCTAGTTAACGGTCAAAAAACGACTAGTAATAGTGTTTTTCATTTTATAAATATATCTGAGTCACAATGTGTCGAATGGTTAAAATAAAACCAGATTTAATATTTATATGTTATCTCTCTCGGATGGTATATTACCGAGGTTGAGTTTATTGTACCTATGTTTCTACTTTTTCCAGATGATATATTCCCGGTTTTAAGTTTTTAATGTGAGATAATAAATTTGTTTGTGTTTAATACTTTGTTCAAAAAAAAAATTCTACTAAATCATTCACAATTTTTACACTCAAAATTTTCATCCTTCAACGGCTAGTTAACGTTCAAAAATGGCTAGTAATAATGTTTTTCATTCTATAAATATACCCATATTTCATCCAACAAATTCGCATATATTCTCTCATTTTCTTAATAGTTCTCATTTCTCTCATTCTAAAAATGGTTAAATTGACCGTAGAGTTTCTCACTACAGTAGTCTTCACGTATCCTATCTTACTTTTTGTTGGAGAATATCTTCCAGGACATTTTTGGCTTAGGATTAACCTTCTTATTACCTTCATTTTTCCTTTGTTAATCATAACAATTTATTTTAGCATATTGTAATAATTAGATGATTATGTATCTCTATGTTGCCGAATAAAATCTTTTATATTTGAACTTTTGTTGTATACTGTTATTATTATTTAGTTATTCTACATTTCAAATATAGAGTTTTTGATAATCATATAATATTAATCCAATAATGATTATACCAAATATACATATGAAACACTGAGCAAATAGACTATTGTCTACTTAATAGTGCAACAATGCATTCAATATTAACAAATAAAGTATATTTCTTGAGTGTGAAACTGTACAAGGCACAAGTTACTACTATATCTGATCCCATTGATATTATTGATGGCTCTAGGAATGCAACAGTGGTGTTGTCTAATGGTACAATCTTGCATATTGAAAATGCATTAGTATCCAGTAGATCAAAAAGAAATCTATTGTGTTTTAAGGATGTGTATGATAATGGCTATCACTTGGAGACATTAAATGAACATAATAAAGACTGCTTATGTATCACATCCTATAAAATGGGAAAAATGATTATCCATGAGAAATTTGAAGAAACATCTTCTGGTTTGTATTGTGTCCCAATTAAAACTTCCGAATCCCATGCCATCATATCTTGGAAGCTGGTGAATCCTGATAAATTTGGGTTATGGCATGATCGCCTAGGACACCCAGAAACCACTATGATGCGTAGGATTGTTGAACACACTAATGGACATCCATTAAAAAACACTAACATGATGATGTCCAAAGATTATTTCCGTGAACCGTGTTCACAAGAAAACTCATTACTAGACCTTCAATGGAAAGGTTGGTTACAAATCACCATTATTTTTACAACGTATTAATGGTGATATTTGCGGACCTATACATCGTGCAAGTGGATCATTTTGATATTTCATGGTCCTAATAGATGCATCATGTAGATGGTCACATGTATGCTTATTTTATACTAGAAATGTTGCATTTGCCCGATTATTAGCATAAAATATAAAACTTCGAGCATATTTTCCTAATTATCCTATAAAGAATATAAAAACGGATAATGCTAGAGAATTTATATCAAAACATTTTGATGAATAGTATGCAACACTGAGAATTAATGTTGAACATCACCTAGTAGCATATGTTCACATCAAAATAAATTGGCAAAATCTCTGATTATACGAGTTCAAATCGTTGCTCTTACATTATTAATGAGTTCAAAGCTCACGAGTGCAGCATGGGGTCATGCAGTATTGCATGCATCAACGCTTATCAAATTACGCCCTATTGCTTATCCTATGCACTCCTCAATGCAATTAACTCTTGGTTTTGAGCTGATATTTCGTATCTAAGAACTTTTAGGTATGCTGTTCAGGTGCCGATTTCACCTCCTTAGAGGACAAAAATGTGCCCATAACTTAGACTTGGTATATACGTTGGATTTGATTCTCCTTTAATTATTTGGTATTTGGAACCAATTACGGAAGATTTATTTACCGCTATATTTGCGGATTGTCATTTTGATGAGACAACATTTCCATCAATTGCAATGGATAAAACTATGTTAGATAAGCAAAAAAGCAGTTGAGAGTATCTCCTGTAATGAACAAAGATTATCCCATTTAGATCCATATACTTTTGAATGTGAAAGTGAGGTGAATAGAATCATTCATTTACAAAATATTGCTAATAAACTTCCTGATGCATTAAATGATGCGAGCAAAGTCACGAAGTCTCATATTCCAGATGCAAATGCTCCAGTCAGGATTTTTGTTCCCGATGAGCGAATGATCATAACCCACGACAACAACGTGGTAGACCTATCGGCTCAAAGAATATTATTCCTCGAAAAAGAAATGGGAGAATTAATACTAGTGAGCATGCTCCAGATGAATATGTAGAGCCTAATACCTCAGAAAATATATAAAATTCTGATAGCACTGAGAATCCCATAAGCTATTGTAATGAAATATGGGATCAAAATAAAATAATTATTGATGATAATTTTGCATTCTCAGTTGCTCAAGAAATCATAAATGATAATTATAATTGTGAACCACATTCTACAATAGAATGTCATCAAAGGCTTGATTGGCCTATGTGGAAGAAAGCAATAAAATTTGAGTTAGCTTCCCTAGAAAAATGGAATGTAGTTGGGCAAATTGTTCGAACTCCAAACAATGTAAAGCCCATTGGATACAAATGGATATTTGTTCGAAAGAGAAATGAGAAAACCGAAATACTGAGATATAAAGCCCGACTTATGGCACAAGGATTCTTACAGAGACTTGGGATTGATTATTATGAAACATATTCACCTGTGATGGATACGAATCACGTTCCATTGTCTTATCAATGTGGTTGTCCATGAGAATTCGGACATGCGTCTAATAGACGTAGTAACGACATATCTATATGGTTCACTAGATTAAGGTATTCATATGAAAATTCTAGATGGGTATAAAATATCAAAATTAGATACTCCCCATGAATTATACTCGATCAAATTACAAAGGTCGTTTTATGGGTTAAAGCAATCCGGCCCCATGTGATATCATAGACTTAATGAATACTTTTCTAAGGTTACAAGAATAATACCATTTACCCAAGTATTTTTATTAAAAGATCATATATCGGATTCACTATCATTCCAGTATATGTCGATGACATAAATTTGATTGGCACCCCTGAACAATTAACTAATATTTCCGAATATCTAAAGAAAGAATGTGCGGTTAAAGATGTTAGGAAAACTAAACTTTGTCTTTGTCTTAAGCTAGAGCATTAAGATAATGAGATACTTGTCCACCAATCTGCTTATACTCAAAGATTACTCAAATTATTTAACATGGACAAAGCTCATCCCTTAAGTACCCCTATGGTCATGCACAACTTAGATCCGAAGAAAGACCCAGTCTGACCAAAAGAATCCAATGAAGGAGATTTCGAGTCCTAAAAACCTTATATTTTTTGATTGGTACTATAGATTTGGGGTTATTCTACTCCACGGAATCCATTAACTCTGGGTTACTTGGTTATGATGATGTTAGATATAGATCTGATCCGCACAAAGCTCGATCACAAATTGGTTATTTATTTTTCTATAACAATACAACTATATCATCGCGATTTACCATACAAACATTAGTCGCTACTTCTTTCAATCACTCTGAGATAATTTCTCTTCATGAAGCTGGCAAAAACTGTGTTTGGTAAAGATCAGTTATAACTCATATACAAAATACTTGTCAGCTGAAACCAGTTACAGACACTCTTACTATTATTTATATGGATAATGCAACACATATAGCACAAGTAAGAGGTGGTTATATAACATGTGATAAAACCAAATATATTTCACCAAAGTTTTTCCACACGCATGAAATCTAGAAAAATGGAGAGGCAAATATTCAACAGATTCGTTCATGTCACAATCTTGCCGATCTGTTTACAAAACCCTTGTTGACATCTACATTCGAGAAATTAGCTTACGCCATTGGAATGGGAAGAGTTAATACAAATCAAGATTGATTGATCAGTTATGCAACTAATATTCTTCAATTTAGGGGGAGCAAATAGACTGTGTGTTGTACTCTTTTTCTCTTTTTTCTGGTTTTTATCCCATTGAGTTTTTTCCAACTTAAGATTTTTAACGAGGCAGCTTATACACAAAGTCTGGATTTGAGAATGCACTCTTTTTCCCTTATGTCCGATTTTTCCCATAGGGTTTTTTCGGCTTAAGATTTTTAACGAGCCATACTCATCTAACTTATAATTGTGATACGTCCAAGGGGAAGTGTTATGACATTTTGTTACATTAGTGGACTAAGCACAAAGAAAATTGAAATGGAGAGGTGGTTATATAAAAGCTAATAAAACCAAATATATTTCACCAAAAATTTTCACACACATGAACTCTAGAAAAATGGAGAGGTAAATATTCAACAGATTCGTTCATGTCACAATCTTGTCGATCTGTTTATAAAATCCTTGTTGACATCTACATTCAAGAAATTATCTTACGACATTGGAATGAGAAGAATTAATACAAATCAAGATTGATTGATCAGTTATGCAACTAATATTCTTCATTTCAGGGGGAACGAATAAACTGTATGTTGTACTCTTTTTCTCTTTTGCCTGGTTTTTATTCCATTGAGTTTTTTCAGCTCAAGGTTTTTAACGAGGTAACTTATGCACAATGTCTGGATTTGAGAATGTACTCTTTTTCCCTTATGTCCGATTTTTCCCTTAGGGTTTTTAAGCTTAAGATTTTTAACGAACCATACTCATCCAACTTATAATAGTGATACGTCCAACACAGATTGTTACGATATTTTTTCACATTAGTGGACTAAGCACAAAAAAAATTGAAATGCCGTGTTTAGATACAATACAATGATAATGACGTGTGCACATTTTTCACATGTGCACAATGTCATTTTTGTGTATATATGATGCAGTTTGATGCATAAAATATATAATTTTATCTTGCTATTCTTTCTTTCTGTTTTGCAAATTTTATCTCGTTATAAATTATTATCTATGACAAGAAAGAAAATATGGGAATTTGGCCAAATCAAATACAACCCCATTCCTTTAAATTTTTTTGTAAGAAAAATATTTAACTGCTTTAATTTTGGTCACATCTCAACCTTAAAAATAATTGAAAGTGACTGGCTCCCCAGGTTGACCCTAATTAAATTGGTAAGCCTGCACTAAACTCATCTATTTTACATCACCTGAATTGACTCAAGGTTTGATGAATTGAAAATGTCATTTTTTTTGTTTTCAAATAAAATACTCATTTTTGTGTTCGCTATTAAGGAGAAAATAAAAAACAAGAAGAAGCAAAATAAAAGAAAACCAGAGAAATGTACATGCAATTAACCTTTATCATGACTTTTCTTTGCTTTTATTCTTAATTTTTACTTTAGAATAAAGTCTAAGAAGATCAAAATTATAGATTGAATATAAATAATGGCTCCGTAAAGTTTTCGTTTTTGGCTATTTATAAAATTAATGAAAAATATATGTGTCCATGTGGGAAAATGAGTGTGATGCTGCTTTTTATGGCAGATCACTCCAAGTCAAGGATTCTGATGAAAGTTAAAGTCTCATTTTTCCCAATGGGGAAGTATTCCAAGTCTTCTACTCCTTCTTCTCTGGAAGATGGAAATTATTTAGTTGGGAACTTTTCTGCACACACGCAAACGTTAGACAAGCCCTGGGGTTGTCCCATGGAGGCCCCTCCGATGCTCAAGTCAGCATAGTGATTTAGAGAGAAATTAAAACATGATACTGAATTAATGCTTAAGAGTAATTATGAGTCAGATTACTTACAAATGAAGAGGAGGGACCTTTTATACCTGGGTGATGGGCCTCATGGGCCGTGTAGGAGAAATTAGCCTGTGGGCCAGTCCCGAACTCCTTTGGGTCGGGTTATTCCATTAATAGCCCATTGGGCAATTAATATTACTCCAATATGTAAATCGAATTATATATTAATTATTAAATATACATTTCTTCTCCCAACTTAAGCCCCCAGCTCTGGTGCTGCGAGAGAATAGAGCAGTGCGGGAGCTAATACTAATACCGTGACTGGCTTATCTTGTTCTATATCTTTTCTTGTCTTGGAGAATCTTTGATCATTCTTATACAAGGACACACACTTGAGAGGAGATCCTTAAGCATATCTTCCAAAGGTAATATATCTCTCTCTACTCTTTAACTTTAAATTTCTTGTTTGGTAGAGCACTTAGTAAAAATTTCTTTAAAGTTGAGGAGTGTTCTCTTGGAGAGTTGGAGTGAGGAGTAGAGTGCATCAAGTGAGGAGAGAGATGAGAGCCCGAGAGGGGCGAGGGTGCCCCAGGGCGCCTCCCCGGAGTGGGCAAGGGTGCCCCATTGGCGCCCTCCAGGGGCGGCCGCAAAGGCGCGGCCGGGGGAGGGGAGAGGGAGGGGAGGGGAACGACCCAAGCCCCCCGATTCTTTTTTTCCTTCCACGTTTCTCCATCTTCCTTGGAGTTTTCACACATTTTGGCCCGGATTTTAGATTACGGCATTTCTTCAGTTCTGCTCGGGGTTCGGGCATCACCAACCGTTCAGTCTCTGGTTCTGTTATTCCATTTCCATCTTTGCCCGTGAATTTTGATATTCCCCCTCTAGCTCCGGAGTTGTGTTTTGATGGTAATGGACAAATAGAGCTTGATTCAGATTTAAGTTCATGTGGTGAGGCTCCTAAGGACGAGTCCGAGGGGGATAGTCCTGAAGAGGTCCATTGACCCAAATATCAGCATAGGCCTCCTTCCGGGTGTCGAGCAGTTGTCCTAGGAGAGTTAGTCAGCTGAGTTTCAACACAGTGTCTTTGTAGATTACGGGATCATTTGGGGCTCCCATCAGTGTTCTGGATGTTGGTTCCTGGATCGGGAAATAGACTTACTCATCCGTCCGAGGGCTTCACTACATTATATCTTTAAAGCTTCTTCGTTGGTTTTACTCTTCCTCCGAATAATTTTCTCGTGGCGATCCTCAGCTCGGTGGGAGCATGTGTTGGACAGATGGTTTCCCAAGCTTACGCGTGCATACGGGAATACGAGTATGGCATGCGGGAGTTGGACATGCCTGCAACTATAGATGGGTTCCACTCCTTGTTCTATGCTAAGAAGTCTTCTGGTGATACCTTCTTCCACTTCTTCCCTCGCTCCTAGTGCAAGTTCCTTACGAGGCTTCCATCTCCTGGTGGGTAGTAGAAGGAGGACGTCTTCTATGTGAGGGACAATGATTGGGAGCTCCCTCACGAATGGGTCTCGGAAGCCAAGTCAGTCCGAGGCACTCCCGCTTCCCGCAAGGAGATGGCGGAAGTTTATAGATCCAAGGGGTTGTTTGAGAGTCTTCTGAATGTTAGGGATTTCTTGGGTACTCAGCACTGTTTTACTTGCTTGCACTATTCTTTGCTTTCATTTGTATGTTTGACTGTCTATTTTCTCCTGGTTCTTGTTTATTCTTCAGGAAAGGAGAGCTATAGTACTGTAGAGGGGGATGGAGCCCCCCATGCCTGAGTAATGATAGCTTTATTCTGGCCCATATGGCCTTTGATTCCAACTCTCCTATTTAGGGCTTGCTTTACGTACTTGGATACTTTTTTTGCTTCTGTTTCTTACTTGAGATTGTTCTTGGCCCCAAGGGGCCGGATGATGTTCCATTGTTTTTTAAGTTACGTTTGTTTTCTTCATGTCTCACTTGTAATATTTGTGTGTGACTTCTTGTTGTTGAAGACTTGTTCATATTTTGCATAGAGATGGATTCTTCCCTTCAGATGGAAGCCTTAATTCCTATGGAATGATCGAAGACATTTGTATTTGATGTCAGGGGATGTCGTTCCGCGGTTCGGCGAGGGCGCCCTTCAGGAGCCCAACCCTTCCCGAGCCCAGGAGCTCGGGGGGCCCTTCCATTTATTGATTTGATTTTGTATTGATTCCTTCCGCGCATGTGTTATTATTTTTGCCTTCTTTTTCATTGTACATCCATATGTTGTAGGTTGGAAGAAATATTTTTGAGGACTCCTCCGTGAGAGAGCTCTTATCCTCCGGAAGCACCGAAGAAGGTTTATTTATGAGGACCACCACGACGAGGCCTCTCCCATCTGGGGTCTTAGCCAGATGAGCTAAAATTTACTGGACCCCACCGTGAGTAGGCCCCTCCCATACGAGGTTTTAGCGGGATGAGGTATTCCCATCCGAGGTCTTAGCCGGATGAGGAAAATATACTAGGACCCCTTCCCCTGTGAGGAGGCCCCTCCCGTCTGGGGTCTTAGCTGGATGTGGTCTTCCCATCCAGGGTCTTAGTTGGATGAGGTCTTCCCATCTGGGGTCTTAGCCTGATGAGGTTATTTACAAGGACCCCCGTGAGGAAGCCCCTCCCATCCAGGTCTTAGCCGGATGGGGTTTGCTCAGGAGAGCGCCCAAGTGGTCATTGACCGCAACCATATTTGATCATTAACTGCATGCAAGAAATCATAACAAAAACGTGAAAGCGATTTATTCATTATTCGAAAATGATAAAATTTTACACCCTGTCGGTGGAATAAACTGAAATAGATATAAAAGTGTTTAACGCCTCCTGGGTGGAAATTTACTGAAAACATATAATAATACTAAAGTCGCTGGAGAGCAGAGGAGGACTGGTGTAAGCAGAAGCTGGATCTCTAGCTTTCGCGACTCCTATGGTGGTGTGGTGCTTTTGTTGTCTTGTTGGAGGAGTTCACTTCATCCTCAGTGACATCGCATAGTATTTCTGGGTAATCTCAATGTCCCCAATGGTCACGCCCATTGTGTATTCCATGCAGTTAGAGATGAATTGTGGAGAAGATGGCCCAACACTGGTCCAGAAGGTGTTGTCTGAAGTCTGTACTGCGGGGGTAAGGAATTCCCAAGGTGATGAATCGGATTGTCTTCACGGTGTGATGAAGGGGGTCCCCTGCTACTTTTTCCCCAGATTTGATCATGATATTTGTGCACCTTGCGGTGATCCATGTATTCTTATAGATGACCTTTCCAAATAGCCTTTCACTTGCGCTTCTTAGTTGAATGCAAGTTCTAGTCGTGTGTCCCCTATCATGGTGGAAGTAGCAATAGCGGTTGGACCGAAGTCGTGGGGGTTTATCTCTCCTTTTCCAAGGATGCTCTATGATTTTGTGTCTCCAAGCGGTTGCATTTAAAAGAATTGTTGCTTGCCCACCATTTCTTCCGAGATTGGTTATCGCCGCCCTCTTTGGCCTTGCGCTCGTTCTTTCGTGGGGACTTTACGACTTTATCTGCCTGGACAGGTGCTCTGTTATGGCTTACGAGTCTCTCAGGGACAGTGATAAATTCTTCTTCCAATGGTTCCAAATATTGTTCTTGGGGAGCGACACATTGTTGAATCCTAGTCAAGGTCTCCCACTGGACGCTAGTAACTTCATTTACAGCTTCCACGAGTTGTCCCATAAAATCACGTAAAGGCTCCCCCACCTTGCGCTGAAATAGCTGCGCGATGGTCTCGTGGTTTTCCTTGCTGACGAAGAATTGTTGCACAAAAGCCTCAACAAATTTATGCATCATATTGATGGAGTCCTCCGGGAGCTGATTAAACCAAGTCAGGACTTGCTTGGTTAGAGTGGTCAGGAATGCTTTGTAGTAGGCGGTTTCCGTCATATCGTAAAGATCTGCTTCGACATAAAATGAATCCAAATGCTTCTGGGGCTCTCCAGTTCTATCATACTCCGGAGTTTGGAAGTCTTGATTCCCAAAGTTCGTGGCTCAATCAGGATGGCTGGGGAAAATGGACTCTTCTTCCTCGAGGCGAAAGCTTATGAGCGGGTATGGCTGGCTGCATGGCTTGGGACTCTGTTTCTTGTGGCGGTTCCATGTGATTCTCGTCACGTTCTTCATTCCTTACTCTCTGACTTCCCAAGTAAGGGTCTTCAATAGTAGGTGCAGCTCGAGGTGGTCTTCCCACGGCTCCGGCTATGGCTTGATGTCGTGCAGCATTCTGGGCCATTTTTTCCAACAGGATCCTTAGTGTTTCCTTGGTCAGGCGAATTTCTTCGATGGGCGAAGCTCCTACAGATGAAGGAGGTGGCGCTTTTTCCTCTAGCGAGGGAGGCAATGCCCTTCCTGTGGAGAGGTAGCTGGCCTCTCGCCTTCTTGATGGCCGTTCTTCTTGCTGATCTCTGGCCCCGCGGCCAGCTGCTTGAGATCTGGCTTCACGCGCTTGAGATCGAATCTGTATTTTCGTGTGCTTTGGCTGTTCCCACAGATAACGCCAAAATGATGGTGTTTTTTAGGGCAGATCACTCCAAGTCAAGGATTCTAATGAAAGTCAAAGTCTTCTTCTTCCCAAGAGGGGGGAAGTCTTCCAAGTCTTCTTCTCCTTCTTCTCCAGGAGCTGGAAATTCTTCAATTGGGAATTTTCCCGTACATACGCAAATGTTAGACGGGCCCCGGGGTTATCCAGGGAGGCCCCTCCGATGCTCAAGTAGCATAATGATTGAGAGAGAAATTAAGACAGGAAACAAATAATGAATTAATGCTTAAGAGTAATTATGAGTTAGATTACTTATAAATTAAGAGAAGGGACCTTTTTATACCAAAGTGATGAACCTCGTGGGCTATGTAGGATAAATTGGCCGGTGGGCCAGTCCCGGACTCTTTTGGGCCGAGTTATTCCATTAATAGCCCATTGGGCAATTAATATTATTCCAATATATAAATTAAATTATATATTAATTATTAAATGTCATTTTCCCCCAACAAAGTGTTTAATATCTAAATAGCTATAACAATATAGGTTGAGTAATAATTTGTGTTGGAAAATTTAATTGTATAGATTTTGATGATACAATTAAAACTTAGATTAGAAAGTTGGCACCCCATTTTCTATTGTGTAGGTCCCAAGGGGTGTGAGTGTAAGGTTTAGAAGGGGGGCGTTGAATAAACCTTACCAACTTTTCAAATTAGTCCTTTTAAGTAATCAGAGTTAGTACTCCACAGCTGTGTCCTTGATGGACAACTAAGTTAGTTAATCAGCAGAGTTAGTCACTCAACATTCACTGATCGAGCCGTTGATAAAATAACTCATTGTTTTGACTAAAGACTTAACTCGATTGTGATTTGTTTTCAAATGAAGACTTAACACCCTTGAATTTGGTTAAGTTTGTTTTAATACTTGGTTTTAGCACACACGATTGATTATCAATTGGATGGCAAATTTATCAAGAGTTAAATAAATAAGATGCGAGGAATTAAAGTCTTTGAAATGTAAATGACACGATAAGTTTTTATAGAGGTTCGAAGATGGGGTAATTCTTCTACTCCTCTCTTCTCCAACTCCTGGAGGAATCCACTAAGTATTGATCAAGATATATAGTGGTAATACCCGGATACAAGTATTGATCACACACTGACTTGATCCTTTGGGACTCGATCACGAGATGCCTTGGTCATGCAAACCGGCTTCTCGTGCGACTCGGCCTTCTTCACACAGGGCAAATGCTTTGCTACTACAGACCACTTGCTCAAGCTTCTTGGATTTTATCACGAAGCCCTCCAAAAACTTGAGACTGTTCGACCTTGAATCTTCCTACAATCCTCCGTAGAATGTAGACCCCTTGATTCTTCAAAAATTTCCTCTTCAACTGATTGAAGTTATCTTTCCTTCACAGTGAGCGTTGGATTGATTTTCTTCGTAATGTAGGCTTGAGGATTAATCTTGAATGATTTGAGAATATTTTAGGTTACTGATTCAAATGTTTGCTTGAAATGTTCGTGGTTCTGTAACCTTCTCTCGAGTTATTCCTCGGCCTTTTATAGTGATCTTTCAAAAATCGCCCCATTGAAGAGATAGGCTTATTTTTGAAAGTCACTTGTGGTCGCTGGCTTGTCTTGTTGCGATCCTTGAAATTGCCACTTCCTCGTATGAATTGTTCTTGACTTTTGAGTTCGACATGGTGCGGTGCTTCCCATTGGTTTATTCCTTTTGCACGCTTCCTCGGGATGAGCACTTCAAGAAAGGTAGTATGGAGGTATTACTTGTTTAAGTAATTCTCTTGATTTACGTGCAACGGATCTCTTTCATTGTCTTGACTTGACTACATTTTCTTCACATCCCCATGTGACTTGAGTCGACTTCCAATCATTTGATGACTCTTCACTTCAACCTTGAGACTTGGTCGTCTTGAGTTGACTTTGATCGATACTTTACTCACCGCATCTCACCGCACCTTCATCGAGTTCCCTTCTCTTCTTTGCCATACTCGGTTGTCTTGCAAATGAGTCTTCCTTCTAGTCTCCGGTTGTCTTCTTGCATGTTTAGGCATACCGACTTAACTCACCTTAACCAAATTTTTATCTATTACAATGCGATTTACAACAAAAATGGGGTGCCAACTTCCTATTCTAAGTTTTACATGGCATTCATCAAAATCTATAAAATGATTTCCCAACAATTTCCCCCTTTTTGATGATGCCAAAACTTAAAACATCCATACAATTATTTAACAAAGAAAGATACATACGGACAAATGTAGAACCACGGAATGTATGTTTAGAATCGATCTTTTATTGATCATAACATCCTTGTTCTTTACATAGTCATTTTTAGAGTGTATCGAGCTTAAACCAACAAAAATGTACCGAGTTTAACCTGGCTTAAGCTAACCATGATGTCCTATGTTTACGCAAGTATAGAGTTTGTACTGATTTTATATAGTATACTGAAAGACTTACATAAAATGTATTTACATAGTAAAATACATGAAGGGGTGGACAAAGAACACTTCATCTCCTTCGCTTCCTCCTTCTTTCATCTTCTTCAGCTCTCTCATCTTATGATCTTCTTTTCTTTTTGTCATCTTCAGCTGCTTTCTTCTTCTTTTCATACGCCTTCCGGGCAGCTTCATCTCTTCTTAGTCTCTCTTGTCTCTCCTCCCATAGCTGAGTTTGTCTTTTATTTTCTTCTTCAATTCTTTTCACATACTCGGATTGTTCTTAACCACTTGCAGATTGGCTACTTCGTCAAAACCAGCCCATAGATCCCTCCTTTCTTGCCTGGATCTATGTACTCAATGTTTTTGGGCGAGAGATCTGTGTCCGAAACCTCTTCCCTCCCACCACCGCTTCTTCCTCTACCTTTGGGCGTGTATTGTATCGAGGTCTTCTTCTTCCCAAATGAGTGACTAGCGGAGTGACCAGCAGAGTGACTACCATGAGTCTCGCGCTGTCGCCTTCTTCACATAGTGTGAGACCCTTTTCCCAAGATAAGTCCCGTGCTTGAGCCATGGACATGTTTGCGAAGTATCCTTCGATACGAGCGTTTTAAATTCATCAACTCGATCTTGGCTCGATTCCGGCATCGAGATGGCATAAGTGTCTCTCTCTTTGGAATGCCACCATGTTGTTTCGAGAATATCCATAACTCGGGCATTCATCCTTCCTTCCACTTCCTCCATCCTCGCTTCAACTGTCTTTCTCTTTTTCACCATTGGTACATCGTGAGTGTTGGAGTGGCAGAGTCACTAAGAGTTTGCTTGATAATATCACCAGATGACTTTGTTGGGGTTTTAGCAATCATCAAGGTCACATCTTTCGATCCTTCCCCCTCAACAGACTTCCCTTTCTTTTCTTTTAATACTTCCTCACTGTCTTTGCCTTCACATTGCTCCTCCTTCTCAACTTCGATCCTTCAGTGACTTTTAGGTATTCCTCTTCCCCTTTTGGCATCATTAAAGGAGAGAGAACCCCGAAACAAACTAGCAAGCGAAGTCGAGTCTCATTGATAGCCGAGTTTACGCTTCGAGTCACCGCAGAGTATGTTGCCGCGAAACTTAGAGCGAGTAGCGTTGGATTCAACTTTAATCAACTTCATCTCAGGCCATGAGAAGGTCAATTTTCGATCCATGTTTTCTTCCATACGCAGGAGCTCATTCTTATTTTGCTCACGCATCGCTTTATCTCGGCGAAAGTGAGATTCATGCATTTGCTCAACGTGTTCTTTCAATTTTGTCTTTGCATCATCATTCTCATTTCGCCAAACCAACGACTTGTTGAACAATGTTCTCAAAATATCTAGCTTGTTCCACACGCATTGTTTGTTCTTTGTTGCCACCACTCCCGGATTCTCGACTATTATGCCTCTCAAGTCGGCAGTAAGGTTGGCATCTCTGTTATCCGATCTCATGTCCATCGAGGCCTGGTGCCTCTCCATCCGTTCAATTTCATCAAATAATGCTTTGAACACCTCCCGAACTTGATTGTTCCCTCTGTTTCACCGAACGACCAAGCGTCAAAAATCATAGTCACCGAACGATGGTATCGATGGAATGACAGGATCTTGTCTCGTGGAAGCGCTCGAGATCTCTTTCGACTCTTCGGGAGGTCGGGTACCTCCGAGAGAAGGGAAATGATTCTACAAAGGGATCATCACGGCAAATCGGGATTTGTTCAATGATGAGTGGTGCTCGTGAAGTTCCTTGTGGAGTCGAACTGCTGCGGCTTGGGGATCCTCGCGCAGTGGACTCTTTTGGTGGGTCTTTGTGAAGTTGACCCGACTTGCCGAGCCTCAACATGTCAACAACTTCCGCTCGGTCTCACCTGGTTTTTCCAAGTGAGTTGACTGTCCTCGGCTTATCGGAGCGTCATCGGACGATGATGAGATTTCCATAGGTGGCTCATCATCAAAGTTGAAAGTTTGACGAGTAGTCTTGAGGTTAGACTTACTCGTGGTTGGAACATCCTCAACCGAGTCTTTTGGATCGATCGAGGGATGACTCGGCTTCATCGTCTCCTTCCGATCCCGAAAGGTTACATCAAGATTATCCTAGGAATCGTGAAGCGCACTTATCTCCTTTTTCTCGATGGATCAATGATAGCAAGAGGGATGTTCTCGTACTTGACCTTCTCAGACCGGGAAGTCTCAACCTCCCGTTGGCCTTCATTACCTCTGCGCAGTGTCAACTGCAATGAGGCACTGGACATCCCTTTCGACAAAGTCGTCACCGTCTTAGGGTCTTCTGCGGTGGCATCCATTGAGTCTCAACTCCATGGATTGCACTTTCGTCACCAGTGTTAACTCCCGGTGTTGTTCCTTCATGTGCCTCGATCGCATCAACGCGTCATTAGCCTTCGTAGCGATTGGCACCTCGGTGAGACAGTCTCAATCGTCGAGCCTCGTTGATGATAACTTGCTTCGTGTACTTTGTGTTTGTTCCTTCTCCACTTCGCCTCCTAGATTCATTGTGGAGTCACCGCATCCTCCGACCTTCTTTGTAGTGGAGGGAGTTTCCCCCTCACACACACCGGTGAGTGACTTGGAATGGGGTCACTCGTCTCCGGACTCTCATTTTTCCACCGAGTATTCAGGTAGTTGGGGCGGTGGTAAGACACCTTCATTAGGGGTTGGCTTGACCGGGTTCCCCACTATCCCGGTTTCATTGCTAGTTCCCTTAATTCCTTCTTCCGAGTGAGTCAGGGAAGTGGTGGCAAAGAACAACGGTGGCAATATCTTTGCACCACTCCCATTGGGTCTATCTCCACCGTGTTTTGGAGGACTCTCCTGGTCCCTCCATCATTCTTTGCTCATGAAGGATTCTCGATTCTTGCATTGCTTGCTGCATTTGCAACTCTTCTCTGTAAGGCAAAAATAAGGTCCGAGATCCTCATCACTTTCGATAGGGCGTCAAAGTGAGGATGTGTATGTTCGTGGTGCGGTGAGAGGGCGGATGATGGCCTTCTAACATGCCTCTGCGTCCTCGGCTTCTTTAGCCCGTTCATTTTCTTTTTCGAATTTCCAAAGATATTTATGCAATTATCCTCGTCAAGGGCTTGCATCACTCGTGTCCACCCCAAGAAATCAAGAGTTCTTCTTCCTCAAGAATGAACTCGGATTTTCAAACCGCACTGGATAGGCTCGACTTCCATTTCTCCACTCTCGCAGACGATTTTGGATGTCCGGATACAATGGAGAGTGCATGATTACATCGTCTTCATCATTCTCTTGCCGCCCTCGTTTCCGGTATTAAGGTTAGCAGATTTTCGACACCTTCAAAGACCTGTTACGGTGGAGAGACAACCTGTTAACAGTGATTTGGTTGTCTCACCAGTGCCTTGTTCTCAACTGCTTACATCTCATACTGGGTCATCGAGTTGCCTCTCTGATCGGCCTCAAGCAGACTTGCGCTTTCATCAATCATTTCGGAGACTCCACTTCTCCAATCTCGGAGTATCTTCTCCACCGAGTGGTCGACTCACCGGGTTTCTCAAGCTCGGAACGCTTGAAAATTCTTCTTCTTCTCCTTGTTTGTACCAGAGGGATTTCTGGTTCGGATAGAGTTTCTTTTGAGTCTTGGGCGGGGGCCGTCTTTGTTTTTTTCTTGAGGAGCTGGCCTTCTTGGCTTATCAGTTCTCCTTTTCTTGACGACCGGAGAAGGTATTTGGGATTCCTTCTCTGCTGCGGCTGCAGGGGCAGGAGACACGGCTGCGGGGGTGACTCGGTTGTAGGGGCAGGAGCAGATTTGTTTTTCTTTGCTGCAGGGGCAGCAGTTCTCTTAGCAAACAAGCAGGGGCAGCCTTCTTCTTCTTTGGTGGAGAGGAGACAATTGTATCTTCTTGAGGTCAACTGATTCCCCCTCACTCGTGATCGCTCTCTTAGCGTAAGCTCTCTTCTCGTGCGCCCGGAGAGGTTTGATCTGAACATCCTCTTGTTTACATGGAACGCCTTTCCATGTCGGAGAGGGACTCCTTTTACCTCCATCAGCCGGCCAATCACCAGACCGTATCCTAGGGAACCTCCAAACGTTCCGCCCTCCTTGAAGGATTTGTTCCCAACGTTCTGGCAGAGTCTGCTGTAGACAAACTCAGCCCAGTTCACTTTCTTTTCTTCAATGATCGCAGCCATTACGATCAATTTTGCTTTGGACAGTTGGCTAAAGCTGCCAAATTTGATGTCCATGCATTTGGCAACGATGTCCAACAATTTGTGGTAGTCCTCCTTCAGCATCCTCTTGTTAGCTGTGTAGACTATCTTTTCAGCACAGTCGGTCTTGGCTACTTCCTTCCAAGAAGCAACCAAGTCAACATCAGCTTCATTGATTTCTGGTGTTCCTTCCGTCGGTAACAAGCAGTGTTCTGCCAAATCCTTGGCAGTAATGATGAAATGTTTCCCATGAACAGAGGATTTGATCCCCTCATCGTGAATCTCAGCGTTCACGTAGAACTGTGCGACCTCTTCCACATAGGTCATCGGAAACTCCATCGTCAGAAATGGTTTTAGCCCAGACGTTTCTAGTTTTTCAGCGATCTTCTTTACGAGAGCTTCATCGGACCCCTGTTTGACTATACCCTCAAAATCCACAGTAGACCCGGTGTGGATTTGCTTTCCTAGCTTGACAAAATCATGAGTAGATGCCATTTTTCAGTATTTCACCGAACGAAACTTAGAAGGTGATTTGAAGATTGATAGGGTTTTGAGAGAGAGTTTTTCCTTTGCTTTTGAGAGAGAAATGAACAGTTTTGGTAATGTGAGAGAAACGGGCGAAAATGGTTTAAGTATGGTTCATGAAAGGACGTGCGGGTGGTTTTGAAATGTGATCGAAATCAACGACTTAGATTTTGCACGCCGATTAGCATTTAATGTCTCGTATTTAATGCGGCAAAGATTTATATCCAATCATAAGCTTGGTGTGCAGCTTTTGCCTGTACACGTCATAATTATCTTTGACGTCATTCTTAAAAACATTCCCGCTTAGTAAAACGACAGCGCGTTTTTGTCACTTTGCTCATAAATGACTCGGCTTATTCCTTAGCCGATTTAACTCTTCTCTCTTTGCACATAAATACTCACCGTCACCTAACTCGATCAACTGATTTTCCGATCTTTACGGTGATTCACTTAGTGATTTAAGAGTTCACTCTTTTTCACTTTTTCGTGTTTCATCTCTTTTCTTTGAGTCTTCCGAGAGTATCAACTCACTCAATTAACCCCAATTCATGTTTGAGTTCTTCAAATCTTGATTCACATAATGGTTTTGTGAATATGTCACTAATTGCTTATCGGTTGAGATATATTCTAAGGTGATGTCCTTCTTTTCAACATGATCTCTTATGAAGTGATATCTGACATCAATGTGCTTTGTTCTTGAATGCAACACGATTTTGAGTGATTGCAATTGCACTTGTGTTATCACACATAATTGGAATTTCCTTTTCTTCAATCTCATAGTCTCTCACCGCTTTGTCTCATCCATAAGACTTGGGCTGCAAATTTTGCACACTATGTATTCTCGCTTCACCGTGGAGGTAGCTATTGAATTTTGCTTCTTGCTAAACCAGAAAATTAGCCTATTTCCAAGCATTTGACATGTGCCTCGAGGTGCTCTTCCCGTCAACTCTACAACCAAAGATAGTCGAGTCCGAATAGCCAATTAGCTTGAATCCACCTTCCTTTGGATACCATAAGCCAACTTCTTGGCTTCCTTTCAAATATCTCAAGATCCTCTTGGGCCGCAAATCATATGGCTTTCTTTTGGAGCAGATTGAAATCTTGCACATACACCTACAACAAAGGTGATGTCCGGCCGCTTCTTTGTGAGATAAAGCAATGATCCAATAAGTGCTCAGATCTTGTTTGATCTACTGTGCTTGCCATCCGCATCCATGTCCATTTTGACGATGTATTCATTGGTATTTTCACGAAGACTTCTCTTCCATGCCAAATTTCTTCATTAAATCTCCGTGTATTTTGTTTGACTTATGAAGGTTCCATCCTTCACTGTTTCACTTGGAGTCCAAGGAAGAATGTCGACTCTCCCATCATGCTCATTTCGAATTTGCTTTGCATGAGGTTTGAAAATTTATCACACTCTTTGTTTGTGGATCCAAAAATAATGTCATCCACATATATTTGAACAAGCAATATACTCTTCGCATCTTGAATTACAAGAGTGTTCTATCCATTTTGCCTTTTGTGAATCCGTTCTCGATCGGGAATTGTGAAAAGTATCATACCATGCTCTGGGGTGCTGTTTCAATCCATATAGAGCTTTCTTGAGTTTGTATACCTTATCTCCAAGAGTCTTCCGCTCAAATCCTGGAGGTTGTTCAACATACACTTCTTCTTCCAATAAACCATTAAGGAATGCACTCTTTACATCCATTTGATATACAATAAAATTCTTGTGAGTCGTGCATAGGCAAGAAACATCCTTATAGCTTCCAATCTTGCTACGAGGGCAAATGTTTCATCAAAATCTATCCCTTCTTCTTGGCAATATCCTTTGGCTACTAATCTTGCTTTGTTTCTTACCACGTAACCTTCCTTGTTCATCTTGTTTCGAACACCCATTTAGTGCCAATAACATTTTGATGGGTGGGTCTTTGAACCAATTCCCATACTTTATTTCTTTCAAACTGATTCACTCTTCTTGCATAGCTTGAATCCAATGTGTGTCATCCAATGCTTGTGACACATCTTTAGGCTCTATTTGTGAGATAAAGCATGTGAACATAGCTTCTTGTTGAGTTCGATCTTGTTTTGACACCTTCTCTTATATCTCCAATGACTAGTTACGTGGATGGTCTCTCGGCCATCTTACATCGAGGTTGGAGTAAGTTAGTGGATTGATCGTCTTGCAGCTATGTTGCTTTGATCGCTCTCTCGTCATCACATTACTTAGCAGATTTTCCACTGTTTTTGAGACTCGGCTATCTCATCTTCATCTAGGTTTATAATTTCGGCTTGATAGGGACTCTTACGCATGGTTGGTTGATTCACTTATCACCGACTCTTCAATGTCTTCTCTCTTCACATTTGGCTCATCAAACACCACATGAATGGATTCCTCTGTAACCATAGTCCTCTTGTTGAGTACTCTGTAGGCTTTGCTTTCAAATTGAGTATCCCAAGAAGATACCTTCATCGACTTTAGCATCAAAAGCCTTAAAATTATCTTTGCCATTGTTATGGATGAAGCATTTACATCCAAATATTCTAAAATATGCAACATTTGGTTTTCTCCCCGTCCAAATCTCATAGGAGTCTTTGTCACCATCTTTTATCATGCATCTATTTTGAGTGTAACATGATGTGTTTATTGCTTGACACCAAAATCTTTTAGGTAACCCTACTTGACTAACATGGTCCTTGTTGTTTCTTTGAGAGTTCTATTCCTTCTTTCTCGCAACTCCATTCTCTGTGTGGAGTCCTTGCTGCAGATAATTCATGACCAATACCATTTTCAATACAATACGAGTTATTATACCATTGACAAACTCGGTTCCTGCATCCGATCTTATTTTGATAATAGTTTGACTTTTCTCATTTTGAATCCTCTTCATCACCGTGGTAGTTTCGTAGAGTTTCTTTCTTCTTACACATGAATATTGTCCATGTATATCTTGAGTAGTCATCTACTACTACCAAGGTGTATTTCTTCCCACTTATGCTAGCTTTGGTTCAACTGGACCAAATAGATCCATATGTAGCAGATGCAATATTCTTGTTGAAGATGGACATGTCTTTTCTTTGAATGATGATTTGATTTGTTTTCCCTTCGACATGCGTCACATATACTCTCCTTCTTGTATCTTTGAGTCCGAAGTCCTTCCACAAGATTGCTTCCGCAAGCTTGTTAATCGTTTGAAATTTAGGTGACTCGAACTTCTTATGCCACGGCCGACTTGACTCAAATTTGTGCTCTTTTGCTAATAGATGAGGTGCTTGGTGTTGCAGTTGACCAATCCACGACATCCATGTTCTTTTGTCTGCATCCTTGCAACACAACGTCATTTGATTCATTATCCTTGATTTGGCATATACCCATGTTAAATCCAACATTATAACCCTTGTCACAGAGTTGGCTGATGCTTAGCAAGTTGAAGTTGAGTCCTTCAACATATGCAAAATCTGTGATTTCTAATCCATTTTTCTTGATGGATCCAATGCCTCTTATTTCTCCTGGAGCTTCATTTCCTCCAAATATGACTTTTACACCTCTGACTTCCTTGAATTTTGACAGATTTTTCTTGTTTCTGTCATGTGTCCGGAATGACCACTATCCATGTACCAGGTTCCTTGGCACTCACTGCTCCTTGAACCTCGCAATCAAGGAAATTAAGTTTTAGGTACCCATACTTGTCTGGGTCCTGAGGGGTTAGTATTGTAAGATGATCCAACCAACCTATAGCCATTTGATTTGACTCTAAGAGATTGCCATCTATCAGTGCCATAATCATAATTAACTTTAGCAAATTTCTTGGGGTTCTAGGTTCATACAAAATTGCTCTCTTTTGTCTGTATGCTTGTGTAGGTGTTTTAGCAATTGCCCTCTTTGGGTAGTTGTGATGTCTCCGAGTATAGTGCTTAGGTGCATATGTGTCTTTGATGAAAGCTCTTACACCTTTGGAATGGCCTTTCTTTGAGTTCTGGCCTTTGCCATTTGGGCTTATATTCCATAGGTCTTTGCTGATAGTTCACATTATTCCAATCAGCTTGGCTTGGGTGCTTTCTACCATTCCCTTCATATGTATTTCTTTTATAGAACTTCTGGGGTTTTTGGTAGCTCTGTTTCTTCTTTACAGAGTATTTCCTGTTTGGAGTTTGCTGAGGAACTCGGCTGGATTTCTTCTCACTTGTCCTCTCAAAGACACTCAATCAAGTTGTTTTCCTTTTCCTTTATAGCCAAGGCCGGTTTGCTTGTGATTGTGCTTTGGAATAGATGTGTGTGCACCATTTGGAGTTTTGGATTTTTGAGATACTTCATTTGCTTGAAGATCCTTTTTCCAAAATCACTTTTGGAGCTTGACATAGCACAGAGGAATTAAATCCTAAGCATGTCTTGTCTCCACATTCTCTTTGACTCATAATAAGATCATGCAATGATTTGGATGCCTTAGTGAATGAGGCAATCACATTTTTGAGGTCATTTTCCTCTTTTCTATAGCAGACTATCTCTGCTTATTAGCTTAGCATTTTCGGTCTTTATGCTTTCATTCTCATCAGCTATTTGACTTAGAGTACTCAGCTCCTTAGTCAGCTGTGAGTTTTGACTCTTGAGTAGGCTATTTTCCTCATTTAGTAGTGTGTGTGAGGATTTAATGTGTTCAAAATCTTTCATCATTTTGCCTAATGAATCATAAAGATCAGTGGGTGATGAAGTGTGTGTGTCACGATCACTATCACTAGAATCGAGTGTGATGAGTTAGAGTGTACCTCATCTTCTTGGTCGAGTTGGTCTTGCTCCTTGGCCATCAAACAGATCAAGGCTTCTTCTTCGAGTCACTTGAGTAGTCGGCTTCACTACTCTCAATCACCAGTGTGTCTCTTGACTTGGTTGTCTCGGCAAATCTCTCGCAACCAACATTGCCTTTTTCTTTTCTTGTCTTCTTTCTCTCAAGACCTTTCTTTCTTCTTCATTCCTGTATTTGTTGACTACGGGATATCGGCAATCAATGGCATAGTGACCTGGTTGCTCATAGTTCCAAAGATAGATTTTCAACCTTTTGATCAGCTCTTTCCATTCTTGGATTGTCAGCTCTTTGATATTCAGCTTTTTGATGCTCTGTTTTCTTGGTTGGCCTATATTCCCTTGACTTGGAGGGAGCTGAGTGTCTTCTGGAGGATTCGCCCTTGCCTCTCTTGTAGTTCTTATTGAAGAACTTTTGAACCTTTTAACCATCAGGGCTATTTCCTCTGGGTCAATGACTTCTTTGACCTCGGCTCTCTTGCCATCCTTAACAATTAGAGCAAAATTGTTTTGGGTACAAATTGTCTCTTCCTAGTCTTTTCTTCTCAGCTCAAATTCGTAGGCTTTGAGATCTGAGAATAGCTCATGGTTGGATGTCTTGGATAGGTCCATGGAATGTCTTAGTGCCATGACCTTTATTTCCCATTCAACTGGGAGACTTTTTAGGATCTTCATACACATTTCCTTCTGTGTATATTCTTTTCCAAGTGCAGATAGCTCGTTGGTAAATTCTGTGAACCGAGCATCCAGTTGATCCAAGGTCTCTCCTGCGATCATTTTGAAATTCTCAAATTTCTGTACAGCCACTGATAATTTATTTTCCTTGATTTGCTTTGTGCCTTCACAATGTTAGCTTGTCCCAGATTTCTTTAGCCGTTTTGCATGATTTGACTTTATTGAACATGGCTTTGTCTAAGGTTTTGTAAAGAATGTCCTTGGCCACATTGTCCAGGTTATATCTTTTTCTATCATCATTTGTCCATTCAGCTCTTGGTTTTTCAACCATAGTTGTGCCGGGAGTAACATCATCTTCACCTTCACCGCAGCTCTCCTTACACTGTGTTCACTTTTAAAATTTGCAGGTGGCCCATCCTCTATCACTATCCACATCTCATCATGTAATGCTGATAGATGAGCCCGCATACGAATTTTCCAATCATCAAATTCTTCAATTGTGAACATAGGGATGCGTGTCAAATTTGCTTCCATGATAATAACTTTTGATAGTAAAAGGAGTTTTGAAAACTTAAGTGCTAAAAACAGGACTTTGAAAATTTTGGAGATCTAGTTCAAGAACTGGTCATGAGGCTTAATGAACCAACCGCTTTGATACCACTTGTAGGTCCCAAGGGGTGTGAGTGTAAGGTTTAGAAGGGGGGGTTGAATAAACCTTACCAACTTTTCAAATTAGTCCTTTTAAGTAATCGAGTTAGTACTTCACATTGTGTCCTTGATGGACACTAAGTTAGTTAATCAAATAGAGTTAGTCACTCAATAGACTCGACCGAGTTGTTGATAAAATAACTCTCAATTGTTTTGACTAAAGACTTAACTTGACCGTGATTTGTTTTCAATTGGAAGACTTAACACCCTTGAATTTGGTTAAGTTTGTTTTAATACTTGGTTTTAGCACACGATTGATTATCAATTGGATGGCAAATTTATCACAGAGTTAAATAAATAAGATGCGAGGAATTAAAGTCTTTGAAATGTAAATGACACGATAAGTTTTTATAGAGGTTAGAAGATGGGGTAATTCTTCTACTCCTCTCTTCTCCAACTCCTGGAGGAATCCACTAAGTATTGATCGTATACGAGTGGTAATGTCCGATACAAGTATTGATCACACAAATTTGACTTGATCCTTTGGGACTCGATGAGATGTCTTGGTCACGGTCGGCTTCTCGTGCACGACTCGACTTCTTCACACGGCAACTTTGCCTTGCTACTACACCCACTTGCTCAAGCTTCTTGGATTTGATCATGAAGCCCTCCAAAACTTGAGACTGTTCGACCTTGAACCTTCCTACAATCCTCCGTGGAATGTAGACCCCTTGATTCTTCAAAATTTCCTCTTCAACCGATTGAAGTTATCTTTCCTTCACAAAAAGAGTGTTGGATTGATTTTCTTCGTAATGTAGGCTTGAGGATTAATCTTGAATGATTTGAGAATATTTTAGGTTCTGATTCAAATGTTTGCTTGAAATGTTCGTGGTTCGAGTAACCTTCTCTCGTAGTTATTCCTCGGCCTTTTATAGTGATCTTTCAAAAATCGCCCGTTGAAGAGATAGGCTTATTTTTGAAAGTCACTTGTGGTCGTTGGCTTGTCTTGTTGCGATCCTTGGAATTGCCACTTCCTCGTATGAATTGTTCTTGACTTTTCGAGTTCGACATGGTGCGATGCTTCCCATTGGTTTATTCCTTTTGCATGCTTCTCGGGTCGAGCACTTCAAGAAAGGTAGTATGGAGGTATTACTTGTTTAAGTAATTCTCTTGATTTACGTGGCAACGGATCTCTTTCGATTGTCTTGACTTGACTACATTTTCTTCACATCCCCATGTCACTTCGAGTCGACTTCCAATCATTTGATGACTCTTCTCGTCACTTCAACCTTGAGACTTGGTGTCTTGAGTTGACTTTGATCGATACTTTACTCAATCGCATCTCACCGCACCTTCATCAGTTCCCATCTTCTCTTCTTTGCCATACTCAGCTGTCTTGCAGCAGAGTCTTCCTTCTAGTCTCCAGTTGTCTTCTTGCATGTTTAGGCATAGTTGACTTAACTCAGCTTGACCAGCCCTATCTATTACAATGCAGTTTACAACAAAAATGGGGTGCCAACTTCCTATTCTAAGTTTTACATGGCATTCATCAAAATCTATAAAATGATTTCCCAACATATTGTAATTCAACTATTTAATAGATATGTTATATAAGCTGAGTATCGAGGCAGCCAAGTTGAAGATCGCAGAAGTTGACTTAAGGACGCAGTGAAGAATCAGTTGTGTTGCAGTTGCGTGTCGAAGAGAAGTTTCAGTCAAGTATCAAAAAGTTGTTTTAATCAGCAGACTAACAACAGAGCCATTCCCAGGTGATTGGAGATGACTTATAAAGGGGTATAGCAACAAAAGGACTCGAAGAAAGCTGAAGAAGTCCGTTAGAATGAAAAGTCAAGATATTACCCAAAGTAGAAAAGGGACAGACTACAACCTTAAATATGTCTTGCTGAAAGAGTGCAAGCGGCTGGGAACCAATGAGAAGTTCACAGAATGCTGCAGTGTTTCAGGAAACCTGCAGGGCATTAAATTAAGGTTGGGTCAATATCATTTGTTGCACAATAAGACAAGCCAACGATCAAGAAGTGGAGTTTGAAAAGTGTTTATCTCTTCAACGGACACATTTTCGAACTGCCACTATAAAAGGCTGAGAAACATTTGTGAGAGAGTACCAAGGCATTCAGACACATTCGAGCAAAGAGCAACCAAGCGAAAATACTTTGAAATAATACTTTCTAATCCTCAAGTCTACATTCGAAGTCTATCTATCCAACACACACAGTGAAGGAAGAATAACTTCAACCAGTTGAGAGGAAATTGTTTTAAGAACAAAAAGGGTCTACACATCCAAGAAGTGAAGGAAGTGCAGTGAGGTTCAAGTTAGAACCAGCTTTGAATCTGTTGGAGGGCTTCATAATCAATTCCAAGGGTTTGAAGGAGCTGAAGTCATGAGATAACCGTCTTGCGAAGAAGCTGAGTCCTATGAGTAGAGCCACCTCTGTGATCAAGGCTTACACGGACTGTTGTATCCATCTTGTAATAGTTGTTGAATTAGTGGATTACCTCAAGAAGTTGGAGAAGAGTGGAGTGGAGGAATTACCCCATCCTCGAACCACTATAAATTTCCTTGTGTCTTTTATTTTTCAGCATTTTATTTCTTGCATATTTCATACTGTTGATTGATATATTTGCCAAACTCAACTGATAATAACTTAATCAAAACAAGTGTTGCAAAACCTATTTAACAAAAAAGGTGTAAGACTTCCGCTGTTAAAACCAAGCTGGCTGAATTTTTATAGAGAACACTTCACTCAGCTGAGTTACTCTATCAATAGCTCAGTCGAGTCTGTTGAGTGGTTGACTCTCCTATTGAGGTTGTACTAAGATATCTTAAGAGGACTAACCTGCTACTTATGTAAAAACTCTGATTTAAAAGATCAAAAATCGGAAATTGGTTAAGTCTACTTGTGTGCATTCCCTGGGGTATGGCCTGATCTTAGGCTATTCGATGGAGAAAAAGGGCATCTCTCTTCGCAGAGGAAAGCCCTTCCATGCCAACAAAAGGATGTTCAAGGCCAATATCTCAGCTGCTCAAAAGAGGGCTCATGCTAAGAAGACTGTCACTTCTGAGGGGGAATCAGCCTAACGTGTCCCCAAGGACAAAGCTGCCTCCGCTAGGGGTGTTCATTCGATCAAACCAAACCAAACCGAACCAAAATTCTGATTTGTCAAAATTCAAAACCAAAAACCGAATCGTATTATACAGTTCGGTTTGAAACCAAAATTATTTCGATTTTTCTTTTGGTTTTTCGGTTAAACCGAATCTTAGCAAAAATTTAAAAAAAAAAGGTGTAGCAGACATACGAACTACTGCAGATAAAAACAAGAAAAAGGAAAAAAGGAAAAACACTGGATATTGGGCCTTCAAACTTCAAAGAAATCTGATATATTTAAAGCTTTGAATTAAACATCAAAAGAAATCTTCATCATGCATGCAGATTGTGGAGCAGAGACTCGTGGCGGCTGGAGACGCGATGCAGAGGTGTGGAGAATTCAAGACGATGAGTAGAATATGTTGGGTCTCTGCCGTTTCCTTTCTACCTTCAGTGTGTGTATTTGCAAAACTTTTTGGAATAAAAAAAAATAATAATAAATAAGTTCGGTTTTTGGTTCGGTTTGGCGCACCAAACTATAAAACCGAAAGCAAACCGAAAACCAAAATTTTGAAAAGGAAAAAATCGAAAACCGAACCGAACTTTTCAGTTTGGTTTCAATTTAAACCGAATTTTTGGTTTCAATTTGGTTTGGTCGGTTAACCGAACTGTGAACACCCCTAGTCTCCACTCCAACTCCCTCTCATGTACCTGTTGTTGTCGCTTTCCCAGTGACAAAGAAGAGAATGACAGTTGCTCCTCATAAGCCAGCTGTCAAGAAGCAGAAGATACAACCTGCAGCAGAGTCAGTCTTCATGGCTGATGAACCAGAACAGGTGGAGACTGAAGTCCCCCTGGAGAGGCGAACCAGGAGACGAATTGTGAAGGCTCATGATAAAGTTGTTGAGACAATTGTATCCGCCACAGTTGAGACTGAAACAGCTGCCGCTGCTGTTCACCATAAATAAAAGGATGGCGATGGTGAACAAGGCACTGCTGAAGAAACTCAAGATAATTCGGCAGTGGCCCACCAAACTATATATAGTTGAGAGAGCTAATGCTGAAGAAGCTCAAAATAGCTTAGTTGGCACTGAAAGAGATGATGCTGAAGAAACTCAAGATAATTCTGTTGCCAACCCTCAGACTGAAATGGTTGATACTGAGGCAAGTGATTGGACAAAGAAGGTTGATCAAGTTGAAGAGCCTATCCAAGAAAATATTATTGATGAGCGCCCCGAGTCCCCAGCATATCCAGAGATTGAAGAACGACTACGCGCATGGAGGCTTTGGAAGCTGAGTGCCAGCCGAATCCAGTTTGAAAGGCCAGATCGATGAGGAGGAATACCTCCTAGGATTCTTGGATAACATCAGTGTTCGCATTAGACTTAATGCACTCTACTACACAACCCTGTTATTTGAAAAGAAAGATGCTGAGAGGGCTAAGGCATTGAAGAAAGGCAAGTCAGGTGGCGGCTCAGCAGAAAGCAGCAACATCGACATTGAAATCATTGGTTAATTCTATTCAATCATCCCCCCAAGACTTAACACAAACACCCCTTAGAACCTACCATTTGAAAATATATAATGGAGGTAAAGGTTTGGGTTTTTATTTTTCTTTTTAAAGGTGAAATTACCTCGCACTTGTGTAGTTCTGTTTACGAAATTTAGTGCCTATACACACCTATGAGAGAGTGAAAGACATGGTAATTTTACATATAAAAGAGCCAAAAAAAATGAAAAAATAATATTTTTTTAAGGATATAGTCGTCATATCATCATCAATGTTTTCAAGATTAGAGTGATGATCAACCTAGTCTTACTGTCAAGTGATTCAATCCTCGATTCAATCATTAATGAAATTAATTATATTTTTTCTATGATATTATGTAAAATATTAATATATTAAACTAATGACAAGTTATACAATTTAAAAGTAAAAGAGATAGTCAACTAATAAACTTATATCATAAACCCCAAAATTCAAATAATTACATATGTAGAAAAAAAGATTAGTTTTAAAACTTTAGATTTCTAAAAAAAATTAAAAAGACCTTTTAAAAAGAAAGTACATTTAAACCAATTTGACTGCCAAAAAAAAAAATCCAGAAGTAATTCGGTTAGACAAGTCGTAAAGATTAATTCGTTGCTACCCACTTGGGTTCTACCAAACTCCACCTATTTATTTATTTTTTAGGGGAACTCCACCCATTTATTGATATGTGTATTATTAACTGCAAACAACTTTCATCTCAACCATATAAATTTAACTTGATATAACTTTCGGAAAAAAGAACAATACACGTGTCAAATGATGGATGGAGTTCGGTAGAACCCAAGTGGGTAGAGCCGAATTTCCCGATCTTCACTTAGTGACCTGACCTATCGGTTCTGGCAATTTAATATTGGACATAACAGTTTCCTTCCAAGATTTGTGGATGATGTTGGATATATAATACGAAAAATCAAGATTCTACACATATGTACGTCAACTGTATATAACTTATGTCAAAATGTGTATATAGAAAAATGTCATATACGCTCCACAATGTTGGAAGCATACGGTGTGGACTCATTCCAACAAGCGTTTGTGTTTACACCAGGCAATTGCAGCAATATACAAGAATAGACAACCTGCTGTACCTCCCCCAACAGTCCAAAGGAACTCCGGCATCCCAGCATACTTACTGTCGAACAACTGAATCGATATGTTCATACCAAAAACACCCGTTAACGCTACAAAAGCGCTCACCACCACTGTCGCTGTAGTTAACATCACTCCCATTTGCAGAAGATGGTTCTGTTTGTCGTCCAACATTATGTTGATGTAATCTTCAGTGTCGTCTACATACTCCCTCAGCTTTAAAAGAAACAAAAAAAATTGAATGTTAGTAATGGAAAGATAGCTAAACTCAAGTGATGTGAAATGCAGATTGCAAAATCGGATAGTTTGTTTAGTATATGCTGCCAAGGTAAGGAATTCTTTTGCATATCGACTAGTATCTATTGTAGTGGAGGCTTAGTAAAGCAATATGAAGGTTGGAAAAAAACATAAATCAAGCACTGTAGCAACATCAGTTAATATAGTGCAGATTCGAGTTCCTTGATCCACACACAGAAAGGAATACTTCAAGCTTTAGGACATATATCTCTAAAATTCTCTAGTCTTCCAATTTGTCAAATGCATCAGTAAATTTAGTATACTATTACGGAGATAATTACAATAACTTTCGTCACATTCCGTCAAACGTTCGTTAATTTTGGTACCCCATGTTTTACTTTTTAATCACTTATGACACACTAGAATTGATTGACGTTTGACGGAATGTCGAGGAAGTGATAAAAAGTAAAATATAGGGTACCAAACTTAATATGACCTGAAACTGGGTACCAAAAGCGAAAATAGGGTATAATTAAGGTACTAAAATTGAAGTTATTCCTTTTACAAATTACTACACTCAATAGGTGAAATTTGTAAAATAGAAACATATATCAAGGGGATATTTGTAATTTTAAAAGATGAAGGGTTTTTTTTCTAGGTAGACTAAACCTCAAGGGCACCATTTGTAGTTATCCCTATTCCCTACTACTAAATACAACTCATTTTTCGGCATCCAATTATAGTCATGCTTTTATGCCTGAAGAAACATAATTGGCACGAAAACACAGAAGCAAAAGTATGGGTGATAATAAAACATACATTAGATAGTTTATTCAATGTGCCATCAATCTGCACAAAATACGCTTCCAAGATCATTTCAAGCTCCTCCACGTCAAGGTGCTTGCCAGTAGCACTCTGGGTACTAGTATGAGTCCGATGACTGTCTCTTCCAGGAGCATTAGATCCACCAATATTCTGATGCAGCTGATCAGTATCAGAAACAACAGAACTCTTATCACATCCCATCATGATTTCAACGGGGGCCCTGACATAATGAGAATAGAGTTATTGTGGGAACTTGAGAAAAAACGAATAAGAATATCATCCTAGTAGTTTTTAAAAACTCTATAGGGATAATTACAAAAACAACTCCTACGGTTTAGCCTAATTATATATAAAAAAAAACCCGAGTTATCTTTTACAATTAAAAATCCTTTGAGGTTTGTGTTTGTTTTACGAGTTGCTTCCTTTAATAGGTGTAATTTGTAAAATAGGAACATATCTCAAGGAGTTATTTGTAATTTTGAAAAATAATTGGGTGATTTTTGTAATCAGGCCAAACCTTAAAAGTAGTATTTGTAATTATCCCAAAGTATGTAAATTGATATTTATGTAGTGTCCAAGAAACAGAAGGGGCTTCACATGCCTAGTCTCCTCATCAGACGGAAAAACTTCTTCATCCATGTCATCTAGCTCGTTAATGGAAGAAGCAGAAAAATTCTCAAGCTGCTGCTGCTGCTCAAACTTGTCAGTCAAATACATCTCTGCCATATCTCCATCATCATCTAGCAAATGCTCTAGTTCATCCCTCACCTGCTAAAATATGTTAGTGATACTAGATGAAGAAGAATAGAAACTTGATAAAGGAGGTTAGTAGTGATAATTAGCAAAAACTAACAGGAAAATCAAGATCTGGATGGTGTGGAAAAGGAACTCATCCTGAAGATTAAATCTACTGATGCGGATTCGGGGAAGAGTTAAAACTTTAGATACAAGTCATGGGAAGACATACACTTATAAGTATAACAATTAACAAGTACAAAACTGATCCCATTCGGAACAAATACAATGGATGCATTGAAGCTAGTTCATTAAGTTGTTGGAGAGAAAGAAAGAAATTCTTATTCAAACAGATTATATGTCCGTTTATCATTTAAGTTACAATTTCTATCATGTGGGTAATCACACTCTACTCCTGATATGATAAACAGCCCTAAAATGCTTGGAAATCCAGCATGAGTTAATGCTACCAATTAGCAACAAACATCGGCCACAAGTAAGAAAAGGACATACAAAAAAAGTAAACAGAAAAACATCAACTGTATGCAATTTTATTATATGCTAACTCACATATAAGGTGCTTCTCAGACAAGATTTATGCTGATAAGTGTTAACATATTGCCAGCTTAATGAAGTATTAGTTCTGAGATTATATGCAGTTCAATAGAAAGGAGAATGATTCAAAAGATGATGATTATTTTCATCTTCACTAGACTATGTAAGCTTTCTTAATTCTTCATATCTAAAATGTCGTACTATACATGAATATGGTAATAAAAAAACTTCCAAAAACTACACAGAGCATGATTCAGAAATGGACAATTTTCCAGGAGGTAACTCCAGATAAATTCTTGTAGATTGAAAAAAAAAAAAAAAAAACACACAGACATACACACACACACACAAACAAAAGAAACCAGTTTCAATCACTAGACAAACTAAAGTTAATTAAAACTTATTCAAAGCCTAAACAACAAAAAGTTGCAACAATAGCGAATTCAGAAAGGATTACAGGGGAGAAAAAGAAAAAACAAAACAATAAACTAAAATCTAAAAACTAAAAAGAAAAAGCAAAATAAATAAATAAAAAAACCAACTCTACCTTTTGCACACGCCCAGTTATTGCAACCAAACGGCTTTTAAGTTGTCTCACACGTTCTAAATTGAGAGTGCTGATCTTTGAAGTAAGCTTATCCAATGCTGGATAAGCTTCTTGCTCTAATGTTCTTGCCTATTTAGAATTGGAAGAAAGAAAATTCAAAATTAATCAAAAGACATAAAATTAATGATTCTCTTGACGAATAATTGAAATTTATTGTATGAGGGATAAGCAAAATATTGCACTTGACTACTGTAGTACAAGAAATCCATACTTCGTTGTCCAAGCTACTGCAAGCAGCCTCAAGACATGCCTCCAGTGCAACAAATTCGAACGGAAGAAGCTTCAGCCCATGTGCATTCTCTGCAACATGTTGTTCCCCATCTGCATTTCCCTCTCCATTCGTATTCCGGAAATCTCCAGTATTTTGATGAGGACTAACTACCATTGGTTGCAGCTCTTCCAAATTATACAAGTTTGGCAGTTCCACATTGTTAACATCCACTCCAGCTTCCTTTAAATACCGTCACACCATCTCATTAGATTAATTTGGTGCTCATTGCATCCAAACAATCTTACAATAAGCTCAAGAAAATTAGTCTAGAAAGATTTAATCACAATTCAAAAGAAATTGATGTGACTAGCAGACATTAATGAATTGGTGAGACAAAGTAATTTGCAGAATAAAAGGACATAACATCATCAAATATTAATATTGATTTCTAACAGGAGATAACAGTGTACAATTACAAGAAAACGACAGCATGAATCCCGCCCACTGGAACAGAGACCCAAACTCCAACAACCCCAAAAATTAAAAATTAAGAAATAAATAGACAAATACAGAGGATAAAAAACTAATATTTGACCACCATTATTCCAAAATATCTTTTCACAGCCACATCATCACCCAAAATTCTCAAGCTTACCCGTATTGAACATCATTCAACAATTAAAAATTGATTCAAATTAAATTAAGCATATATGCATGTAATGTGAGAGAGACTGGAAACCTGGGATGACTTGACAGCTTGACGATGGCGAAAAATGTTCTGGAGCTTCTTAACAAAAGGGGTGACTAAGGGGTCTCTCGAATTCAGAAACATCACTTCTTGGGCGGTGATTATCGCTTTTATGTGCTCCAAATTAACCACGATCGCCCGCTCACGGCCCAAAACAGTAGATGGGTATGACAAAGCCGGGTCAAGTATCCGGAGATCTCGGGCCGGGATGCCCGTCCTCCGCATGATGGCATGTTTGCCGGCCACCACCTCCTGGGTTTGACCCATGGGGTCCACTAGCAGCCAAGCCCGGACCCACGCACCCTTCTTCCGCGGGCCGCCGGCTGTTGGCCGGAGGAGGCGGTCCCCGGCACCGCCGCCTTCTGCGTGTGTTGGTGGCGTAGGTGTGGCGTCCCTGGTCATAGTTTCCCGTAGCACTCTGAAATTGGAGATTTTTCGCTTTGTCAGGATTTCTAAAACCTGGATTGATATTCGGAATATGATGAAACTTGTTTGTTATATAGAGCCCATTCTGCATGTGAACCCAAAAAAGAAGCGTGCGACCACCCTTCACATTATGAGTAGGACTCCTAACTCCTATATGCTATATGCTCACCACTTGAGAAATTTGAAATATAAAAAATAGTAAATTAGTACTGCTGTTATTTAATTAAAAAATTAATTGAAAAGTATAAATATTTTTTTATATTTTATATTCGTAAATGCCGACTTCCGCTTCAAGCTAAAAGTTGGATATCTCTCGAGTGCTTTTGCTTTTCCAAAAATATATGAGTTATTTTGGACAATTTGCTGTGACAGGTGTATTACTGTTAATTATCTTGTTTGACTCTTTTATGCTATTATTAAGTTATCTTTTGTAATATTTTTAATTAATTGAATATATAATTAATATAATGATTGAACTCTAGAAATTGTCAAGTACATGTAAATATAATTTCTGAGTTGAAAATTAACTCATAAAACTCATATAACCTATATAAAAATAGATGAGTTATATACAGATCATCTCGAGTCATGTCCGTGTTACACATATATAAATAATATAAATAGCTCGAATTCTGATTGAAAACCTTAACACGAATAATTAAATGGGTCAGGTTTGAAGTAACAAATGGCATGTTTTTTTGTGAATTTCGTGTTTCAATCCAACTCGCGAACTCAAACGTAGGGGTGTCAATTTGGGTCATCGGATCGGGTTCATGTTTAGTTTCGGTTGATTTCGGGTTATGCTCAAAATACATGAAAAATTAAGTAAAAGATAAAACAACTACGTTTTAGATAAATTGGTAATTTCGTGTCAAATTCGTGTTAGTCGTATTCGTGTTCATGTTTCTCTCAGTAACTTCAAATTGGATTCGTATAGGGTCAGAGATTGACACCCCTACTCAAACACAATCCGAATTACCACCCTTATAAACAATATTCCCCTCTTCCCCCAAACCAATAAATATTATGTTATTAGACAAAAGTACCTTTAAACTAAATAAAAAACTAACCCCATATTTTGTCCACTCTCTAATTAAATTTTAAATAACTTAATCCTCTATTTTACCTCAAGTAATTTTATGATATAAATAGACCAACCATTAAATCTAAAATAAATATATAGCAAAATATAATTGTATAGTACAAAAAAAAATGACATTTTTCTATATTACTATCATTTTATACATATAATGCTTTAAGTATTAAGTCTAGGATCAAATTAGTTGACGTAATTTAATAATTATAAATGTTTCCATTTAAGGTTCAGGGAAAAATGCAAAATTAGTCCTGTATCTGTAGGGATGTTACAGTATTAGTCCTGTAACTTTTGATGTTGTGATTTTGATCCTGTATGTTTTGTCTTTTTTGCAATTTTAGTCTCGTAAGTTTTAGATTTGTTCCTATAAGTTTTATGTTGATGCAAATTTGGTCATAAGGGCTATTTCAGTATTTTAATTATTTCCAAAATGCCCTTGATAGCCAAAAATCAATATACCTAAGATCAAGTTTAAAATAATATCAGAACTTATATTTTATTTACTTGAGTAGAGTTTATTTATCATTGTAGATTGCCTAATGATGGAAGAATTTTAGATTTATGAATCTAGATCAAAATTCAAGATACGAGTTCTACATGTATTATTTTCTAATTATGAAAATACAAAAATACGTAACAATATGCCAAAATTGGTCATTTTGAATAATTCAACCGAAATTACCACAACTAAAAAATAAAAGACTAAAATTGCCAGATTCTAAAAATTATATAATTAAAATTGTTGTTTTTGCTAAGGGGCAAAATTGTCATAGGACAAAAATTGCAACTTTAAAAATTACAGGACTAATTTTTCAACACTCCTATAGATATAGGACCAATTTTACAATTTTCCCTAAGGTTCGCATATGTAGGTCAAATGTTAACTAGTAATTATTTGTGAAGAAAAAATAAATGTAACATAATATAAAACAAAGAATTTATAATAAAATTCATTCCTTCATGTAACACCAATTTTATTAATTTCATTAAATTATTTGTAAACAAAAGCGAAATTTAAATGTATAATATAAAAAGGACACAATAAATTTAAAAAAAAATATTTACTCAAAATTTTACTTTGTAGTAGGTTTTAAAAAATTTGCATTTGGACTATTGAACAATTTGTATATTCGTGTATTTTGACTATGATAATTTCTTATTTTCAGTAAATTAGGTTTTCATCCTCAACCTAATTTGGCGAGTTCTGATTATTAATGTAAAATTAATTTGACAACAACTTTTATACTTTCTTAATTTAAAAAAATAAAAATTTATAAGTTTCAGTAAATCGAATTTTTACATAAATCATACTTTCTTAATTTAAAATAAATAATTTTATATTTTCATCTCCAAAAAATAATGAAGATCACTATATAAAAAAGGTTATATGAATGCTTATATTTTTATAATTGGTAATCTTTTCGGCATATTATGAATCATAATTTAATACTTAACAATTTATTGATATTCTAAACTTCTTGCAATCAATAAAAATACAGTTCGTGTATCATAATTTAAAATCAATAATATTGTCAAAACTATATTTTATTGTCTTATATTTCCTTCATTAATATACTTAGTTCTCCTACACATATGAACAACTTTGGAAAATAATTTTGCATCCGAAATTACTATTACAACCTTGAAAAAACGTATGGCACATACTTTCACAATTATTAGGAATATAAACATGACTAAAACGAAATGGACGATGAAGGTGCACCTGTGCGGTTTTATGAAAAATCAGTTTTAAAAGATCGAACACAAATACATAGACTTGAATGTATTTTTTTTAATGATTTTGAGGTATGTTTTTTTTTTTTTTGACTTTATCATTAAAAACATTAAACATGTCTATGTTTGATGCTATATTAAATCATTACAATACATGATATATAATTCGTAGAACTATTAGAAAAATGTGCATGTCACAGTACAAGACGGACGACTCACATATATACACTCGTGCATCGCACGTGCAAAAGACTAGTACATTTAAACACACTTACACACACTGCGCACACACTACACACACATAACACATTTACACACACTACACACTTACACAGAATACATTTACACACACATAATATATTTACACATACATTTATTAAATGTCAATTAAGAAAATAAATAGAGCTTTTAAATTTTTTTATCAAAATTTTACCATGGATTTAAAATTCCTACACAAATCCACATCATCCAAACAAGAGATGGATTTCAAATTTAAGGTATTTAAAAATCCATTCATTTTCAATTAGTTGGATTTAAAAACCGTCCATCCAAATGAACCCTTAGATTACTGCAAGTCCGGAAGCCTCAGGGTAGAAATTAGTTGAATTTATTTTTTGGTAGCTACCACAATCCTCAATGATACTTTTTGTAATTAACCCTAAAATAAGCATCATGTTGGGAGTATGTAAAAGTTCAAGGGGCTTAATGAATTTTCTCATTAAGGGTAAATGTTACACTTTCTTCCTATCTTCTGATTTAAAAGACACAAACAGAAAATACAAATTCATCTGTGCAATTCTTCCTTCATAAAGATCTTCTGTAGCACCCCATTTTCTCATTTTTCAAAATCGAATACGATTTATAAATTGAAAGTGCGATTTGATATGAAAAGTGCTTTCTAAGTATTCTAAAAGAAATTTTATCAATGAAATGATAATATTAAAAAATAATTAAATGATATTTCAAAAAATATATTATTCCATAAATAATTTTAGCTTCAATAAGAAATAGTCTAACAAAGAAAATAGTAATTAGAATTCATTATTCCAAACTTTTATTTCGGGATGTTTTGTAACATCCTGTTTTCCCGATTAAACACGACTTATAAAGTGATAGTGCGGTTTATAATAAAACGTGAATTTTTTAAAGATCTTTTACCATTTAAAATGATAAGAAAAATGTTAGATAAAAATTCCAAGAGTTATTCCAGAAATAAATTTTCTATACCAAATATTAGAAATATTCATCGATGAAAAATATAAAAAAAATAAAGTTTATTATTCAAATTTTTATTATTCGGGTCACCGCTCCACGTGTCCCGCCAACTCCATCATTCATCTGAAATAGAAATATATTTTGGGGTGAGCATTCAACGGCTCAGTAGGGGCGAATTTGTCCAAGCTAAATACACAATACATATCACAAAATAACATGCTTAAAATTTGAAAATTTTAACTGTAGCTATGGCATTTAAACATGGCTCGCACTGCCGGGATTTCACCGGAGGGAACTTTTATGCCCCTTGACCTCTGTGATGGTCCCACACGATCAGACATTAAAATATGGCTCGACTGGATTTCACCGGAGGGAACTTTTATGCCCCGGACCTCTGTATGGTCCCACACGACTATAAACACGTAGCACGTAGAAGCAACATTATCAAGCAATATATAAGGAGCATTTAACATGAACAAATAAAAGCGGAAAAACCCCTACCTCGAAAAGTAGCAGAGTAAAGTGGGTCGAAGATGGAAATTTCTATGCCCGGAAATTCTTGTTGCCTACAATTAAGTTTAAAACTAGTATTAATATTTTGTAACTTTTATATGTAATATATATATATATATATAATAGCAATTAAATTTAAGGGCTAAATTAATTGAGTAAAAATTTAGGATTTGAATCAATCTCCAAAACTCAAGCCTAAATGGCTAAACCCACCTATTCCCTTTTTCTTTTATTTTTCCTTTCTTTTCCTTTTCCTTTTTTTTTTTTTTTTTCTTTTCTTTTTCTTTTTCCCTTTCTCCTCACCAGCCCCACGTCCTTATTTACACTTTCACCCACAAAACTTCCTCCACCTAATTTCTCTCTGCAATCACCCACCCCCATTTATCTCTCTCTCTCTCTCTCTCTCTCTCTCTCTCTCTCTCTCTCTCTCTCTCTCTCTCTCTCCCTTTGTTTCTCTTTCGTTTCCAGTAAATAACCCTCCTTTCCCTTTTTATTATTATTATTTTTATTTTTTTTTTTTTACATCCCACCCCTCCATCTTACAGTGCACAGTGGCGGCATCGGAGATGGGTATCGAGTGGCGAGGCAATTTCTGCGAAGGAGTCAACCGAGGCCAGCTTCTTATTCTCCCTCCTCTTTTTGTCTGAATTTCTCCTTCACTAATGGTGGTGGTGTGGTGATGGGTTTATGATGAAAATTGCCTTGCGGTGGTTGTCTATGGTTGCCCGGTGGTGGCGGTAGTTAGAGTTGTTCATGGTGAAAGATTATTCTTACCTTTCACTTTGGAGAATTGTGTGTGGGTTTGAACATTTGTAGTAGACGTACATTTATGTGGAATGGTTTTAAAAAATTTTGGAAAGAAAGAAGATTTCAGCAAATGAATTTATTTTTAATTGATTGAGAAATCAATTCACTTGATGATTGATAAATTGGCTGCATTAAGTTTTTTTTTTTTTTTTGAAATGCTAATTTAGGACTTAAAAATAGTAACCAATCGGATTATATAAAAAAATTAATTTTGCTGATAATATGACTAAAAAAATGGAATGTTTATTAAGATGCTAATTAATTGAGTTATAAAATTAATTAGTGAAATTGGTAGAATAACTGAAATAAATGTTAATTGAAGATTATTAGTATAATTGATGATTTGTTGGTGTTACCATATTTGGATAGGGAATATAGGTTTGGGCTTGGTAATAGGCTTAAGGTTATTTTTAATGGGCCAAGATATAAAATAAAGTCTATGAAATTAATTTGTTAAGCCCAATTGTAATATAATTTTCAGAAATTCCCAAATTTTGAAATCTGTAATTATCAAATAATCGAGTCCTAGTTTCTATTTTTCCCAAATTTTTCAGATATTACATCTTACTCCCCTAAATAAATAATTTCATCCTCGAAATTCGAATACTTACCAATATTAAGAAAATTCAGGTACTTAGCTCGAACATCATCCTCTTTCTATCCGAGTAAGATTTTTGTCTGCTTTGCTACCTTCATTCTATTCCGAACCTTTTCTATTTTCTCCATTGTTTGTTCAACCAATTCTGGTCCCAAAATTTTCTTCTCATGCATTCACTATAAATAAGGGTGATCTACACTTTCTTCCGTATAATGCTTGCCATTTAATGGTTGTTTGATAAGTATTATTGCAAGCGAACCCTACCAACGGTAAAATTGACTCCTAACTTTCACCTGAGTCAAGCACTGATGCTCATAATATGTGTTCTATAATTTGAATCATTTTGTTTTTACTGCCCATCTATCTATTGGTGATAAATTGTACTAAAGCTTAACTTCGCTCCTTCGGTTGATTGTAGACTTTTCCAAAATTTCAAAGTGAAACGTATGTCTCTATTTGACACTATTATCACAAAGGGTCCATGTAATCTTACAACTTCTTAATGTAAATTTATGTATACTATTCCATTTTGAGCGTCATTTTCACTCGTAGAAAGTGGGCCGATTTAGTTACTTGGTCTTATATATTTTTCTTCTTTTTTTTTCTACCAATAATGACAACTAGACTACAATCTATTGTTATATGTTCTTATTTCCATTCTGGAATCTTGAGAGGCCTTAGTAAAGTCAACGGTCTTTGGTGTTCGACTTTGATTTGCTAACACATCAAATACCTTGTTATAAATAATCCAATGTCCCTTTTCATGCTTCTCTACCAAAAGACCTCTTTTAAATCTCGGTACATCTTTGTAGCTCAAGGGTGAGCGGTGTATGATGTACAATGTGTTTATTCAATGATCTTAATTCTTAGTTCTTCACCCTTAGGAATACCCAATCTTCGTTCATAGATTAATGCACACTTAGTAGCTATAGCAAATCCTTTGATGTCTTCAGGGCAATAGTTTCTCATCTTGCACAAATACTTATTTGTCGTTTGTGTCTCCCTAATTCTATTTCGAAGTAAAGGTCGTACAACCATTGTTGCAATAATCATTTCATTTCCACTAGAAGGTGCTACAACCTTGATTATCAACTTTAGCAACTCATTCATCAATTGTTCTTATTTTATAGGTAAACTAGTCAATTTTTCTTTAAGTTCTTGGAAGTTTCATCACATTTCTCCGTCTATTGAGACTTCCAATGTTTTCTGGTCAATCTAGTCACTCGTGTTGAACTCTTCGAAAACCTTTCTATAAACCTTTTGCAATACCTAAAGAGACCCAGAAAACTTTAAACTTAATTCACAAACGTAGGTGCATGTCATTCATTAACAACTTCGATTTTAATCAGGTCAACTTCAGTTTCTCAAATAGTAACATCATGATCAAGAAATACTACATAGTCTAACAATAAATTAATTAAACTTGTTGAACTTCAGTTGGTGATATCCAGACCTAAAACATGTCTTCGAGAAGACACTAGCTCCTTTATGTAATTAAATAATTATTTTCTTCTAAGTATTGGATACTTGTTTTATGATCAAATAAATTCTCCATGTAACCATTATAGACCCGATAGGCTCATATTCCATCTTAACAAACATGATTGACTCTTCTCATAGTGATACTCTCGGTCAGATAAGTTAGTTAACCAATAAATCTTGTAATTGGACCTTGAACTCTTGTAATTTCTTTGACGCCATCCTATAGAGTGAGTTTGACCGGTAATAGTCCAAGTAAAAGTCAAGAGTAGATTCTATTTGTCTATCCAGTGGAATCCCAAATATATATTTTTTAAAAATATTTTACATAGTCTAGAAGAACTAGCATATTGATCATTATATAATCAAAATATTGGAAACCTACTATACTAACCAAATACCTCTGATAATTTCTTTCTTAAACTTTTTATTGATTTCTTCCTAAAAACAATTTGAGGTACAATACTAGCCTTTATTCCGTAAAAAAATAAACTCATCTTCTTTATGCATTGAATACTATCTCCCTATGTGGCACTTTATACCTTTTAGCTCTTCCTAAGTTTGTTCATGACTAAGATCCCATAAAAATCGTTCCTTCATATAAATTAATTTCTAAATCTAGTCTACAAACTTTCAGTTTCACGACTTTAGACATCCAAACAATAATTATTGTATCTCCAAATGATATCATAATCATCTCAATATGTTACCATTAACTCTTGGAAAAGAAATATCATTATGTAAATCGTGAATATTCAATTTAAAAAAATCAGTAAAGTCCCTCTAAATCTATGTTGCTAGTAATATACTCATAGTCAATCCTAACATTCTAGATCCCATATAAATTCGTAAAGAATCACATGTATTCTATCGCAAGGCTCCTCCAGAGTTTGTATTGTTCTTTCTATTTATCTATAGAATTCATCAATATCTCGGATTAGTCTAATACTCACATTCTATCGTATGTGCTATGCATCCATGAAATTTAAGTTAAATCATTTTCTTTATCCGCGATAAGAATCATATAGTTTTGTCAGTAGTAGTAGAAATGGCAATAGCAGTAGAAGTAGCAATGTCAATAGCTATAGAAGTAGCAATAGAACTTTGAAAATTTAAGTTCGTGCCTTGGCTTTTGGAGTTGGCGTGGCATAGCGGTGGTAAGTAACCCATTTCTATGTATTATTCTTTTTTTTTTGGACAAATATTTTTATATTTTTATTTATTCTAACATAAAAGAAAAGAACTTTTTTTTTTTAACAAGTCTACAGAAACGTTGACCCGCTCTGATACCACTTCTGTAGCACCCCAATTTCTCATTTTTCAAAATCGAATACGATTTATAAATTGAAAGTGCGATTTGATATGAAAAGTGCTTTCTAAGTATTCTAAAAGAAATTTTATCAATGAAATGATAATATTAAAAAATAATTAAATGATATTTCCAAAAATATATTATTCCATAAATAATTTTAGCTTCAATAAGAAATAGTCTAACAAAGAAAATAGTAATTAGAATTCATTATTCCAAACTTTTATTTCGGTATGTTTTGTAACATCCCGTTTTCCCGATTAAACACGACTTATAAAGTGATAGTGCGGTTTATAATAAAACGTGAATTTTCTAAAGATCTTTTACCATTTAAAATAATAAGAAAAATGCTAGATAAAAATTCCAAGAGTTATTCCAGAAATAAATTTTCTATACTAAATATTAGAAATATTCATCGATGAAAAATATAAAAAAAATAAAGTTTATTATTCAAATTTTTATTATTCGGGTCACCGCTCCACGTGTCCCGCCAACTCCATCATTCATCTGAAATAGAAATATATTTTGGGGTGAGCATTCAACGGCTCAGTAGGGGCGAATTTGTCCAAGCTAAATACACAATACATATCACAAAATAACATGCTTAAAATTTGAAAATTTTAACTGTAGCTATGGCATTGAAACATGGCTCGCTGTAGGGATTTCACCGGAGGGAACTTTTATGCCCTGACCTCAGATGGTCCCACACGATCAGACATTAAAATATGGCTCGCCGACCACGGATTTCACCGGAGGGAACTTTTATGCCCCGGACCTCTGTATGGTCCCACACGACTATGAACACGTAGCACGTAGAAGCAACATTATCAAGCAATATATAAGGAGCATTTAACATGGACAAATAAAAGCGAAAAAACCCCTACCTCGAAAAGTAGCAGAGTAAAGTGGGTCGAAGATGGAAATTTCTATGCCCGGAAATTCTTGTTGCCTACAATTAAGTTTAAAACTAGTATTAATATTTTGTAACTTTTATATGTAATATATATATATATAATAGGAATTAAATTTAAGGGCTAAATTAATTGGGTAAAAATTTAGGATTTGAATCAATCTCCAAAACTCAAGCCTAAATGGCTAAACCCACCTATTCCCTTTTTCTTTTATTTTTCCTTTCTTTTCCTTTTCCTTTTTTCTTTTTTTTTTTTTTTTCTTTTTCCTTTTCCCTTTCTCCTCACCAGCCCCACGTCCTTATTTACACTTTCACCCACAAAACTTCATCCACCTAATTTCTCTCTGCAATCACCCACCCCCATTTATCTCTCTCTCTCTCTCTCTCTCTCTCTCTCTCTCTTTTCCCTTTGTTTCTCTTCCGTTTCCAGTAAATAACCCTCCCTTCCCTTTTTATTATTATTTTTTTTTTTTTTTTTTACATCCCACCCCTCCATCTTACAGTGCACAGTGGCAGCATCGGAGATGGGTATCGGAGAATTTCTGCGAAGAGTGGCGAGGCAATTTCTCCTCTTTTTGTCTGAAGGGTGGTGGTGTGGTGAGGGTTTAATGAAAATTGCCTTGCCGTCACTGGCCAGCTGGGCCATTCTCCCTCCTTTTTTTGTCTTAAAAAAAAAATTTAATTTCTCCTTCACTAATGGTGGTGGTGTTTTATCCTGATGGGTTTATGATGAAAATTGCCTTGCGGTGGTTGTCTATGGTTGCCCGGTGGTGGCGGTAATTAGAGTTGTTCATGGTGAAAGATTATTCTTACCTTTCACTATGGAGAATTGTGTGTGGGTTTGAACATTTGTAGTAGACGTACATTTATGTGGAATGGTTTTAAAAAATTTTGGAAAGAAAGAAGATTTCAGCAAATGAATTTGTTTTTAATTGATTGAGAAATCAATTCACTTGATGATTGATAAATTGGCTGCATTAAGTGTTTTTTTTTTTTTGAAATGCTAATTTAGGACTTAAAAATAGTAACCAATCGGATTATATAAAAAAAATTGATTTTGCTGATAATATGACTAAAAAAATGGAATGTTTATTAAGATGCTAATTAATTGAGTTATAAAATTAATTAGTGAAATTGGTAGAATAACTGAAATAAATGTTAATTGAAGATTATTAGTATAATTGATGATTTGTTGGTGTTACCATATTTGGATAGGGAATATAGGTTTGGGCTTGGTAATAGGCTTAAGGTTATTTTTAATGGGCCAAGATATAAAATAAAGTCTATGAAATTAATTTGTTAAGCCCAATTGTAATATAATTTTCAGAAATTCCCAAATTTTGAAATCTGTAATTATCAGATAATCGAGTCCTAGTTTATATTTTTCCCAAATTTTTCGGATATTACATCTTACTCCCCTACATAAATAATTTCGTCCTCGAAATTCGAATACTTACCAATATTAAGAAAATTCAGGTACTTAGCTCGAACATCATCCTCTTTCTATCCGAGTAAGATTTTTGTCTGCTTTGCTACCTTCATTCTATTCCGAACCTTTTCTATTCCTCCATTGTTTGCTCAACCAATTCTGGTCCCAAAATTTTCTTCTCATGCATTCACTATAAATAAGGGTGATCTACACTTTCTTCCGTATAATGCTTGCCATTTAATGGTTGTTTGATAAGTATTATTGCAAGCGAACCCTACCAACGGTAAAATTGACTCCTAACTTTCACCTGAGTCAAGCACTGATGCTCATAATATGTGTTCTATAGTTTGAATTATTTTGTTTTTACTGCCCATCTATCTATTGGTGATAAATTGTACTAAAGCTTAACTTCGCTCCTTCGGTTGATTGTAGACTTTTCCAAAATTTCAAAGTGAAACGTATGTCTCTATTTGACACTATTATCACAAAGGGTCCATGTAATCTTACAACTTCTTAATGTAAATTTATGTATACTATTCCATTTTGAGCGTCATTTTCACTCGTAGAAAGTGGGCGATTTAGTTACTTGGTCATATATCATTATTCCTCTTTTTTTTTCTACCAATAATGACAACTCGACTACAATCTATTGTTATATGTTCTTATTTCTATTCTGGAATCTTAAGAGGCCTTAGTAAAGTCAACGGCCTTTGGTGTTCGACTTTGATTTGCTAACACATCAAATACCTTGTTATAAATAATCCAATGTCCCTTTTCATGCTTCTCTACCAAAAGACCTCTTTTAAATCTCGGTACATCTTTGTAGCTCAAGGGTGAGTGGTGTATGATGTACAATGTGTTTATTCAATGATCTTAATTTTTAGTTCTTCACCCTTAGGAATACCCAATCTTCGTTCATAGATTAATGCACACTTAGTAGCTATAGCAAATCCTTTGATGTCTTCAGGGCAATGGTTTCTCATCTTGCACAAATACTTATTTGTCGTTTGTGTTTCCCTAATTCTATTTCGAAGTAAAGGTCGTACAACCATTGTTGCAATAATCATTTCATTTCCACTAGAAGGTGCTACAACCTTAATTCTCAACTTTAGCAACTCATTCATCAATTGTTCTTATTTTATAGGTAAACTAGTCAATTTTTCTTTAAGTTCTTGGAAGTTTCATCACATTTCTCCGTCTATTGAGACTTCCAATGTTTTCTGGTCAATCTAGTCACTCGTGTTGAACTCTTCGAAAACCTTTCTATAAACCTTTTGCAATACCTAAAGAGACCCAGAAAACTTTAAACTTAATTCACAAACGTAGGTGCATGTCATTCATTAACAACTTCGATTTTAATCAGGTCAACTTCAGTTTCTCAAATAGTAACATCATGATCAAGAAATACTACATAGTCTAACAATAAATTAATTAAACTTGTTGAACTTCAGTTGGTGATATCCAGACCTAAAACATGTCTTCGAGAAGACACTAGCTCCTTTATGTAATTAAATAATTCTTTTCTTCTAAGTATTGGATACTTGTTTTATGATCAAATAAATTCACCATGTAACCATTATAGACCCGATAGGCTCATATTTCATCTTAACAAACATGATTGACTCTTCTCATAGTGATACTCTCGGTCAGATAAGTTAGTTAACCAATAAATCTTGTAATTGGACCTTGAACTCTTGTAATTTCTTTGACGCCATCCTATAGAGTGAGTTTGACCGGTAATAGTCCAAGTAAAAGTCAAGAGTAGATTCTATTTGTCTATCCAGTGGAATCCCAAATATATATTTTTTAAAAATATTTTACATAGTCTGGAATAACTAGCATATTGATCATTATATAATCAAAATATTGGAAACCTACTATACTAACCAAATACCTCTGATAATTTCTTTCTTAAACTTTTTATTGCTTTCTTCCTAAAAACAATTTGAGGTACAGTACTAGCCTTTATTCCGTAAAAAAATAAACTCATCTTCTTTATGCATTGAATACTATCTCCCTATGTGGCACTTTATACCTTTTAGCTCTTCCTAAGTTTGTTCATGACTAAGATCCAATAAAAATCGTTCCTTCATATAAATTAATTTCTAAATCTAGTCTACAAACTTTTAGTTTCACGACTTTAGACATCCAAACAATAATTATTGTATCTCCAAATGATATCATAATCATCTCAATATGTTACCATTAACTCTTGGAAAAGAAATATCATTATGTAAATCGTGAATATTCAACTTTAAAAAAATCAGTAAAGTCCCTCTAAATCTATGTTGCTTGTAATATACTCATAGTCAATCCTAACATTCTAGATCCCATATAAATTCGTAAAGAATCACATGTATTCTATCGCAAGGCTCCTCCAGAGTTTGTATTGTTCTTTCTATTTATCTATAGAATTCATCAATATCTCGGATTAGTCTAATACTCACATTCTATCGTATGTGCTATGCATCCATGAAATTTAAGTTAAATCATTTTCTTTATCCGCGATAAGAATCATATAGTTTTGTCAGTAGAAGTAGCAATGTCAATAGCTATAGAAGTAGCAATAGAACTTTGAAAATTTAAGTTAGTGCCTTGGCTTTTGGAGTTGGCGTGGCATAGCTGTGGTAAGTAACCCATTTCTATGTATTATTCTTTTTTTTTTTTGGACAAATATTTTTATATTTTTATTTATTCTAACATAAAAGAAAAGAACTTTTTTTTTTGTAACAAGTCTACAGAAACGTTGACCCGCTCTGATACCACTTCTGTAGCACCCCAATTTCTCATTTTTCAAAATCGAATACGATTTATAAATTGAAAGTGCGATTTGATATGAAAAGTGCTTTCTAAGTATTCTAAAAGAAATTTTATCAATGAAATGATAATATTAAAAAATAATTAAATGATATTTCCAAAAATATATTATTCCATAAATAATTTTAGCTTCAATAAGAAATAGTCTAACAAAGAAAATAGTAATTAGAATTCATTATTCCAAACTTTTATTTCGGGATGTTTTGTAACATCCCGTTTTCCCAATTAAACACGACTTATAAAGTGATAGTGCGATTTATAATAAAACGTGAATTTTCTAAAGATCTTTTACCATTTAAAATGATAAGAAAATGCTAGATAAAAATTCCAAGAGTTATTCCAGAAATAAATTTTCAATACTAAATATTAGAAATATTCATCGATGAAAAATATAAAAAAAATAAAGTTTATTATTTAAATTTTTATTATTCGGGTCACCGCTCCACGTGTCCCGCCAACTCCATCATTCATCTGAAATAGAAATATATTTTGGGGTGAGCATTCAACGGCTCAGTAGGGGCGAATTTGTCCAAGCTAAATATACAATAAATATCACAAAATAACATGCTTAAAATTTGAAAATTTTAACTGTAGCTATGGCATTGAAACATGGCTCGCACTGCCGGGATTTCACCGGAGGGAACTTTTATGCCCCACACGATTTTGTAGACATTAAAATATGGCTCCCCACACGACTATAAACACGTTTATGCCCTGGACGTAGAAGCAACATTATAAACAGCGATATATATTAGGATAAGGAGCATTTAACATGGACAAATAAAAAGAAAAACCCCTACCTCGAAAAGTAGCGAGTAAAGTGGGTGGAAATTTCTATGCCCTAAATTCTTGATAATTAAGTTTAAAACTAGTATTAATATTTTGTAACTTTTATATGTAATATATATATATATATATATATATATAATAGGAATTAAATTTAAGGGCTAAATTAATTGGGTAAAAATTTAGGATTTGAATCAATCTCCAAAACTCAAGCCTAAATGGCTAAACCCACCTATTCCCTTTTTCTTTTATTTTTCCTTTCTTTTCCTTTTCCTTTTTTCTTTTTGTTTTTCTTTTCTTTTTCCTTTTCCCTTTCTCCTCACCAGCCCCACGTCCTTATTTACACTTTCACCCACAAAACTTCCTCCACCTAATTTCTCTCTGCAATCACCCACCCCCATTTATCTCTCTCTCTCTCTCTCTCTCTCTCTCTCTCTCTCTCTCTCTCTCTCTCTTTTTCCCTTTGTTTCTCTTTCGTTTCCAGTAAATAACCCTCCCTTCCCTTTTTATTATTATTATTTTTATTTTTTTTACATCCCACCCCTCCATCTTACAGTGCACAGTGGCGGCATCGGAGATGGGTATCGAGTGGCGAGGCAATTTCTGCGAAGGAGTCAACCGAGGCCAGCTTCTTATTATCCCTCCTCTTTTTGTCTGAATTTCTCCTTCACTAATGGTGGTGGTGTGGTGATGGGTTTATGATGAAAATTGCCTTGCGGTGGTTGTCCATGGCTGCCCGGTGGTGGCAGTAATTAGAGTTGTTCATGGTGAAAGATTATTCTTACCTTTCACTTTGGAGAATTGTGTGTGGGTTTGAACATTTGTAGTAGACTATGTGGAATGGTTTTAAAAATTTTTGGAAAGAAAGAAGATTTCAGCAAATGAATTTATTTTTAATTGATTGAGAAATCAATTCAGTTAATGATTGATAAATTGGCTGCATTAAGTTTTTTTTTTTTTTTTGAAATGCTAATTTAGGACTTAAAAATAGTAACCAATCGGATTATATAAAAAAAATTGATTTTGCTGATAATATGACTAAAAAAAATGGAATATTTATTAAGATGCTAATTAATTGAGTTATAAAATTAATTAGTGAAATTGGTAAAATAACTGAAATAAATGTTAATTGAAGATTATTAGTATAATTGATGATTTGTTGGTGTTACCATATTTGGATAGGGAATATAGGTTTGGGCTTGGTAATAGGCTTAAGGTTATTTTTAATGGGCCAAGATATAAAATAATCCCAAATTTTGAAAACTGTAATTATCAAATAATCCAGTCCTAGTTTCTATTTTTCCCAAATTTTTCGGATATTACATCTTCATTCCCTTTATTTCATATCTTTATCTGAGGATGGATTCTCCAGGTCACTCCCACTATCTGAATGATCACTTCTTGGATCTGCACACCTTTCTCCTGACAACGAAGAATGATCAAAAGCTTTATACTTTACAAACTTTACTTGGTTTTTCTTTTCACCATCTTTTGTTTTCCGTTTTCTTCCTCCTTTATTCGATTGCATCGAGTGGGCTGCAGCTGTAAATGCAGCACTCATGCTTTCCTTCATTTTTTCATCTTCCTCACTTACGTATTCTTCTTGACCCTTGTGATCTATGTAAAAGAGGAGATCAGAATCATGTTGTTTCCCTTCTTCCATGTCCGCAATTTGCTCCAAAGCCTCCTCTGAATTAAATGCAGTACGGAATTTGGACATATCATCATCAAATATCTTTATTCCTCTGTTCTCTATGTTTATCAACCATCCTGGACAGTAACAAACAGCTTTTAATTAACACAAGTCCAATTAATTACAAAAAACAAGCTTAAGTCTAATTACAAAAAAAAAAAAAAACCCAACTATCTTTCAAAAAAAAAACCAAGCTTCAGTCTTATGAAGGGTTTTTTTGCAATTTTCAAAAATCTCTGTTTTTTTTTTTTTTTTTTTGTAATTAGCCCGAAACTCAGGTTTTTTTTTGGAATTATCCTTTACAAATATTCCCTTTCTATTTTACAAATTGCACCTCAAAGAGGGGATATTTGTTAAGCAATTATACCTTAAGGGAGTATTTGTAATTTTGAATGATAACTCGAGTTGTAATCGGGCTAAACCTCAAGAATAGTTTTCGTAATTTACCAACACAAGTATAATAGTATGCCTAAACAAGATGGTGAATGGTACTGTAACTACTTACTTAGAAATGCTCTTGGTGATGATCTTGTTGGTTTGTTTGGGTTGAATTTATTTCCAATCTCACTCTTGATCCATTTAATTATTAAGTTGGGCAAACTAGAATTAGCAAAGGCATTTGTATATGGAATAGCTTTTGTCTGGTCTCCATGTTCCCTGCAGTAATCAGAAATACCCTTGTATATATGTTATATATTATCTGGATAAGTAATGTTTGGCAACAGGATTATTTTTCATTAATTCCCACCGAAATAACTCAATAGCTTCATGAGTAGCCAACAATTTGGTAAGAATGACACGTTTGGCATGCTCTACTGGTAGTTTACCCAAACTTTCTGGACTGAGGAAAAAATATTCCACCAGTATCAAAGCATCAAAAAGAACTTTCCTCAAACCATCTTCATGCTCATGGTTCTGCAGAAAGTTAAGAAAAAAAAATGTACTCTTTATATAATCAGGATAATTTGGACCAAAAGGCAAGAGGGAACAACTCCGTATGTATAGCAATGTTCGGCACAATTTGGAGCTCAGCTGTCAGTAAATGCAAAGAGGTTTTGTTCAAGAATGTAACTCATGAACTTGCATAAAAAATCAAACTAACCATGACGGAGGTTATAGGCAGAACTGGATCCAAAAGCATACTCAAAAGAGTCACTGCAAACACAAGCAGAATAGAAATTAAGATTATCAACTAGACATGTGACCAAAGAAGAATACTTGAGTTGTTCTTCCAAAATCAAAATTTCCATCAGAAAAAGATCACTAAGCAAACAATTGTAATAATTATTTCCCTGATTATAACTCAACTGTGCTAAAAAGCAAGATAAACAAAATGTTCTAATTTTTATTTTACTGAGACATATTTTCTCCACGATGCACTATCTTCCTCATGAAAACTTGACTTGGTCCATCAACCATTGTATATTTTCATTAACCAAAACATTAATTGTCCATAGTAAACGGAAAGCAATGGAGCACAAATATTCAGCTGCCATAAAAATGATATTTGGCCAAGCAAGAAGCTGAGTCAACATTTGGAGCAGAGACTATAAGAAAATTCGGTTGCATACGGTTTAAGATGTCAGTTCGGAAGAAAACATCAAAACCATAAGAAAACAAGAATCCATACTAACAAATTTTCGTCAACGGGCACTCCATTGATGACGGCAGTTATTGTTCTAGGAATTGCGGACCTTGTGGTCTACTTGCAATTTTAAGTTTATAACTTAATATAAACTACTCATATTGCACAAGAAATTAATGTCAACACTAACCATAGAAATATGAGCTCCGCAATCCAGTAATCGAACCAACTATCCAAGATCTGAGCTCATTCTGCATCTTCTCTCCAAAACCCTCCTCTCGAATTTTCCTGCACAACTTCAACAAAAAAGCCTCAGCAATCACAAAACCCGCAAGGTCAATCATCCCACATCCTTCATCACTAACCTTCTTAACAATGTCATCGCTCAATAGTGGGAAAAAAGTCCTCAAAGATTCTGGATTATTTTTTTCCACCCCATTATTATCCACCAACCAAAAACTACTCAAATCCTCCAGTGGCCTAATCAAACCCTCCAATTCATCAAATTTTCCATCAAACCCATTGCAGCAAACACTTATATAGCCAAGGATAGAGTCCACCAGACTTCTGATTTCTCCATTAACTTTTCCTTTTTCTTGGACCCCAACTGAAAGCCATACACATCAAGTATGAAATTATGGAAATTATATATAACAGGTGCAACTAAAGCAATGCCTTTTATTGAATTGCAAGAGGCAGAGCAAGAAACTATAAGCTGAAACAAATCTTTAATGTCTGAAATTCGGCTGAAAGATTCAGTTTTTGCTGTGCTTGGGCGAGTAAAAGTTAAAGCTGCATAAACCCAGATGCTTTCCAAAGGTGGATCAACTTTAAATTTGCACGAATTGTTGAAACTTGGACGCAAAATTGGTGGAATATTCGGAATTGGAATATTGTAGGGAGGATAAGAGGCTTCAATTGATTGATTAATGGCGATTTCGTAGCTTTTGCCAACAAAATGGGGGATATTGTGGCATCGAAGGCCAGTTAGGGTTGATGCCATAGCTGGAGAAGTGGTAAAATGCTTAAACCCTAAAGTTGATTTGGGATACTTTGAGGGGTATGAAATAATTTAGGGTTTTGGAAGTAGGGTGGAGATCTCCTACATCGACGGTCTACTTTATATCGTGGAGCATACTATAAAATCTATATATATATATATAATAACAGAAGTCTGAAACAAAAATTTTCCCGCTCTTTTTACTTATTATATTAAGAAAATATTGTAAATGGTATTAATAAATTATATATGTATATAAATTAGGAAAATATTATAATTGGCATTAAATTAGGAAAATTTATAAATGGTATTCCTATTTTATTTTATGTATGTATAAAATTAGGAGTCCAAAACAAAAAAATCCCGCTCTTTTTATTTCTTATATTCGATAATATTTTAATTTAGGAAAATATTGTAAATGGTATTCCTACTTTATATATATATATATAGGGTTTGGATCTGGTGAGTCCATATTAGTTATATGAGTATGTGAGACCAAATCTGGAGCATTGATTTATTTTTTAAATGGTCTTGATTAATCAAATTTTTGTCATTTTTAATGGTTAATTTATTGGAGAAAATGACTTTTTTGTAATTCTAAGTTATATCAGTTTTTAGGAGGGAAGTTATATTTGGTAGTGGTTTTTCACATTGCTACAATTAAGGGACGGTTTCACATCTGATTCTCTTCCAAATCTTTTCAATCTCCTCACTCAGCAAAACTCCATCTCCACACACTCGTGAGTTTTTCGCCACTATGAGAAGAATATCCATCTCCACAAGTATTTCCTCAAGCAGCCCGTCGTCTCCATCAATAGCCCAGACTCTGTTGATTTTTAATCAGGTAAGAAAACAAAAAAAAAAACTGGATTTAGCAAATTTTTTTCTTTTTGGATTTTGATTTCCAAATTTTCATCCCCCTCAAAATTAAAACAAGGATTATGAAGTTCTATCTTTCTCTATTTTCAGTGGTTCAGATTTGAAAGAACAAGGTTATCCGAGAAAAAAAAATTAAAAATCCCACATTCCCCCGTCCATGGCTTTCACATATACTTCCGAAAAAAGCAGAACAAATGCTTATTGATTTTCGTAATAGTGCTTATTTATGTTCTTCTAAATGCATAATTAGGATCTGTTGTGGGTTTTATTTTTTTATTTTTGATTTTACTGGATTTTTTAGGTATATTGTTGTAGTTATTAGGATATTGCTAATGTCTTTTATGAATGAATAAGATTTTTAGTTGAAAAAACAAAGTTGGCAGACAGGGGGTAATTAGGACTGCCATACTTTTTCTAAATCTGGGGGGATTGCTTATTGAAGGGTTTCAACTGCTTATTGTTGTTGATAATTCTGCTTATATATGGTTTGTAATATGCTTATGTATATTTTATATTATGCTTACAAAACAGAGGGTAATTAGTATTGCCATATTTTTTCTAAGTCTGGGGGATTGCTTATTGATGTTTTTCAACTGCTTATCGTTATTGATAATTACGCTTATCTATGGTTTGTTTTATGCTTATATATATGTTATATTATGCGTATGATTGGTTATTTTTTATGCTTATAAATGATTGACTATTAATAAATGCTTAATATAATTGACTAGTGTCCTTTTTTTTGGATAGATTTTCTGTTGGAAATGGCAAAAGAGAGTATGAAAAGGAAGGCCGCAGCTAGTGAGTTGATTTTGGGATGGGCGAATGAGTTTGCTAAAAGGAGTTAGGACCGCAACGAAACGTTGTTGTTTCATACCTTTGATCAAATTGTTGAATATTGTAGTATTTTATAGCCATTTTAAATTTGGTTGGTTTTGATGTACATGCGTAGTTGATATACGAATATTTTCTAGTTAGTCTTAGTATTTATTTCATGGTTTTGAATCTTTTTAAGCAAAATTTAGTTGCTTTGTAAGCAATTTGTTTGGTATAAATATGCTATGGGATAGACGGGTACATGGATATCTTATATTTTTTACTTATTTTTTTCCACGAAAAACTTGATCAAAAAGCACTATATCATCCGTACACGAGCAATTCTTTACATACCAATAAGCAATTAAACATATGGGATTGCAAAAACTAATTTTTGCCCGAATGTTGAATTATTTGCTCGAAAAGCATTACAACAGTCACAAATAAGCTGTACATAGTACGTCATTAAGCAGTGAAAATTTTGGTCAAAATTCATTCATTCTTTTGGAGTCATATTTTCGCCACATTCCGGTATCCAGTTCGGAGTTGAATACGATGTTATTTCAATCTGTTGTTGCGGTACATGTGCAATCCCACCTGATTCAAACAAAATAAATAATTAAGCAACATTTAGAATATACATAAGCATATATTTATGCACATGTAAGCAAAATTCTAGCCATAACTAAGCAAAGTACTGGGTTAAAAAAATTGGGGACATAATCAAAATTTTGAATACGTACAAGCAAGTATTCGTGCATATCTAAGCAACATTTTAGTATTACCCAAGCAAATTTATGGGTTAAAAAAACTGTCAACGATTGAATGAATGGGAGTCCATATAAATATAAGTTTTTGATTTTTGCATAACATGATAGTTCTTATCAAACAAATTATTATTAATGTGAGAGTTTAAAACACAGTAAAAACTAAGCAACATTTTGCATACGTGAGAGCAAGTATTTAAACACATATAAGCAACATTCTGGCCATATCAAGCAACGTTTTTTTAAAACAAAAAAATGGAAATGACGAATGAATTTCTGCATCACATGACAGTTTCTGCATATTCGCAAGCTTGTGCATAATTACAAGCATGTACATAAGCACAAATAAGCAAAATGTTAATCATCTAGAAGCAAAGTTCTGGGTAAAGAAAAAATTGGAATGATGAATCGATGCTTGGTTTAAAAAACTGCGAATAAAACTTTTAATGGATTCAGTAAAAATGGACAACCTAAACAATCGAAACGCGAGAAAATGGTTACCTTGTTGTTCATGAGTGTTGAAACATTCTTCGTATGTGTCATCCATTTTTTGTTTGTTGCTTGTATTCTCAAACTATCGACTTTGAATTTTTTGGGAGATGATTTTCTGTGCAACAGATTTGGTGGAGAAGGAGAATAGAAGACTGATTCGATTTTGCTTACATGATTGTGATTGCAACGTTAAATCAAGGATGCCACCAATTGTGGTTAACTCCCCTATTTTCATGGGATTTACTAGATTTATCCAACCCCTCTATTTTTTATGTGGACTAATTTGCCCCCATTTTGACTTTACCATATAATTTATTAATATTAATCAGAATTAATAATAGCCATTGAAATAGGTAGATCTATGGTCTGAATTTGGTCCTATGTACTCATGTAATAAGGGGGTCCTATATAACCCTCCCCCTATATATATACAAATTAGAAAAATATTATGAATGGTATTATTACTTAATATGTATAAAAATTAGGAAAATCTTATAAATGGTATTCCTACATTATACTAAAAGTGAGTCTGTACTCAATTCTATATATATATATATATATATATTATTCATATTTTAAAAATTATATAGTCTTTGACTATAATTAATTAAATAATCTATATATCTATATCTATATATATATAATAGCAGAATTTTGGAACTAAATTTTTTACGCCTTTTTCCACCTCCTAAATTTGGAAATATTTTACTGCAAAATCTTAACCGTAGATTTTGATATCTATATCAATTAAAAATTATGAACATTAATATCGATAATAATTTATATGTGTATATAGATATTATATAGCTAAAGACTAGATACACAAATTACCTTAACATTTATTTGTAGAAAATATTGCTCATTAAGTACAAAGTCAATGATGCATGACTTTCCATTAATAAAATATTTAAAGCCAATATTATTTTCAAAGATTTTTTTTTCATAAATTAGGAAAAGATAATAAATTGTATTCCAACATATTATTATACCGAAAGTTGGAAAAGATAATTGGAAATAAGTTTAGGAAAAAGTTGAGAAAATATTACCTTAATATTAAAGATTTATCAATCTATAAACTTATTACCTTACAATTAAAGGACAACAATTTGGTCAATGCTAGAAATTTTTTCATACCGTATACAACTTAAAATGGACAGTTTTTATAACCTTTAAGTAAAAAATCTTATTGAAACCTAACAAAAAATTCGTATGTGCATTACATTTTTAAATAAACTTGACAAATAAAAAATTCCAGAATGTGAAACTTCCCATCATATTCTATAATTTCTTTTGATTGATAAATGATTCATAACAATTCATTGTTGATCAAAATGAGAAAGCTCACAGGGTCTACTGTCTACAATTATTGGAAATAAACAACAGATAACGAACATAAATAGCAGTGGTACAATTTATATTCTCTGTTTCGGTTGTATTATGTTTATATTCATGATTTTTTATTGTATTATTATGATATTGCTGTAAAATTTGTGGTAATACAATTAACGTTTAAATTTATTCAACATAATAATTTGTTTGAAATTTTTATCCACAATATTTTCCATCTTATTATTTTTGAATAATATCCTAATTTATATTTTATCAGTTGATTGTTTAAATCTTTATTTATTCACAACAAATTATTTTCATATGCAACATAAGTTTTCACATATTTATTCTAAGATATGAAAATAATGCATGATCACTCTAAAGCATATGTTCAAATTTAATTAACAAAATCATAATTTGAAGCTTATAATAAAATTATATAAAACAATTCAGTATGAAATATTAATAAAATTACTAAAACTACACCATGATCACTATTAGGCAAAATGAAAGGTTCATTATTTTTGGATAGATTTACTTAAAAAAACTCAAAAATAGAGTCATATGTAATTATTTGTTGATAAATTTTTTTTACCATATGTCTATTTTTGTTCAAAATAAAATTCTTTCAAGAGCACAATAATTACTTTGCGGGTATTTTCTTATAATATTATTATAAAAATTATCAAGTTTACATATAACAATTATCATTATTTTAAATAAGAAATGGGTAGAAAAATTAACTTTATTTTGGAACCCACAAAAAAGAAAATGAAAGTAGGAGCAAACAGTAATATCATAATACTCTTTATGTTATTTGTCAGTTTACTCTAACATTGATCTTTGAATTTTAGAAAATGATCTAATTTAATTTTTCCCTACTAGTTATATCAATAGAATAAAAAATAGCAGGTTTTTGTGTTGGTGGAGCAAAACGTTAAGATCATCTTTATGTATTTTTGTATTACATTTACAAATATATTTATGAATCGGTTACTGATTCTTAAAATTTTGATTTAAATGAAAATAAAAACACTTGAATTATTAGTTTTCACACAACTAATTAAAACGTTGAAATCACAATAAGAAATAGTAAAAATATTATGCATTCTATTTATTTACTAACTTTGTCTTTGATATCATTTGTAAAATATTGGTACTTTGTATGTCTACGCAAAATGTTGGATTATCAAAAATCCGCATCTACAGATCGCCTATCTCAAAATAACACGAGAAAACTATAAATAGTGAAATTTTTAAATTTAGCATTGGAACTTATCCACTTTCCAGAACCCCTTTCAGTGATATTTCGAAAGACAAATTTTTTGGAGGCGAAACCTTTAAGTTATTTATAATTATTTTAATTGTATTTTGAACCTCGCATTTTTAATCTTCACTTCTACTCATTGCAGTATCTATACAAAAAATATAGTTTCTAGTTTTTTTATCGAGTTTAAATGGAAAAAATGCGTCTACATCTTATCTATGTAGAGAATTGAGCACTATAGCATCAATTACACAAATTAGGAATCCAATATACTACTTCAAACACTATCCAAAAAAAAGGACGATTGCAACATATAATGTTCATAAAGATGGTAATTTCATATTTTTAAATAGTATAGATATATGTATCTTCTTTAGAATGACGAGTGGTAATTATTATAATTAATTATGTGTTAAATGAACATTTGTTATAGATTATTTGATAGTATTATTATTGCCATTATCTAATAACCTTATAATATTTAGATTGCCATCAGTTTTACTCATTTGCATAGAAATCTTATGTAATATTCGTTTTGTTAATCATAGATTATTAGGAACTTGGTGATCCATCATATAAATATCAACATTGTTTTGTAATTTTTTGGTACTATAAGGATTGAGTTCACGCATTAATACTATAATGTCAAAGTACTCTGGATGTTGTACAAATAGAAAAATACAATTGCATTCAACGAAGAAGCCGCCACAAATACTATATGATTTAATATTTGGTATAAGTGATACATGTAAATATTTTCTAAAAAATATGAGGTCATACTACAACATGTTTGTTTAACCTCTATGAAGAAAAGATTGATTCGAGCATGAACATGAGAAATTCTCCTCCGATTTTTCAATTGCATGGTTAGAACTATTATTTGATTGGAAGCCTACTGTAACAAGAAGGTTCTGCGCCTAAATTTCCGTAGTTTTATATTTATGACACTGAGAATGAAGTCTAAAATCGAATGAATTCGGTTAGATAATGCATTTACTTTACAACATTTCTCTAGAATTATATCAAAGCATAAAATATCATTTACATTATTTAGATATTGTAATAAGTTCCTCATGTAGGAGGAATAACTGAAATAAATTCCTCATGCGCGCATAAACAATAATGAATAATTACTGATTTGCACATTCAAATTGTTCTTGAATTCAAAGTCATGCTAGATGAAAACAACAACATGAGGTTGGTTATTACAAAGCTTGATTGATCATGTGTGGATGCAAAGATTCTTTCAGGACACAATGATAGTGAAAAGAGATCAATTACTCGAATGATAGTGACCCCCTTCGATCCGAGGTTCCTGTTTAAGTTCCAATGAAGATAAGTTTATTTGATTGTTTCATATGTAATGACGATCAACATAAGTCAAAGACAATTTCTCTCCCCCCCTCCCATGTTGGTCTTCTTTTAAAGGCCATTATTCATCCATGGTCAATTGTACGTTGTTGTTAAATATGGAAACAAAACTACCAATGTTGTATACAAGGAAGTTTTTCGCAATTCGTAAATTACATTCCTTCATTAACATTATTTACGGAAACATGATAGATTTATTAATAAATATTTGTAATTAAGAAAATATTTGATTAAAAATGTCAAGTTTTCATTTTCAACAATACAAGTTCAATATGAAAATATATGTTTCATATATATGTGTGTGTGTGTGTAATTTTTTTATAGAGATGCAGTTGTGCGTGAGAAAGAGAGTGATAAATCTAATAGTAATATCGAGACATGCATATACTGAGATAAATCTAAACAAGTTGAATTTGACATTTAAGTCTAGAATTGAAAATATAAATTGATGTATAAATTTTTGGTTTTATTTACTTTACATGAAAATTATTATTAAAATATAATAATAAATACCAGCTCATATAATAGATAGTTTCATTATAAATCAATAATATTAAAATAAAGTACTCGTGCAACGCACGAGCGGGAATACTAGTACAAGGAACATAGTAATTAATCTAGTCATTGTTGAAAAAAAGGAAAAAGGGGGAGCCAAAATTTCATATTTGACAAGTTTTATGCATCATTGGAAACTAATCCTACATTTTGGTGAAGAAAGAAATAAAATTATAAAGTAAGTTCAAAGATGCATATTAGATTTTCTCAAAAAAAAAAAGATGCATATTAGAAGAGGAAAACATTATTTTTACTATTTTTTATCCTAGTAAATTAAAAATGTGACGAATAACACGCAAAAATATATTGAGATTTTTGGTAAAAGAAAATAAAAAAATATCTATCAAAAGAATAATATAGAAATGTATAGCATATGGATTCATAGACGCACATATAAAATAAAAAAATACTTTGTGAACAAATTATGTTAATCTATTTATTTAGTGACGCTCCTTTTTTGTTCGCTTTTAATCTTAATGAGTTTTTTTTATCTAGATTTTAACTTTTATTGCTTTTTAGTTCGACTTAATTAAAATAGCCAAATAACATATTGGTGTTGTGATAATTTGTCAATTTATGTGGACTTTAGCATATTTAGCAAATGTAGTGGAGGAAGCATCAATAGGCTTTAGCAAATGTAATGGAGGAAGCATCAATAGATATGGTTGAATAGTTTTATATTTTTACCTATAAATTGTTGAAGTTTGTTGAATAATTACACACAACAATATCAAAGAGAAATAGAAATAATTACAGTCTCTCTACAATATTATTATCTCTCTTAATATTTTGATAGTTCTATAATAATTCTCTTGTATTCTTAAATTGTTGTTCTATAACACGTTATCAGCACGAGTCTCTAACCGATCTTTAAAGTTTTTGGTAAGTGTGGTAAGTTTTATTATTTTCTTAATTCAAAATTTCATTATGACTAACCTAGCAAAACTTGATTTCATTGCTCTTGATATTGTGGGAAAAAATTATATGTCATGGGCTTTAGACGCTGAAATTCATCTAGACGCTAAAGGTTTAGGTGATACTATCAAAGAAGAAAATAGTGCATCTGTACAAGATAAAGCTAAGGCTATGATTTTTCTCCGTCATCATATGGATGAAAATTTAAAAATTGAATACCTTACAGTAAAAGATCCATCTACCCTTTGGAAAAAATTGAAGGAAAAATATGACCACCTGAAGTTGGTTATACTTCCAAAGGCCCGATATGATTGGATAAAATAGAGGTTTCAAGATTTCAAATCCGTAAGTGAGTATAATTCCATGTTATTTAAAATTTCTTCAAAATTAAAATTATGTGGAGAAAGTATTATGGATGGAGATATGATTGAAAAGACACTTTCTACTTTTCATGCTTTGGGTTTGCTCCTGCAGCAGCAATACCGAGAAAAAAGCTTTCACAAAGTATTCTGACTTGATTTCGTGCCTTCTTGTGGCCGAACAAAATAATGAATTACTGATAAAAAATCACGAATCCCAGCCTACTGGTTCTACTCCATTCCCTGAAGTGAATGCGACTAGAGCTCAAAATTTTAATAATTTTAGAGGTCGTGGGAGAGGCCGTGGTTGCGGTCGTGGCCGTGGTTGTGGAAGATTTACTCCATATAATCGTGGAAGTCAGAATAATTCAAATCACGATAATACAAGTAAACATCTAAAGTGGAACAGAAATGATAAGAAAGGAAAAGAGAAAGTGATAAATCCAGAGAACGATGGAGAGAAGTGTTACCGATGCGGAATAAAAGGTCATTGGTCACGTACTTGTCGTACGGCCAAACATTTGGTGGAGCTTTATCAAGCATCAATTCGCAAGAAAGATAAAAATGCCGAAGCAAATTTCACTTCTTATCATCCTGAAGATGATAATTTTGATGACTTGAATGTGGATATTACACATCTGGATGTGGCTGATTTCTTTGAGCATCCAGAAGGGAGGATTGATCACTTAATTGGTGATGGAAATATTTAATCAATGATATGTATGCTTTAAATTAGTTTCTAAAATATTTCATGTAATTCTGTTGGTATTGTAAAAGTGAGAATGTTTTGATTGTGCTTATATGTATTTTCCCGGGAAGATATATTTTCGGGTTGAACTTTTTATATGAATGATATTTTATCACAATATTTGTGTTTATTATTTCAATCACAAAAATATGATTATAATTCCACTAAATCATTCACAAATTTCACATTCAAAATTTCTCCCCCCAACGGTCATGTAATGGCTATGAACAGTAGTTTTTATTTATAAATATACCAACATTTCATTCAACAAATTCATACATATTATCTATGTCACGCCCCAAATGGAAGCCGTGACACAATTTACCAACTTATGCCAGTTTACCAAGCCGGCTTATTTATCCTCCAACATACGTCAATAGAACGATAAAATCCAGACTAATTATAAAAGGGAATAACTAAGTCAGAGTATGGTTACAACGGAATCCAGAAAAATAAAAATACAACATAATAATTGTTCTCCAGGGTCCTACGCCCTGCTAATACATTAAATAAGTTCAAAGTCTAAATCATCATAAATAAAATCCATCATCTTAATAAAGTCCATAATACAATACATAACTAAGCTACGTCTTGAGATCCATCGTCGCCATTGTCCCGATACAACTCTTCATCCTCTGGTTGATAAAAGAGGTGGGGTGAGAACAAAAATTCTCAGTAGGTGGGTGCTGGTGTGCGAGTGTGGCTCATTTTATGCACGGAAAATCATTTCATGGAAAACAATGCATGACGTGCATATGACTTTGTCTCGTTGTTTGTATAAAGATTTTCCATTAACCATTATGTTAGATTGGTCAGAATCAGTCAAACAATATTAATATTTTATTAAATTTACTTCCACTTTGAATCGGATAAAGCCGAAGCAAATTATCCCACTTCCCTTGGATAAAGCCGAAGCAAATTATCCCACGCCACTTGGATAAAGTCGAAGCAAATTATCCCACGCCACTTGGATAAAGCCGAAGCAAATTATCCCACATCACTTGGATAAAGCCGAAGCAAATTATCCCACATCACTTGGATAAAGCCGAAGCAATTTATCCCACTTGGATAAAGCCGAAGCAAATTATCCCACTTCACTTCGATAAAGCCGAAGCAAATTATCCCACTCGGATAAAGCCGAAGCAAATTATCCCACATCACTTGGATAAAGCCGTAGCAAATTATCCCACTTTAAATTTTCACTTTACTTTTCACTTTCATTCTCAACTTCACTTCCACTTATCATTTCACTTCACATTTCATTTCAATTTTCACTTCACTTCACATTTCACTTCAATTTTCACTTCACGACATTTAATTTCACTTTACGTGCACTTAAATTTTCACATCAAAAATTCTCTTCCAAGTACTATCTTACTCGTTCGAAAAATTTGATAAAATCGGTTGGCAAGTCCGGAATGATCTTGGTCACATGATCTCCGGTATTTATTTCAAAACAAAACTCGCGGTCTAGTTATCGGGCGGGTAATCTAGCCGGTTTTAATATTCGGTTCGGGCATTATGTTCAAGCTCTATATTTTTGTTAGATAAGTAAGAAATATCTCTTAAAATATTTATAAGGCAACTAAGTTAGAAAATCTCAATTTCAATGTCCTTAGCAATTTTAAAAATAAAAATTATTTTTACTAAGGAGAACATTCCCTTGCCGGGTTTTTTTTAAAAATTCAATAAGCTTCAATTCCGGACTCGAAAAATGATAAAGCCAGTTCCAAAAATTTCCAAATTCCCAGAGGGTTATATTTTTCAGAGGCTCGAGAAAGATTTTATAAAATTTGCATATTCGCTCTCTAGATGTGAAGCCCCGATTTTTCTGAGCTATTAATTGATCCTTATTGTCGTCTATACTTTTGATCGACTATTTTACCGCGTCATTTTGACGGGTAATTATTAATAATATATACATTTTGTATTTTATTTCATTTTATTTAATTACTTGTGATCATGATCATCATTAATTCCATTCCTCATTTATGATCACTTGATTGATCACTATTACTATTTTTTGTATTTATTAGTCACCTTAGAATTTTAAGAGACTATTTATTTTAGAGACTTTTACCTTATAGAATTAAGATTTTGATTTAGATTAAGTGATCATGAGACTTACAAGTGATCAAGGCAATCACTAAATATTTTGGAGATTGATATATTTCATCTATTATCATCAAATTTGGGACAAAAAAATATATGGAATTAACATATTGCCCTCATAGTGGACGACCATGGTGGTATTTTTGGGATAAAAATATCATCCAACTCTTGTACACCTACACCATATATTAGTCATCTTGTGTATAATTATATCATTAATTCAAACATTATACGCATCATCTTATACACCAATTCTTTATTACTATTTTTCCCAACTTATTCCATTCTTCCCAACATTCTTCTTATTCCTCTCAACATTCCAATTTGACCCATACTTTGACTTGCATTTTGTCTCCATGCAAGAGACAAATTACAAGACACAATTTGAACAAAATCCTCTCCCACTCTCTCCATGAAGTGGACGGCCATATGGCCAAATTTTGTCAAAAATTCATCTCATTTTCATCTAACACATTTACTCTCTAGCAAAAATCCTCCTCCTTCTCTCTAAGAACTCCCAACTTCTCTCTATTCTTCCTTTCATTTTCTTCTTCTATACTTAGAAAAATTTTCAACATTTTCCTCATATTCTTCACTAAAAATCGAACCATCATCATACAAGGTAAGAAATTTTAACTTCAATCCATTTTTGGATATCACATTGTTCATCTCTTCCACATTCTTAACTTAAGTTTGAATTTGGTTTGGAGGTACATTTAGAAGACCTTGAAGAATAGAGCTTGACAATATTTTGAAGAAGGACCTCAAGCTTGAAGAAGAAAATAGTAGAGGAAATTAGACTACGAGGTAAGAATTGAGTTCTAGACCCCTTCTTTCCTACTCTTCCTATTTTTTTCAAATTTTAACACCCCTTTTTCATTTTTGAGAAATAGGGGCTGACCTTAGGAGATTTTGGAGTTGAGCCAAAAATTCCAATTTTTGAGCTTCAACTAGTCTCCAAACATCTACTACACAAGGTAAAGTGTAGTCCTTTCATTTCCTTATTTCCTTCTTTTCTCCTTAATTTTCTCTCATTTTTCTAACTCCAAATTTTGATATTTTCTTGACTTAGGGGCTGACCTAAGAAGCCTCATCCAAAATTGTGAAATTATCCCTTTTATTTCACAATTTCCAAATTTAAGGTGGGTGGAAAAATATTTTCCAACTTTTAGGTGTTTTGATTAAATGCATGTAGAAAATTTGATCATGAGCCTTGAGATATATATGATCTATGTATTGCATGTCAATTTTATATATCAAATAATGAAAATTCTCAAGAGTTGCTCAAAATTATTATTTATTGAATTTTAGGTGCATGCATGTACACTTTAATGTTTTAATTGATGAATTCTTGTATGTATTGGACATGCATGTGTATGATCTTTAAAATCTATGTTTTGGATGACTCATAACCTGGAAAAGTCGAGCATAATTGATTAAATTTCAATTTTGTACTTAAAAATGCAAAATTGGAAAGTTGGTGGACTAAATTGCAAGAAAATAAAAGTTAAAGGACCCCTCTGCAAATTTCGAAATTTGGGACTGTACTCAGGTTCAAAAATGACTTTTGGACATTTTAATAAAGTTTTAAGATAAATAAAACCAACTTTTAAAAGCCCAAGGACTAGATTGTAAAATTTTGAAAGTTTAAGGGCTACTTTGCAATTTTTAAAACTGCACCAGACCTAAACTTTAAAATTTGAAATTTTTACTCTTAAAGTACTGGGAATGACACATTTTAAATGTATTCCAAAAACCCAAGTGTTTAGGGCTTGGAAAGTAATTTTACAAAAATTGAGGGACTAATGTGTAAAATACTAAACTTGAGGACCCAAATGAAATTTCCAGGACTTATGCAGCCCATGCACCTGGAAATACTAACTTAACTATAACTTAATTATATTTTGGACCCAAGGTTCAAATTTCATAATAATTGGACCCCTAAAAGCCTTAAAGGCAATTATTTTAAAATGGGACAAAAATGATATTTTCAAAAGTTGAAGGACCTACACATATTTCTTTTAAAAACTGCTTTTGTCCCAATATCCTACCAACCTTAGTGACATTTTCCAACTGGAATCACATTAAAAGCCCTTCCGGTTTGTGAGTTCCGAATTTTTAAAACTTAAGGTCCGAATTGGCAATTTTTACAAATTTGGGGCCAATGTGAGATTTTTATAAAAACTCGACCTCAGAACTTTAAAACCCTGAATCTCTGGACAATTTGGAGAATTTAGGAACTGACCTCTTAATTTTCAAGGTCGGGATATTTAATTATTCAATTTTTAACCCCAAAAGTGTTAGTTTTACAAAACGGGGCTAAATTACAATTTTCCTTTTATAAAGGACCTAACTCAAATTATTTTCTCTTTTACTAAAATAGCCCTGGACCCTCTGACTTGGAGATTTAATTAAAGTATTTTATTTTCTCAAAACCCTTGACTTATCGGATCAATTTGACCGATTAATACCCGATCACGGAGCGACTTCCTCGCCTTGCGATTTTGAATCTATAACGGGACTTATGTTCCACCTAATCTTTCAAGATATCGAAGATTGTGTATCCTTCCGATGATCATCTTCATCCAAATACTCCACCAACGCCATAATTGCCACTCGCGTTTTTCAAAAATTTTCCTCAAACTGCTTCCCTGAATCAATAATACTTGACTGCCTGGTTGACTGCCTGTAATTGTAATTACTTTCCTGCCTGAGTCAACTTAGTGTGTCGAGCTCACAGTCGGAATGGATACGTCGGGGGATGGAACCGGCGCTCGGCTGCTATTCCACTCTTCCGGCCCCATCGTTCTAATCCCGCAACTGAGGGACGGAGTTTGTCCAAGGGAAGCGGGTCGTAGTACTGAGGTATAATCATGATTATGACAGATCCGAGCCTCGCCAGCTCCACTGTGGATTTCGTCTTTGCCTACGGAGCGATAAGGTGCCGGTCTTGGACCATCTTGACCGGGAGTTACAAGGAAGAACGAAGGAATCGCTTGTCGATCCACATGATTCCGGAGTTATCGGACTCATTTTGGTTGGCGTTACATTTCCGCAAATGCGCTAATCATTGCTGTTTTTGCATTGGTTGGCGCTACAAATCCGTGACGCAACCATTAATTGCCTTGCATGGGATTGGCGTTACACTTCCGCACGCAATCCTACTGTCTTGATTAATTACATAGTGCTGTGTGACCATGAACTATTTTCTTGAACTATATAAATATACTATCAGTATTATTTTATCACTACGCTTATGAATCGTGTGTGAATTCATGCATCATACTCACGCGTTTTCATATAATCTGTTTTCTCACATTAACTATATTGCGCCACACTCGCATTACGATCACCCCATCCACCGAGATTTTTGTCTCATCCCCACCGTTTTCTAACCTTAGATGAGGATTTCGTTGGAGATCTTTGAACAGCTCGGATTGAGACCTTGTACTACGCTTGTTGGATTTACTATTTCTTGTTGTTGATTGGACTCTTTTCTTATGTTATTGTCGAACTTTTGTATTTCGTTCCATTTGGGTTTGTAATTGAGGGCGTAGGACCCCTTGACTTTAAGTTGCTATTTTGTTGACTTTCGGGTTGTAATTTGGATGATGGATTGTAAACTTTAAGTGGTAACTTGTATCTGTTATTTATTTCATTTCTTATTTAGATTCTGTCTCATTGGGTTCTCGTTGATATTTATGCCGACTGCTTGGTTATTGTATTTAAGTTGTGGATCGTCGTCGCGTCCCGTTTGGGGCGTGACAAAGAAGAAGTGTATCGAGCTCGGCTAGTAAGATGGAAACTTACATCGAAATGACCCGAGATAGGACCCTCGATGCGTGTTTTGGGTAATCTGTGACTTGACCAATTAAGTGTGAATTCGATTTCAAATTGGCATAGAACCGTCTTATTGATGTTTGAACTAAGTTAGAACGCATATTTTGAGATTTCATAGTCATACACTTGTCTTGACTTAGTTGATTCTCGATTGATTTCCCTTATTCATTCTTTCCTTATTCTCTTCTTATATTTCCTCTACCTTTGACTGATCCGCCTTAGTTTTGTTTGATCAGGATGGAGCCGATGCCGCCTACATGGTGGGATGTATTCCATGCCCATGCTGAGCGAGAATATTACCGGGCACTGATGATTCATTGGCACCGGGAAAGTGAACGCGCGACCACAGAGCTAGCCCAGGAGCGCCAACGCAATAGGGACCTGACTCAACGCTTGGCGATGAGCCAAGATGAGAAGAACGAGCTGACCACTGCCATCAAGGACCGCGATAACACCATAAGAGCGCGGGAGGACCAAATACAGAGTATCCAGGAGCGCCTGGATAACATGCGGGAGAAAATGAAGAGGACAAGCGACGGTCGCCAGAAATGGGAGATTGACACCCACCTATCCCGTAGCACCGTCGATCGCTTGGATGAGACCCTAATTAAGTAGATGACAGTCATAGAGGACCTCACACAGGCTCTAGCTCAGAGAGACGCCGCACTAGAGGCTGCTTTAGCAGCCAATCCTCAGCCATTGCCACCGCCGAGGCGGAGCTTTGCACGATGCCGAGGAGGATCCCGAGGAGGATCGATCGACATTGGAGCCGGAGGCTGCTCCACTCGATGAGGCTCGGGGATTCGAGCAGTGGTTGGACTTCGTGGATTGGCCCAAGGTTGAGGCGCCACCTCAGCCCGACCCAGCCCCGATTATAGACATAGCGGCGAGCGACGATAATGGCAATCTCACTGATTAGCTAGCAGATTGTTAGTTGTACTTTCGTTATTGTAGACGCTTATTCCAGTGATGTACCTTGCTTTCTGTTGTATTAGATTCAGTTGTATTTTGTTCAGAAGTATCATTGACTCGGTATTACTAGTGTTGTACTTCATGGGTGTATTCAAGTTTTACATTAATGAATATACCTCATTTTGGATGTAGGTGATTTAGAAATTTCTTGATTTGAAGGCTATAATGCCCCATTATGATGAGACATGGAGGATATAAGGTTATCACTTGACAGTATATAATTGGGTCATATGATATATTATAGAAGTTAGATGCCTAATGATATTACTTTAGAGAATGATTGTGTGGGAATTACTAAGTATGATTTACCGATGATGTGCCATTGTGTTATTCTTTCTAAATACTTCTATGAGCTTAAATAAGCAAATTTTTGACTTGTTGTTTGGTATCGTGGATAAGATACGTTAAGGATATGACGATTATAGGGTCTCAAATTGTCACTAAATATGTTTTTTTGTTATGATATCTCATTTGTGAAGTAAATTTGGGATAATGATTATCTGTGAGTATTCGGAATATTATGGCGATCTAGGCACTCACATGATATATGAATTTGATTGATTTTGACTTAGTTGTTGAGTATTAAGTATTGATTAATTTCGGAGGAGATGGATAATAGTAATCTATATATAAAGTATACGAGATATGCACATTTATCTGGAATAATCCAGGACCTTATGGATATGGGAAATTGAGATTGCTATCAAGATTTTAGAAGGAGCGACTCATATGATTACAACTTTGTAAATAACTTATTAAATGATTACTGAGGTCTTGACTATTATATGTTGATGGGTGGAGATTATGGGTTGATCTTGCACTTTTAGCGATGAAATCTACTACCAATTGTTCGAGGAAATATACCACGATATGAATAGGTGTCGACTATTTAGTTAAATCGACTCTATTATTATGAGGATCACTCTCTTAGGTAAATGAAGTATTGACTAGCTGTGACAAACAAGGATATATTCGGGATTTGGATTATAAGAGGTATGTTTTGAACTAATAATTATGGGAATAGTACATTAGAATGATATGTGGAGTAGAATATGTGGAGTAGAAATGATTGGTTAAGTGATAATCGAATAGTGGTGCAAATGTTACGGATCACATGAATAGGGTACTATGAATAGTGTCTATTACAAGGTGATGACAAGAAATTTTGCGTACCACTAAGGTTGTTAGAGATATTTTTGCAGAATGATTATTGTAAATTGGCTGATGGGAATTTGGATCGAATATAAGCGCCTCTAGGCCACCTAAGTTTTGATATTGAGGATGGGATAGATCCTTCATGAATTGATACAATAAGTATGAATCTCATCTAGAATTTGAAAGGAATTATTTCAGAAGAGGATTCCCGAGTGAAAATGGGAACACATAATGATGGACTTCGTGACGGATCTACCAAAGACCAGAGGAGGCCATGATGTTATTTGGGTAGTTGTAGACCGACTCACGAAACCTGCACACTTCTTACCCATCAAAAACCTGATAGCTTGCAGAAACTTGCACAGATTTATATCCGAGAGATCATTCGACTGCATGGAGTACCAGTTGACATAGTATCAGATAGAGACCCAAGGTTTGTCTCCAGATTTTGGAAGTGCTTGCACGAGAAGATGGGTACCTCGCTAAGTTTTAGCACAGCAGCACATCCACAAACTGATGGACAGTCTGAGCGAACGATTCAAACTTTGGAAGATATGTTGCGAGCCTGCACATTGAATTTCCAAGGAAGTTGGGATTCGCACTTACCATTTGCCGAGTTCGCCTACAATAACAACTATCAGGCCATGATTGGGATGGCACCCTACGAGGTATTATATGGGCAAAAATGTAGATCCCCACTACACTGGGAGATTGATGACCAATGGACTCCGAAAGAGAAACGAAGGTCGCCCTCGATTCCAAAGGTTGACTTAGTTCAGGAGGCCATGGAGAAGGTCAAGCTGATCAAGGAACGGATACGCATAGCTCAAAGCTGCCAAAAGAGTTACGCGGACAAGAGAAGAAAGGATTTGGAATTTGAAGTCGGAGATGAAGTATTTCTCAGACTCTCACCACGGAAAGGATTGATCAATTCGAAGAAAGGAGGCAAGTTGAGTCCGAGGTATGTTGGATCTTACAAGATTTTACAGAGGATCGGGAAGTTAGCCTACCGACTCGAGTTACCAGCACCATATGTGGGAATGCATGATGTATTCCACGTATCAAGATTGAAGAAGTATCAACCAGATCCCGAACATATCATCACTCGTGATACTCCTCCTCTAATGGAAAATCTATCCTACACCGAGAGGCCGATCCGGATCATTGATCAGCAAATACGACAGTTGCGTAAGAGAGAAATTCCGATGGTTAAAGTGGTGTGGCAAAACCACGACCGAGACGAAGACGTAACGTGGGAGATGGAAGAAGACATAAGAAATCAATATCCAGAACTATTCTGAAGAGAATTTGGGGACCAAATTCTTTTAAGGAGGGGAGGATGTGAAGCCCCGATTTTTCCGAGCTATTAATTGATCCTTATTGTCGTCTATACTTTTGATCGACTATTTTACCGCATCATTTTGACGGGTAATTATTAATAATATATACATTTTGTATTTTATTTCATTTTATTTAATTACTTGTGATCATGATCATCATTAATTCCATTCCTCATTTATGATCACTTGATTGATCACTATTACTATTTTTTTTGTATTTATTAGTCACCTTAGAATTTTAAGAGACTATTTATTTTAGAGACTTTTACCTTATAGAATTAAGATTTTGATTTAGATTAAGTGATCATGAGACTTACAAGTGATCAAGGCAATCACTAAATATTTTGGAGATTGATATATTTCATCTATTATCATCAAATTTGGGACAAAAAAAAATATATGGAATTACCATATTGCCCTCATAGTGGACGGCCATGGTGGTATTTTTGGGATAAAAATATCATCCAACTCTTGTACACCTACACCATATATTAGTCATCTTGTGTATAATTATATCATTAATTCAAACATTATACGCATCATCTTATACACCAATTCTTTATTACTATTTTTCCCAAATTATTCCATTCTTCCCAACATTCTTCTTATTCCTCTCAACATTCCAATTTGACCCATACTTTGACTTGAATTTTGTCTCCATGCAAGAGACAAATTACAAGACACAATTTGAACAAAATCCTCTCCCCCTCTCTCCATGAAGTGGACGGCCATATGGCCAAATTTTGTCAAAAATTCATCTCATTTTAATCTAACACATTTACTCTCTAGCAAAAATCCTCCTCCTTCTCTCTAAGAACTCCCAACTTCTCTCTATTCTTCCTTTCATTTTCTTCTGCTATACTTAGAAAAGTTTTCAACATTTTCCTCCTATTCTTCACTAAAAATCGAACCATCATCATACAAGGTAAGAAATTTTAACTTCAATCCATTTTTGGATATCACATTGTTCATCTCTTCCACCTTCTTAACTTAAGTTTGAATTTGGTTTGGAGGTACATTTAGAAGACCTTGAAGAATAGAGCTTAACAACATTTTGAAGAAGGACCTCAAGCTTGAAGAAGAAAATAGTAGAGGAAATTAGACTACAAGGTAAGAATTGAGTTCTAGACCCCTTCTTTCCTACTCTTCCTATTTTTTTCAAATTTTAACACCCCTTTTTCATTTTTGAGAAATAGGGGCTGACCTTAGGAGATTTTGGAGTTGAGCCAAAAATTCCAATTTTTGAGCTTCAACTAGTCTCCAAACATCTACTACACAAGGTAAAGTGTAGTCCTTTCATTTCCTTATTTCCTTCTTTTCTCCTTAATTTTTCTCTCATTTTTCTAACTCAAAATTTTGATATTTTCTTGACTTAGGGGCTGACCTAAGAAGCCTCATCCAAAATTGTGAAATTATCTCTTTTATTTCACAATTTCCAAATTTAAGGTGGGTGGAAAAATATTTTCCAACTTTTAGGTATTTTGATTAAATGCATGTAGAAAATTTGATCATGAGCCTTGAGATATATATGATCTATGTATTGCATGTCAATTTTATATATCAAATCATGAAAATTCTCAAGAGTTGCTCAAAATTATTATTTATTGAATTTTAGGTGCATGCATGTACACTTTAATGTTTTAATTGATGAATTCTTGTATGTATTGGACATGCATGTGTATGATCTTTAAAATCTATGTTTTGGATGACTGATAACCTGGAAAAGTCGAGCATAATTGATTAAATTTCAATTTTGGACTTAAAAATGCAAAATTGGAAAGTTAGTGGACTAAATTGCAAGAAAATAAAAGTTAAAGGACCCCTCTGCAAATTTCGAAATTTGGGACTGTACTCAGGTTCAAAAATGACTTTTGGACATTTTAATAAAGTTTTAAGAGTTTTAAGATAAATAAAACCAACCTTTAAAAGCCCAATGACTAGATTGTAAATTTTTAAAGTTTAAGGGCTACTTTGCAATTTTTAAAACTGCACCAGACCTAAACTTTAAAATTTGAAATTTTTACTCTTAAAGTATTGGGAATGACACATTTTAAATGTATTCCAAAAACCCAAGTGTTTAGGGCTTGGAAAGTAATTTTACAAAAATTGAGGGACTAATGTGTAAAATACTAAACTTGAGGACCCAAATGAAATTTCCAGGACTTATGCAGCCCATGCACCTGGAAATACTAAATTAACTATAACTTAATTATATTTTGGGCCCAAGGTTCAAATTTCATAATAATTGGACCCCTAAAAGCCTTAAAGCAATTATTTTAAAATGGGACAAAAATGATATTTTCAAATGTTGAAGGACCTACACATATTTCTTTTAAAAACTGCTTTTGTCCCAATATCCTACTAACCTTAGTGACATTTTCCAACTGAAATCACATTAAAATCCCTTCCGGTTTGTGATTTCCGAATTTTTAAAACTTAAGGTCCGAATTGGCAATTTTTACAAATTTGGGGCCAATGTGAGATTTTTATAAAAACTCGACCTGAGAACTTTAAAAACCTGAATCTCTGGACAATTTGGAGAACTTAGGAACTGACCTCATAATCATGATTATGACAGGTCCTAATCCCGCAACTGAGGGACGGAGTTTGTCCAAGGGAAGCGGGTCGTAGTACTGAGGTATAATCATGATTATGACAGATCCGAGCCTCGCCAGCTCCACTCTGAATTTTGTCTTTGCCTACGGAGCGATAAGGTGCCGGTCTTGGACCATACTAACTGGGGAGTTACAAGGAAGAACGAAGGAATCGCTGTCTGATCCACACGATTCCGGAGTTATCGGACTCGTTTTGGTTGGCGTTACATTTCCGTATGCAACCGCTACCTGTTTTGCATTGGTTGGCGCTACAAATCCGTACGCAACCATTAATTGCCTTGCATGGGATTGCCTTGCATGGGATTGCCTTGCATGGGATTGGCGTTACACTTCGTTGGAGATGTTGAACCGGCTCTGGATTCAGACCTTGTACTACGCTTGTTGGATTTACTATTTCTTGTTGTTGATTGGACTCTTTTCTTATGTTATTGTCGGACTTTTGTATTTCGTTCCATTCGGGTTTGTAAATGAGGGGCGTAGGACCCCTTGACTTTAAGTTGCTATTTTGTTGACTTTCGGGTTGTAATATGGATGATGGATTGTAAACTTTAAGTGGTAACTTGTGTCTGTTATTTATTTCCGCTGCTATTTAGACTCTGTCTCATTGGGTTCTCATTGATATTTGTCTGGACTGCTTGGTTATTGTATTTAAGTTGTGGATCGTCGTCGCGTCCCGTTTGGGGCGTGACACTAGTTTCCAAAAATTTTGATTTTTGACTTGATATTTTAAAATTAGGTAAATATTAAACCGGGAAGGATTTTGAGGTGATTCCAATTTTAAAATACTTATTTGGGTAGTAATAAGTTGTGGTTAAAATAGTTTTGAAAATTTCGAAAGTTAGGTATCTCATTTTCACAAATTACAATTTTGGCCAAAAAGCGATTTTTTGTCGTTAAAGGCTCGTTTCAAGTCGGATGGTTATGAAATTTGAACTAAAGGTTTAAAATATCATGAAAAATAAATATGCAAGTTTTCGAGATACCTTGACTGCCCCAGCTTTAAAAATTACAGTTTTAGTCCTTTAAGTTTTACAATTTTACTTTTTGATATCAAACTTGTTCCTTATTGTACTTTCTTGCCCGGAAGGGGTCCCAATATTTCAAGTCACTTCATACATGAAATTTATATATTATTGGGTCCAATATTTCAAATTTTCAGAGGTGGCCTTCACAGTTTTTTATATTTACACTTTTGGTCCAATATTTCAAAATAATTGCAAAAATAACCCAAGTTTCGATTTTTCTTGCACAAGTTGCAAGTCCAGAATTCCAATAATATATAAAAACTTATTTTAAACATTTCTAAAATATATTTAAACATTCATAGCATCATAAATCATAAAAGCATAATGATGAGCAATTTTATCAACATTTTATGCAAGAAAAATATCATACTCATCTTTTTATTTTCTCAAAATTTCATTAAAACACAAATCTCATAAATACTTGATAAAATTCATAAAATATCATATTTTCACATGAACATGCATTTTTGTGCATTAGTAGAAAGAATGATGCATTTTTGTAGAAATATTTTTCACCCACCTCGTAGTAATTTTTTGGGTCGTGGTTAAAATGAAGATCTTCTCAAGAATCCAAGCTCTTGATTCTAATACTCAAAGTTCAGCCCCTAAATGTCACCATATCCATATTTTGGTGTTAAAATTGAGGTCTCAAGTCCAAGGAAAATATCTTAAAATAAATGGGTTAATTCTTACCTTAATATCCTTAAGTAGTCTCCAAAAATGAATTTCTCGCTTCAAGCTTCTAACCTCAACTTAAACTTGTATAGGTCAGCCCCTAAGCTCCAAAATTTCCAATCCTTGAGTCAAAAATAAATTCCTCAAGTTGTCAAGAGGAAAAACACTAAAACCACAATTTCTCACCTTAAATGTGTGTAGTCTTGAATTTCTTCTTCAAGGTTGGAGTCAAGTCTAGGTCGCTTAATTATCAAGAAATATTCCTCTCAATTGGGTGTAATTTTCGACCAAGGGTGTAAGATGGAGAGGATTTTTTTGTGTTTATGTGTCTAAGTATTGGATGAGAGTGTAATAAGAGAGTTTGTGAGTTGTAGTGAGATGAAATGAATTTTTTGTTCTCTTTCTTCACTTATGACCGAAAATTGAGGGGAAATTGGCTAAGTTTGTGGTTTGGTGTTGAAAGGTGGGTTAGTGAGAAATAATTGGTGTAGTTGGGAATAAAAAAAATATAGATTGATACCCTCCTAGATGCTTATGGCCGGAAGGTATGTGTAGGATGATAAAATTTTTTGTCTTGTTATTTGTTTATTGCAAATTTTGGTTGGAAAGAAAAAAAAGGTTGTCCCCCAACCCCTTTATGCATGTGATCGAAAGTTGGGAGCAAAAATAATATGTTTTATCTTTTTTTTTAAGATTGAAATAATTAGGTTTATATATATATATATATATATAGGAGGATAAAAATAAAGATGTTAAATAATAAAATGTGTATTTTCTCAATATATATATATAAATAGGAGGATAAAAATAAAGATGTGAAATAAGAAATGTGTATTCCAAAAATAAATTGGAAGTTGGTTGAGATGAATTATAGAATAAGATAAAATATTTGGATAAGGGTCGAAATGTACTCCTAAATTTTCAAGGGTCTATTATTTCTAAAGTCGTAGTTAACCGATCAAATAATAATACTAGAGGAGAATATAAAATCATTAGGCATGAAAATGAGGAAGGCGTAATTGGTATTGGAAGGAATAAATAAATAAGAATCGGGTCACGTTTCATTAATAATGGGTTCGTGTTACTTAACCAAATAAATAAATCACTAAACAACGTCGTATCTCACGTCGCTAAAATTCGGGGCGTCACATTCACCCCTCCTTAAAAGAATTTGGTCCCCAAATTCCTCTTAAAATAGATCTGGGTAATGTCTTCGCATATCGTCTTCAATTTTTTGGTTGTTTCCATTACGTCCTCGGTAAGACCTCAATGGTGAATTCAATTTTCCTATCGGAAGGAAGGGCGGTGAGTCCTTGTGGAAATACATCTGGGTATTCTGACACTATAGGCACTTCGTGGATTTGAGTCTCTACTTTAGGTTTGTTAGTTACAAATGCCAAGTATCCACGTGCCAGCTTTGTGATTGCTTTCCTAGCCTTAATGGCAGAAATGGTTAGAGCCATCTTGACTCGTGCTCTTCCCGATAATTCTACTATAGGCTTTCCAGGTTCACATAACTTAATAGTCTAATGATGACAGTACATTTGTGCATGATATGTAGACAACCAATTCATACAAAAATTAACATCATACTCAGATATAGGCAACAAAATCAAATCAACATGAAATCTTTTTCATATTTACACTTTTGGCCTAATATTTCAAAATAATTGCAAAAATAACCCAAGTTTTGATTTTTCTTGCACAAGTTGCAAGTCCAGAATTCCAATAATATATAAAAACTTATTTTAAACATTTCTAAAATATATTTGAACATTCATAGCATCATAAATCATAAAAGTATAATGATGAGCAATTTTATCAACATTTTATGCAAGAAAAATATCATACTCATCTTTTTATTTTCTCAAAATTTCATTAAAACACAAATCTCATAAATACTTGATAAAATTCATAAAATATCATATTTTCACATGAACATGCATTTTTGTGCACTAGTAGAAAGAATGATGCATTTTTGTAGAAATATTTTTCACCCACCTCGTAGTAATTTTTCGGGTCGTGGTTAAAATGAAGATCTTCTCAAGAATCCAAGCTCTTGATTCTAATACTCAAAGTTCAGCCCCTAAATATCACCATATCCATATTTTGGTGTTAAAATTGAGGTCTCAAGTCCAAGGAAAATATCTTAAAATAAATGGGTTAATTCTTACCTTAATATCCTTAAGTAGTCTCCAAAAATGAATTTCTCTCTTCAAGCTTCTAACCTCAACTTAAACTTGTATAGGTCAGCCCCTAAGCTCCAAAATTTCCAATCCTTGAGTCAAAAATAAATTCCTCAAGTTGTCAAGAGGAAAAACACTAAAACCACAATTTCTCACCTTAAATGTGTGTAGTCTTGAATTTCTTCTTCAAGCTTGGAGTCAAGTCTAGGTCGCTTAATTCTTCAAGAAATTATTCCTCTCAATTGGGTGTAATTTTCGACCAAGGGTGTAAGATGGAGAGGATTTTTTTGTTTTTATGTTTCTAAGTATTGGATGAGAGTGTATTAAGAGAGTTTGTGAGTTGTAGTGAGATGAAATGAATTTTTTGTTCTCTTTCTTCACTTATGACCGAAAATTAAGGGGAAGTTGGCTAAGTTTGTGGTTTGGTGTTGAAAGGTGGGTTAGTGAGAAATAATTGGTGTAGTTGGGAATAAAAAAAATATAGATTGATACCCTCCTAGATGCTTATGGCCAAAAGGTATGTGTAGGATGATAAAAATTTTTGTCTTGTTATTTGTTTATTGCAAATTTTGGTTTGGAAAGAAAAAAAAAGGTTGTCCCCCAACCCCTTTATGCATGTGATCGAAAGTTGGGAGCAAAAATAATATGTTTTATCTTTTTTTTTTAAGATTGAAATAATTAGGTTTATATATATATATATATATAGGAGGATAAAAATAAAGATGTTAAATAATAAAATGTGTATTTTCTCAATATATATATATATATATATAAATATGAGGATAAAAATAAAGATGTGAAATAAGAAATGTGTATTCCAAAAATAAATTGGAAGTTGGTTGAGATGAATTATAGAATAAGATAAAATATTTGGATAAGGGTCGAAATGTACTCCTAAATTTTCAAGGATCTATTATTTCTAAAGTCGTAGTTAACCGATCAAATAATAATACTAGAGGAGAATATAAAATCATTAGGCATGAAAATGAGGAAGGCGTAATTGGTATTGGAAGGAATAAATAAATAAGAATCGGGTCACGTTTCATTAATAATGGGTTCGTGTTACTTAACCAAATAAATAAATCACTAAACAACGTCGTATCTCACGTCGCTAAAATTCGGGGCGTCACATTCACCCCTCCTTAAAAGAATTTGGTCCCCAAATTCCTCTTAAAATAGATCTGGGTAATGTCTTCGCATATCGTCTTCAATTTTTTGGTTGTTTCCATTACGTCCTCGGTAAGACCTCAATGGTGAATTCAATTTCCCTATCGGAAGGAAGGGCGGTGAGTCCTTGTGGAAATACATCTGGGTATTCTGACACTATAGGCACTTCGTGGATTTGAGTCTCTACTTTAGGTTTGTTAGTTACAAATGCCAAGTATCCACGTGCCAGCTTTGTGATTGCTTTCCTAGCCTTAATGGCAGAAATGGTTAGAGCCATCTTGACTCGTGCTCTTCCCGATAATTCTACTATAGGCTTTTCAGGTTCACATAACTTAATAGTCTAATGATGACAGTCCATTTGTGCATGATATGTAGACAACCAATCCATACCAAAATTAACATCATACTCAGATATAGGCAACAAAATCAAATCAACAGGAAAGGTCACATCACCAATCTTTATTTCGCATGCCTTATACATAACATATGTTTGGCTTGCGCCCATGGAAGTTGATACTTCTAAGCATATAGGCATACGCTCCATGCATGTATAAACATGTTGTACGTAATGTGGTGCAATAAATGAGTGTGATGATCCGGGGTCAAATAGCACTTTAGCATAATGGTTAGATACTAGAAGCGTACCTTCCACCACATTGGTTGCTTCGGGAGCATCATGTCCCGCCAAGGCAAATACTTGGGCTGGTACCCTCGCTTGGTTATTTGGTCCATTCCTAGATTATGAGGTGGTACGAGTTTGTTTTCAGGTGTGGAAATCATTGGGCAGTCACGTAGTTGATGCTGATCGCTGCCACATTTGAGGCATTTCCCTTGTTTACGCCAACACTGATCTGGTGTATGTCCTGGCTTGCGGCAGTGAGAGCAAGTTATGCTTTGCACATGTTGTTTCCCGTTGTTAGTCGATCCAGTTCCACCCCTTTGTAATTTTGTAGACGGCCCGATTGTTTTCTCAATTATAGGCCTCTTTGATCCCGATGCCTTGTTTTGTTGAATTTTCTCGATTCGGTTCAAACCCATTTCTACACGAGAGGCGGCCCTAACCGCAGCAGAGTATGTATCCATTTCCACTGTCAATAGTTGTTTATGTAGATCTAATCTCAATCCTCGAGTAAATTTATACAATTTGTCCGCCTCAGTACTTATGGAGCCCAAAGCGTACTTTGACAGTCGGTGAAATTCCGATTCGTACTGGGCCACGGTCATACTCCCCTGCCTCAAACGGTGAAATTCGTCACGTCTCGCTTCTTGGACAACTTGAGGAATGTATTGGTCCCCGAATTCGACGAAAAATTGTCCCACGTCCTTCGGCTTGATGGTCTTGTTCCCACCTTCTCTCCACAGATTTCCACCAATCACGAGCGGTGGATTTCAATCGAAATACCACTAAGGTAACTTGTTGTTCCCCGGTATATTGTAGGGCATCAAAAATGTTTTCCATTTGTTCAAGCCAATCCTCAGCCTTGGCATCGTCCGGTTCCCCCCAGAAGACGGGTGGATCGAAACACAAGAATCGTTCCAACACCCAATCATGTGCTTCCTGCACCGGTTCCTGCACGTTCCGGTTTTGACCATTTTGTTCTTTGCATGAATAGTAAGATTTGTTGAAGGGCTTGTGCGGTCGATCGAGCCAGCCCGGTGGGGGGTGGCGGTGGAAGTTCGGGCGATGGATTTCTCTCCTGCGGAGGGTTAAGGTTTTCCCTGTCCACGTTACGTGGTCTCCCTCTGCCTTTTTGACCAACCATCTGTGTTTAGAATAATTAGCATTCACTCACTTATGTAGATAAAATTATGAGCTATGGTACAACAATTAATGATGTATAATATCTAATTTAACGAAGCAATTATTAAGGAATTATTTGTTATAAACTATCTAATAGTGGTGATTCCCATTACAGGCGAAGGGTCCTATCCTGGGTTAGCTCGGTGTAAGTTTTCTTCTTACAAACCGAGCTCTGATACCATAACTGTCACGCCCCAAAATGGAAGCCGTGACACAATTTACCAAATTATGCCAGTTTACCAAGCCGGCTTATTTATCCTCCAACATACGTCAATAGAACGATAAAATCCAGACTAATTATAAATAACGGAATAACTAAGTCAGAGTATGGTTACAGCGGAATCCAGAAAAATAAAAATACAACATAATAATTGTTCTCCAGGGTCCTACGCCCTGCTAATACATTAAATAAGTTCAAAGTCTAAATCATCATAAATAAAATCCATCATCTTAATAAAGTCCATAATACAATACATAACTAAGCTACGTCTTGAGATCCATCGTCGGCATTGTCCTGATACAACTCTTCATCCTCTGGTTGATAAAAGAGGTGGGGTGAGAACAAAAATTCTCAGTAGGTGGGTGCTGGTGTGCGAGTGTGGCTCGTTTTATGCACGGAAAATCATTTCATGGAAAACAATGCATGACGTGCATATGACTTTATCTCGTTGTTTGTATAAAGATTTTCCATTAACCATTATGTTAGATTGGTCAGAATCAGTCAAACACTATTAATATTTTATTAAATTTACTTCCACTTTGAATCGGATAAAGCCGAAGCAAATTATCCCACTTCTCTTGGATAAAGCCGAAGCAAATTATCCCACGCCACTTGGATAAAGCCGAAGCAAATTATCCCACTTCACTTGGATAAAGCCGAAGCAAATTATCCCACATCACTTGGATAGAGCCGAAGCAAATTATCCCACATCACTTGGATAAAGCCGAAGCAATTTATCCCACTTGGATAAAGCCGAAGCAAATTATCCCACTTCACTTCGATAAAGCCGAAGCAAATTATCCCACATCACTTGGATAAAGCCGAAGCAAATTATCCCACATCATTTGGATAAAGCCAAAGCAAATTATCCCACATCACTTGGATAAAGCCGAAGCAAATTATCCCACATCACTTGGATAAAGCCGTACCAAATTATCCCACTTTAAATTTTCACTTAACTTTTCACTTTCATTCTCAACTTCACTTCCACTTATCATTTCACTTCACATTTCATTTCACTTCACATTTCATTTCAATTTTCACTTCACTTCACATTTCACTTCAATTTTCACTTCACAACATTTAATTTCACTTTACGTGCACTTAAATTTTCACGTCAAAAATTCTCTTCCAAGTACTATCTTACTCGTTCGAAAAATTTGATAAAATCGGTTAGCAAGTCCGGAATGATCTTGGTCACATGATCTCCGATATTTATTTCAAAACAAAACTCGTGGTCTAGTTATCGGGCGGATAATCTAGCCGGTTTTAATATTCGGTTCGGGCATTATGTTCAAGCTCGATATTTTTATTAGATAAGTAAGAAATATCTCTTAAAATATTTATAAGGCAACTGAGTTAGAAAATCTCAATTTCAATGTCCTTAGCAATTTTAAAAATAAAAATTATTTTTACTAAGGAGAACATTCCCTTGCCGGGTTTTTTTTAAAAAATTCAATAAGTTTCAATTCCGGACTCGGAAAATGATAAAGCCAGTTCCAAAAATTTCCAAATTCCCAGAGGGTTATATTTTTCAGAGGCTCGAGAAAGATTTTATAAAATTTGCATATTCGCCCTCTAGATTCCAAAAATTTTGATTTTTGACTTGATATTTTAAAATTAGGTAAATATTAAACCGGGAAGGATTTTGAGGTGATTCCAATTTTAAAATACTTATTTGGGTAGTAATAAGTTGTGGTTAAAACAGTTTTGAAAATTTCGAAAGTTAGGTACCTCATTTTCACAAATTACAATTTTGGCCAAAAAGCGATTTTTTGTCGTTAAAGGCTCGTTTCAAGTCGGATGATTATGAAATTTGAACTAAAGGTTTAAAATATCATAATAAATAAATCTGCAAGTTTTCGAGATACCTTGACTGCCCCATCTTTAAAAATTACAGTTTTAGTCCTTTAAGTTTTACAATTTTACATTTTGATATCAAACTTGTTCCTTATTGTACTTTCTTGCCCGGAAAGGGTCCCAATCTTTCAAGTCACTTCATATATGAAATTTATAGATTATTGGGTCCAATATTTCAAATTTTCAGAGGTGGCCTTCACAGTTTTTCATATTTACACTTTTGGCCTAATATTTCAAAATAATTGCAAAAATAACCCAAGTTTCGATTTTTCTTGCACAAGTTGCAAGTCCAGAATTCCAATAATATATAAAAACTTATTTTAAACATTTCTAAAATATATTTGAACATTCATAGCATCATAAATCATAAAAGCATAATGATGAGCAATTTTATCAACATTTTATGCAAGAAAAATATCATACTCATCTTTTTATTTTCTCAAAATTTCATTAAAACACAAATCTCATAAATACTTGATAAAATTCATAAAATATCATATTTTCACATGAACATGCATTTTTGTGCACTAGTAGAAAGAATGATGCATTTTGTAGAAATATTTTTCACCCACCTCGTAGTAATTTTTTGGGTCGTGGTTAAAATGAAGATCTTCTCAAGAATCCAAGCTCTTGATTCTAATACTCAAAGTTCAGCCCCTAAATGTCACCATATCTATATTTTGGTGTTAAAATTGAGGTCTCAAGTCCAAGGAAAATATCTTAAAATAAATGGGTTAATTCTTACCTTAATATCCTTAAGTAGTCTCCAAAAATGAATTTCTCTCTTCAAGCTTCTAACCTCAACTTAAACTTGTATAGGTCAGTCCCTAAGCTCCAAAATTTCCAATCCTTGAGTCAAAAATAAATTCCTCAAGTTGTTAAGAGGAAAAACACTAAAACCACAATTTCTCACCTTAAATGTGTGTAGTCTTAAATTTCTTCTTCAAGCTTGGAGTCAAGTCTAGGTCGCTTAATTCTTCAAGAAAAATTCCTCTCAATTGGGTGTAATTTTCGACCAAGGGTGTAAGATGGAGAGGATTTTTTTGTGTTTATGTGTCTAAGTATTGGATGAGAGTGTATTAAGAGAGTTGGTTGAGATAAGAAATGTGTATTCCAAAAATAAATTGGAAGTTGGTTGAGATGAATTATAGAATAAGATAAAATATTTGGATAAGGGTCGAAATGTACTTCTAAATTTTCAAGGGTCTATTATTTCTAAAGTCGTAGTTAACCGATCAAATAATAATACTAGAGGAGAATATAAAATCATTAGGCACGAAAATGAGGAAGGCGTAATTGGCATTGGAAGAAATAAATAAATAAGAATCGGGTCACGTTTCATTAATAATGGGTTCGTGTTACTTAACCAAATAAATAAATCACTAAACAACGTCGTATCTCACGTCGCTAAAATTCGGGCGTCACAATCTCATCTCCCTAAAAACTTCACATTTCTTTCATTCCAAGAAAATGGTTAACTTAATTGTAGCTTATCTCATTACATTGGTCTTCTTGAATATTATTCTACTTTTTGTTTGGGAATATCCTCAAGAGCATTTTTGGCTTATGATTAATCTTCATATCTTCATGGCTTTTCCTTTGTTAGCATGGGCAATTATTTTTAACATGTAATAATTAGATGATTATGTATGTCTATGTTGTCAAATAAAATTTTTATGTTTAAATTGTTGTTATACATCTATGTTATTACTTAGTTGTTTTAAATTGATAGAATTTTTTATATATAAAATCATAAGGATAATCGCATAACATTAATTCAAAATGTTAAATCAGGTATATATGGGAAATACCGAGAAGAAAGAATATTGTTTACTTGACAGTGCAACAACGCACTCAATATTAATGAATAAAGTATATTTCTCGAGTGTGAAACTGTGCAAAGCACAAATTACAACTATATCTGGTCCCGTTGAGATTATTGATGGCTCCGGGAATGCAACATTAATATTGCCTAATGGTACAATCCCGCAGATTGAAAATGCATTATTATCTAGTAGATCAAAAAGAAATCTACTAAGTTTTAAAGATGTGCGTGATAATGGATATCATTTAGAGACACTAAATTACCATGATAAAGAGTGTCTATGTATCACATCATATAAAATGGGCAAGAAGAATGTCCATGAGAAATTTGAAGCGACAATTTCTGGATTATATTATATCCAAATTAAAGCCTTTGAATCCTACGCCACCATGCCTTGGAAGCTGGTAAATCCTGATATATTTGGGTTATGGCATGATCACCTAAGACACCCAGGAACTACTATGATGCATAGGATTGTTGAGCATACCAATGGACATCCATTGAAAGGTACAAAAATGTTAATATCCAAAGATTATTTTTGTGAATCGTGTTCACAAGGAAAACTCATTACTAGACCTTCAATGGAAAAGGTTGGTTATGAATCACCATAATTTTTACAGCGTATTCATGGTGATATTTGTGGACCAATACATCCAGCAAGTGGACCATTTAGATATTTTATGGTCTTAATAGATGCATCATGCAAATGTTCACACATATGCTTATTATCTACTAGAAATGTTGCATTTGCTCGATTACTAGCGCAAATTATTAAACTCCAAGCACATTTTCCTGATTATCCCATTAAAAATATAAGAATGGATAATGCCGGAGAATTTACATCAAAAAGTTTTGATGAATATTGCGCAGCTTTGGGAATTAATGTTGAACATCCAGTAGCACATGTTCATACTCAGAATGGGATGGCAGAATCCATGATTAAACGAGTTCAGGTCATTGCTCACACATTATTACTGAGATCAAAGCTCACTAGTATAGCATGGGGTCATGCAGTATTGCATGCATCAGCACTTATCATATTACGCCCTACTGCTTATCATATGCATTCCCCTATGCAATTAACTCTTGGTTTTGAGCCAGATATTTCACACCTACGCACTTTCGGGTGTGCTGTTCAGGTGCCGATTCCACCTCCTCAGAGGACAAAAATGGGTCCACAACGTAGACTTGGTATATACGTTGGATTTGATTCTCCGTCAATTATTCGATATTTGGAACCAATGACGGGAGATTTATTTACCGCTCGTTTTGCGGATTGTCATTTTGATGAAACAACATTTTCGTCAATGGGAAAGGATAAAGATGTGTTGCAAAATGATAAACAAAAGCCAGTTGAGAATCTCTCCTGGAATGAACAAAGTTTATCCTATTTGGACCCGCTGTCTCTAAATGTGAAAGTGAGGTGAGTAGAATCATTCATTTACAGAATATTGCCAATAGACTTCCTGATGCATTTAATGATGCTAGTAAAGTTACGAGGTCTCATATTCTGGCTGCGAATGTTCCAGCAAGGATTATTGTTCGTGAAGAACATACGAAAATGAATGATAATATCCCATGTCAAAAACGTGGTAGACCTATTGGCTCAAAAGATACTGTTCCTCGAAAAAGAAAAGGAAAAATTGATACTAATGAGCAAGCTCCAGATGAATCTGTAGAGCCTAATATCTCAGAAAATATTCAGATTAGAAATTCTGATAGCACCGAGAACCCCTTGAGCTATTGTAATGAGGTATGGGATTGAAATGAAATAATCATTAATGATAAATTTGCATTCACGGTTGCTCAAAAAATCATTGATGATGATTATGATAGTGAACCACATTCTATAATGGAATGCCGTCAAAGGCCTGATTGGCCTATGTGGGAGGAAGCAATAAAATCTGAGTTAGCTTCCCTAGAGAAACGAAATGTATTGGGAAAATTATTCGTACTCCAGATAATGTAAAGCACATAGGATACAAATGGGTATTTGTTCGAAAAATAAATGAGAAAAATGAGGTCGTAAGATATAAAGCCTGACTCGTAGCTCAAAGATTCTCTCAGAGACCTGAGATAGATTATGATGAGACATATTCACCTGTGATGGATACAATCACGTTCCGTTTTCTCATTAGTATGGTTGTTCATGAGAGTTTAGACATGCGTCTAATGGACGTAGTAACGGCATATCTATATGGTTCACTGGACTCTGATATTTATATGAAAATTCCAAATGGATATAAAATGCCAAAATTAGATACTCCCCGTGAATTATACTCGATCAAATTGCAAAGATCGTTGTATGGATTAAAGCAATCCGGTCGCATGTGGTATCATAGACTTAATGAATACCTTTCTAAGGAAGGTTACAAAAATGATACAATTTGTCCATGCGTTTTTATTAAAAGATCAGATACTGGATTTGCTATCATTGTTGTATATGTCGATGACATGAATTTGATTGGCACCCCTGAAGAATTATCTAATGATGTTGAATACCTAAAGAAAGAATTTGAGGTTAAAGACCTTGGAAAAACTAAACTTTGTCTTGGTCTTGAGCTAGAGCATAAAGACAATGGGATACTTGTCCATCAATCTGCTTACATTAAACGGATACTCAAACGATTTAATATGGACAAGGCTCATCCCTTGAGTACCCCTATGGTCGTGCGTAGTTTAGATCCCGAGAAAGATCCATTCCGACCAAAAGAATCTGATGAAGAAATTTTAGGTCCTGAAGTTCCTTATCTTAATGCTATTGGGGCATTAATGTATCTAGCACAATGTACTCGACCTGATATTTCTTTTGCAGTAAATCTACTTGCACGATATAGTTCTGAGCCAATTCGAATACATTGGAATGGTATTAAACATATTTTTCGATATCTGAGTGGTACTATAGATTTGGGGTTATTCTATTCCAAGGAATCAACTAACTCTGGGTTAGTTGGTTATCTTTGATCTTTGGATATAGATCTGATCCGCACAAAGCTCGATCACAGACTGGTTACTTATTTTGCTATAACGGTACGGCTATATCATGGTGATCCACTAAACAAACATTAGTTGCTACTTCTTCCAATCACTCTGAAATTATTTCTCTTCATGAAACTGGCAAGGAGTGCGTTTGGTTAAGATCAGTTATAGCTCATATACGAAATGCTTGTCAGTTGAAACCAGTTACAGACACTCCTACTATTATTTATGAGGATAATGCAGCATGCATAACACAAGTAAGAGGTGGTTATATAAAAGGTGATAGGACCAAACACATTTCACCAAAGTTTTTCCACACGCATGAACTCCAGAAAAATGGAGAGGTAGACATTCAGCAGATTCACTCATGTCACAATCTTGCCGATCTATTTACAAAATTCTTGCCCACATCTACATTTGAGAAAATAGTTTATGGCATCGGAATGAGAAGAGTTAATACGAAGTAAGATTGATAGATCAGTTATGGAACTGATATTCTTCACTTCAGGGGGAGCAAATATATTGTGCAATGTACTCTTTTTTCCTTTTGTCTGTTTTTTATCCCATTGGGTTTTTCCAGTTTAAGGTTTTTAACGAGTCAGCTTATACACAAAGTTTGTATTTGAGAATGTACTCTTTTTTCCTTATGTCTGATTTTTTCCCACAGGGTTTTTTCAGCTTAAGGTTTTTAATGAGGCATACTCATCCAACTTCCTATAATGCTACGTCCAAGGGTGGTATTGTGATAATTTGTCAATTTATGTGGACTTTAGCATATTTAGCAAAAGTAGTGGAGGAAGCATCAATAGGCTTTAGCAAATGTAATGGAGGAAGCATCAATAGATATGATTGAATAATTTTACATTTTTACCTATAAATTGTTGAAGTTTGTTGAATAATTACACACAACAATATCAAAGAGAAATAAAAATAATTACATTCTCTCTACAATATTATTATCTCTCTAATATTTATTTCTTAATATTTTGATAGTTTTATAATAATTCTCTTGTGTTCTTAAATTATTGTTTTATAACAATTGGGTAATATTTATCTTTATTCTGTTACTCTGTACAGTATATTTGCGAGCCAGCACACGTGGCTTTCACCAGCCAATCAGAAACAGCAAAACACGTAAGATCTTTGGAGAACGCAACGACGTCGTATAATGGGATACAGCAAAAGAAACGATAACAGAGAACAATCTTCGTCTCTGTCAGTGCAACTAAAAACAACGATCATCAGTGCGTTTTTTGGGGTGTGAATTAACTATGGCGAAATTTGATCAAATATTACAATTGCTAGTGATATTTTTACTAGTGATAGTATGCTCATGGATGCCTCTATCGCACTGCGCCAAGAAACCAGTCGCAGTGGCACGAAAAGAAGACATTCCCTTTATAAAATGTCAAGTCTGTGAGAAATTGGCGTCACAATTATACCACCAGGTTCAAGCCAAACAAGCTGAGATCTCACCTAAAAAGGTGATTTTATTATCTGGGCTTCTTTTCAAATTCTTTCATAACATGTCAATTCAGGAAGTTATGAGCTTTTTTTTTTCAGTGTCTTTTTCAATTGATGAACAAATTTTTTTCTATTTTCTTATTGTAATTAATTTGTTTGTTTTTCAGTGAATGATTATTACCCACGTATTTATGTTCTTTATATAATGTTGGCTTCTTGGTTGATTGCTTGTGTTTACGATGTAGTGTTGGAATTGTATGGTTTATATTTTCATAGTGTGATCAATAGCTTTATTTTTTTTTTCCATTATTTTCCCTCCATCTGATTGTGATGTATAGGTGTTTTTGTGGTTTTTGGAAGCAGATATCAGAGTATCAAATTATAGAGATAGCGGAAAATGTTTGTAATCTGAAGAAGCAAGAAGCAGATTGGATCCTTAAAATTGATATTGTGGAGAAAGGGGATAAACTAGAGGTAAAACACAATTGCAATTGAGATGTTTGTATTTTTTTGTATCAGTAAGCATGAGGTTGATTACATTTTGAATTCTTGTATTCAGCTTGTTGAACAAGAGTCTGAAGGACAATGTAATTCAGAATGTAAAACAATAGAGCGCGCTTGTCAAGAGGTGAGATTACAAACATATTTGTGTGTGCGCGCGTGTGTTTTTTTTTCTTTTTTTTTTCGTATTCAATAGCTAGTGCAGAACTCTGATACTGTGTCTTTTAGACTATGGTTTACCCTATCAGATAATATTTTCCTCTGTGCTCAGCTGCACGGATTTGTAATTCGAGTCCAAGTTTATCAATACTGATATCTCGAGCCACTTTCCTGATATAGATTTACTTTCTTGATGTGCTCTGGTATCTGTTATAAGCTATTTCACTTATTTCATGTTCAAGATTGATATCATAAACAAGGGGAGAAAGCTTTTAAACAGGGAAAACTATGGGAAAGCCTTCTCCTTTTGTTTGCATTACCTTTTACATCTTAAACAATGATTGAACGACCAGTTGCTAGAGTAGTTAATAAAGTATTCACAAATATAGATGGGTCAATGCATATCTTTTTTTCCTGTGTGCTTTAGCTAAATTTTATGATCCTTTGTTTTCAGTTGGGCTGTTTTTGGGTCTGTGGCATCGATATCCTTTGTGACTCAAAATATGAGATCGAACGACTAAACTCTCGAATCTTTTGGTCTTGCAGGTTTTGGGTTATTCTGATACAGATGCTGCAGAATACTTGTACAAAAACAAGCCCTCACTTGATTCTTTTGTAAATTTCATCTGTAAGGACCTCACAGGGGCATGCAGTTCGAAGCCACCACCAGTTCCCAAGGTACTGCTCTAACTCTAACAGGCATATTTTGTCAATGGTCTCTGATGCGTATCTGTAATTTGTGCTTGTTTTCTAGCCTTTATTATTCGTTGCTATGTAGTTATAAAATGGTTCATTGGATGAGCAAAAACTGAGAAAAGAAATTTAATCCCAGCCTATATTAAAAAAATTTGTGCTTGTTATTTAAAAGTAGTGTTATTTCACTCGTTCAACTCTCAATTAAAACTCCATGCCATAAGAAATCTTTCTGCCGGCTCTTCTCATGCCTTGGTAAAATTTTAGTTCCAGTTATTTTAAAGTTGTCATTGTGGTAAGAACTTTGATTTAAATTATCGAAAAGAGAACAAGAACCTTTGTTTTCTTTTTTGAGCCCTTAAGTTGTGATAAATTCTTTCAGACTCGGGACTCCCATCTCTCTGCGAAATTATGCTTTTATTGATTCAAAAATGTTTTTGCTAGAGATAGTTCTTTATAAGACAAGCTCAAGTCTCACATTCATCTATTTCACTTCTTTTGCTCTATAGGATAGGACTCCTGGTGAGCCATTTGTTGCCAAGTCCGAAAAAGAGGCCGAAATGGAGAAGCTATTGAAATCAATGGAGGTATGAAAAGAATAAAATGACTGGCTTTGGCATTTCTTTCTACCAACCCTTCAAACTTTTAACTGTGTTTAATTTTTATTTGCTTTAGGGAATGCCAGGAGCACCCGGCATGAAAATGTATTCACGTGAAGACTTGATGAACCAAAAATTTGGTGATGAAGACGGAGAAGATGACGACGATGATGATGAGGCAGATTTCCCCTCAAATTTGGTGAGAATAAGATTCTTTGCCTCTTTATTTAACATATTAAACCAGAAAATTACTGAATGTCAAAACCTTGATACAGGGAAAAGTACTGAGACAAAAAGATAGTAAAAAATACGAATGGAAGGAAAGGATCACGAAAGGAGTTGTTGATGCCGGAGAGAAATTGAAAAGTCATGCTGACAAGGTTTCAAATAGATTAAGACAATGGTGGAGAAGCAAGAAAACAAACTGGAAGAAGAGTTCAAAATCTGGTAAAGCTGAGCTGTAGAATTCAATAACCAAGGAACAACGGCTACTCCCTACCATCATTTTCCGTCTGCCTTTTGGTTTACCTTTCATAATTTTGATTAGTAGCACTACAACCACTAAGCCGTACACAAACTTTGTATCTCTTGAGCATTCTGAAAAGCACATTTTGGGTCTACCAAATCAATCTTGTAACCTTTTAAGAAGTGTGCAGAAACTCTCTTGATTTGCTTAGCATTTATTCTATACCACTTTATTCTGGTTTGGTAATGAGTTCTAAGCTGCTCAGCACCCAGCACAACAGGGACACATTATTGTCCTAAATCATCACTGTATGTTCAAAAATTAGAAGTCAGTACATTTTGGTAAAGCAACTTGTACAAACTGTTGAGGTAGATAACTAAAAGTATCAACTGATGATCTAGCAATGATCTAGACATGTTTGATACATCAATAGCAAAAGAAACATGACTAAATTCCAAAGGCAAAATTGTCAATAAGACAATAAGCATAAGATGCATTAAGCACCAACAAACAGAAACTTTTGTCCGTTGCAAACAATGTTAAGCTATTAATAGGAGAGAGTCATCAAAACCAGAGAACTAAAAAGCACTAAGATACAATGTCGAGTCGAATATTCCAAAAGAAACGATATGTTAACTATACATTCAGGTTATATGCTGATCACAGAGCCCAGCAGCATTTGAAGACACTCCATTCCATTAATAGGGAAGCTGTGGGCTACGATAAATGGGAGCAAGCTCACAGCCGCACCGAGGGGAAACTATGCATGCTTTATGTAGCAGCAGCACTCGGTGAAAGCAGGAGAATTCTTCGAACTCCTGGCAGAAAAAAATGACACCAACCAGAATCACACATAACAAGATCAGCGCATTCGGTAATATTGAGTTCTTGAGGCCTTGCAATGTTGCCCATTTAGCGAATACTTTAGCGTTACATCCACATCACGCGGATTTTTGCTGTTAGGTGCCACAGTCATCGTCCCCATCAACGCCTCCCCTTGGCAAATAGTCAGCACATCTTCTAGGTAGAGTACTGTCTGTTTCCAGTGAGTGGCACGTGATTTGGGACCTGTATATTGAGTTATATTTATGATCAGAAGCAGGATTGCCACATAACTTCATGTACTTGAAAATCTTTGCCAGTGCATTATGTCTTTTAAAACCCACAACCAATAGCGGCAAAACAATCGGTTTGACAACAGATGCAAACCCAATATTATACATTTCTACTTTAGATGACATCATATCATGATTCCATCCAAATTACAAACAAAATAGTATAAAATGTCCCCACCCATTAAAATGATTAAGCTCTCATTAAAGCCCACAAATTATTATAACACCGCTCGAGTTCTTTTTGTGCATACAATCATGTTGCTACAGATATTCGGGGGCATTATATTCCAACAATCATGAAGAAAAATTTTCCACCACCAAAGAAACAAATAAATTCAGCAAACAATATCAGACCTGTGGAGAAGCCCATCAATTTGTGACACTTGGTAAAAGAAACATCAAAATAGGCAACAAGAGCATGGATGTAGTCATCGCGTTCTGCCACAAGCTTAAAAGGTGCAGTGAAGGAAGCATCCTGTGCAGCCATCTTAGAAATGTCCATCGTCTGTGTAATTAGGTAACAGAGCCAGTTTTAGGACAATTTTATTTGTTTTAAAGCATAACCTTTAACGGGTAACAACAAACAACCAAAGCCTGCAGACATAGAGGAAGTCCTCAACCTTGAGTAATTGGCAGTTGGTAACAATATGTTTCTGCTCTACAGTGTCAACAAGAGGTTCCGTCATGGCTTGCTTCCTAATGCAGCTCATGTCAAACCCATATACATTGTTCCAAACTGTGATCCCATGAAAACACAAGAGCGAAATTTAGAATAGATTAAGGCATAAACCAAAACGATGAAATATCAATGCCAGCAATACCAGAAAACGAATTTGACACCAATATATATATATATATATATATATCAATGTATCATGTATGTAATATAATATTCCTAACTAAATCCACACCAGAGGTGATTAAGCTCACATTCAATCTTCTCTTCCTTGTAATCAGCATCTTCAATTGCTGTCAAATATAGGGAGGCTTTATCTGGCAATATAACCCCATCTTGGACCTGCAATCTCAGGTAATAAAAAATGTAACATCTTAACAAGTACACTTTAAACATGCAGAATTATCTTACCCCTGTCTGCTTACTGGAAACTTAGAAATGATTATATTACCCAGACCTAGGTTATAGTATAAATTATAGAAAGTAAAACTTACTAGCCACTTGTCCCGAGCATAGAGCACAGTGTTTAACATGTTCTCATAGACCATAAAGTATCCCATCCACTCAGATATAATAACATCAACTTGAGCAACCGGAAGCTCAATCTCTTCAATCTTTCCCTTAAGAACTGTTATAACTGAAATAACAAAGGTAAGGACCATTGAACCCATAAGACCACTCAGATTTAAAGAATAACGTAGAAATTCACATGATTTGGAAGAATTGAACCAAAGAGCACTACCATTTGAAAATCCATTTGAATTTATGATCTCCCGAGCCGTATCGGCCATGCTAGAGCATTCAACCTGAAATATAGGCATCATACTCAAATATGCACATTAAAAAGTTAATAAACTATAAATTACATATATTATGGATAAGTTTGAGAAAGCATCCAATGATATTTGAAAGAACTAGATACAGAAAGAAGCATAGGAATAGCGTACATGCATACCCTAATTGGATTCACCATCCTCAACATTGAGATCTAACTGCTATTAAGAGTAGTGCAATTAACTAAGAGTAGTGCTAGCAGTGTTTAAAAAAACGTTTGGCGACAAAAGGCAATTAGGGGTCATAGTGCCTAGGCGCTAGATGAAAAGCGGTGCCTGAGCAAAGTGAGGCGCCCGTCTTACAAAATAAAATTCAGTTATCATTACTAATGAAGTATGACACAATACTAAGATAAAATTTTAATTACATACTAAGATAAATTTTAATTAGTTAATACTTTACTCAGTCTCAAACAAGCATCATTTTGCAAATTAAAATATCTAAAACCGCTAATAACGGACGGGAAAACATATTATCCCCAGATCTACTCATCATCCTCCACTTGATATGACCTTTTGACTCCTTTTATTTGTTTTTTTAGGGTTTTCACCTTCTTATGCTGTTCTTTTTCTAGGGTTTCATTTAAGTAAGAATGTATTGGTACTTTAAAAGGTATTCTAAATCCTAAAAAAATAGGAATAACTTAACTGTGAAAAAAGCGCCTCAAGGCGCGCCTAGGCAAGCCTTGAGCACCTCGGACGCCTTGGGCGCCTTAACTCGCCTTACAGAAATCGCCTAGCCTGAGCCCAACTAGGTGCTTAGGTGTCGTCTAGCGCCTGAGGCGCGCCTTTTTAAACATCAAGTGCTAGTAACTATCGTCATTAAACTCTATGGATAAAATTTTCTGACTGGTAAACAAAACAAGGAAGCAAAGTTGATAAGCGGCTATAGATAATTTCCAAGCATGCTATTGCTTAGATTGCAGCATTCCAGAAACACATGCAATAATTACTAAATGAACACCACATGAATATATTAACCTGAAAACCAAGAAATTATGACCTTTACTATTCCATTGAAGCGAAAAAAACCATTAATAATAACAATAATGTAAATATTTGAATAAACACTTAACATTATGAATTCACGCAATCGGCATACTACACAACCATGAAAAATTACTTAAGCCCTAGGTAAATAAAGGTCTAAAAGATCAGTTTTTTAATCTTTTTGACCATATTTGTCTTCTTCATCGGGAAAGCCAGGTTACGGAACAGATTTTTTCTGGGAGGGGAACTTATCATGAAAACATCGTGTTGGTATGCTGGAAGCAATTATCAAAAAGAATTGATATGAATCGATGCTATATGCTGCTCTATCTGTGGAATCAAGTGGATGAGGCGTGTGTCAGAATTTCGTCTCCATGACAGGAAGGTCCAGAAACCCATACTTTGAGAATGAAGTCAGAATCTCTGGCCTAGGATATTGAGCAGATGTGGTGAAGATAAATAAGAAGGAAATTTCTCTGAGGCTGTATGAGTAGCTGTGTACAGAATTAGGTACTTAGTGTAAATAACTTCATGTAGCAAATGAAACTCGAGGGCAGAAGTTTCTTTTTGTTGCTTTTCTGAAATCATTTGGTTCCTTCTTTAATGTTTCTCTTCAATGAATTAATTCTTGCAAATGGCAAGCTCATTTAAATGATGCCTTGAAGTGTAGTTAATGTCAAAGGAAGTACAAAAATAGCCAACACATTATGAGGTAATGGTGTAATAGAGCAGCAACCGCAAGGAACTTTAAACCCAAAACACGAAAAACACAAAGCAAATGTGCAATACTGATAATAGAAACAACAAAAAGAAGAATGAGACAGGACATGATATAAGGGGAAAAGAACAGATATGCTGGCTTCATTACCGCATAAACATGTTTAGCCCCAGATTTGGCACAAAAAAGGGAGAGGATTCCTGTCCCAGCACCCACATCAAGGACTATTTTATCTTTGAAAAGGAAGGAATTCTTATAAATAACATTTTGATATGTCTTAGTTCTAACTACATCCTTCAACATTTCCTGCATCAATAAAGTCAAATATATTAGAGTAGCAACTTCGCAAAAACATCTGAAATAGGCAGAGTCGGCTTTCAATTTCATGCTACTAATAGATAAGAAAAAAGGCTAATTAAGCATTACTAGATTTCCAGATTCATGGATCAAATCTGTTAACATATTTTCAAATATTTTCCACGGAGAAGTAAACAATTCGAAAAGATGCCAGATAAAAAATGTTCATGAGCTGGAGGTAACAGCGAAATATACAATCATTTAAAAATTAAAAGCTACATGTTTTCTCTTATCCTAAAAACTGAGCCTTCTTACACAAAAATATTATAACAATAACTGAATTTGTGAACACAAAATGGAAAAAGTAGCAAGAACAAGCAAAAAAGAAGAGAATCAAGAACATAGAAGGCTAGGAGATTTGGGAAATAAACAATTCTTCTGAGAAACATTAATTTATAGTTAAAGCAGCACAGCAAATGGTTCAAGAATGTGAATTTGAGTCACCTCAAACAAGCAACTGACAAAAAGGAGACAAGTCAAACTAATCCAAAAGGAAGCTCCCTAATATCTTGTTTGGTATCAATCATAGACACTAATCATTTAAAGAAACATAAACACTAATCATTCAAAAAAAGAAAAGACGAAGTTATCAGGTGGCAAGGAACTGAACAAAAGACACAACTCCAGCAGCTTTGCTTGTTTCCAAATTTTGATACTTACTTCGTGGATACCTGCACACATAAAAAAAAAGTAAAAGATAAGAAGTTCTTCAATTAGAATGATAATGCAAAAAGCCAAAAACCTTGAGCAGGAGAGTTTTACTTCATATTCAACCATTTCACTTAATTTTATAGGAATATCAACCTTCAACTTTATACTTTTGGTATTTGAGCGAAGGGAAGAACAACATAAGAAAGATGTAACATAATTCCACATAAGTAATTAAGTTTACAAAATTTGCCACTTGATTAGGAGGCGAAAAGAGAACAGCCACGTAACAGCACATTAAATTTAAGCATTCAGGAAATCTTTTGAACTAGATGACTACTTAGATGTAAGAGAAAATAAAAAACTCAAAGCACATTGGTGAAGCATATCTGCAAGTGCATATACACATATAGAGATATCTGCAAAACGCAAAAAACATAAAGATTCGCGGGGGAAATGAAAGAGGGAAAACTTACCAAAGTGAGCGTAAGAATCGAAGTAATAATCGGCGCTGGTTTTATCATCCCCAGCAGTCACGGAATCGTCAGGCTCGCACATTAAGGAATCTTCCCCGACATTCGAGCTCTCCGCAACCACTTCTTCTAGGGTTTCGCCTTCTTCATCGTCGTCATACACGAACCTGATTTTCGATGGTTTGTTCGTCGCGACTGCCTCGCTTTGGCCTTCGTTCACATTCGCATTGATCGGAAGATCCATGTTTTCTTGCACAAACTCTCTTTATTTATTTGTCAGTGACTTTTTGGGTTTAGATTTGGGTTTTGGGGTTGGGGTTTTTCGTTTTTGGGAAGGTGCAGTGAATAATTGAGTGTCTGCAACTAGGGTTTATGTTTGAATAATTGGCACTTCGCACCCTCCAAATGGAAAATTAGCATTTGCACCGTTTTTTTTTTTTTTTTCGAACGATAGCATTTTATAAAAAACGACCAACTCAATCAAAAGTACAAACGTTCACGTAGCCGACTGGCTAACGACCGACTTGACGACTAACAAAGCCAAGTGGGGAATTGGCATACCCAGTTCAAATCCACATCACTAACACAAGCCATATTCACTAATCTATTACAATTAGCTTGACTTAAATGATCCTGAACAAAGAAACCACAATGCTCAAAAAGATAGAAAAGCAAATAGATGTCTTCGGCTATTCTCGCACATCCCCCTTCAAACGCCTGTTTTTTGGAGAGTTTGCATACAATATCCTTAGCATCTAGAAGAAAATCCACCCTTTTTAGCTCCTCTTTGGGCTCGCAATCTGAGAGCATGTCGAATTCCAACAAGGAGAGCTTCCACTGGATCAATAATGCCATCCCTAGAAGTTGCCCAAACTTGGATAATGTTCCCTTTCTCATCACACAACCAACCACCAACCCCAGCTTTGCAGTTGCTCACTACAGCAACACTGATCACCACTTTGGATGAGCCTACTACTTGACAGCGAACCCCTGCAGGTTGGGAAAAAACACGACCAGCGACTATGGTTCGAGGGATCTTTTTGCTCTTGCCCGAGCATACCTCAAACTCCTGCCACTCACGAACCGCACCTTCCACAATGTCAATTTCCTTCCACCAAATGTTATTAAAAATCCACACGTTCCTTGTTTTCCATAGCCACCATAATATATAGACGGAGAGTTGAATCCTATCTGTCAAAAATGGTTTATCTGTTCCACAACAAATATTGTGCCACCAGGTTACCACAGAACACTCTTGATTCAGAAAGTCGGACCATTGTACAGGGGCCACTTTCCACACGGTTTGAGCCCTAACACAATGGAATAGTAAATGATCAAGACTTTCAACAAATTCACCACAAACCTTGCAAATAGGATCAATCTTCACCCCCTTCTTAGCAAGCATAGTTCATGTAGGGATGATGTTGTGAATACACCTCCACAAGAAATGTTTCAATTTGCACTTAATATTCAGTCCCCAACACTTGTTCCACATCTTGCCCAAAACTCCCGCCCCATCACTAGACTCAGGGGAGTCCAGTTTGATTTTCCTAGCTTTCAAAAGTTGTTTGTAAGCTAATTGAACTGAGAACTTTCCTTTCTTGTCCCAATGCCAGAAATATCTATCTTTTGTACCTGCCTGGGCAATAGGAATCTTCAAAATAATTTCAGCATCCTGCAAACAAAAATGTTGAAGAACCAAGTCCCTATTCCATTCACTTCCACCCTCGTTAAAAAATTCCCAGACCCAATAAAGCTGCTGACCCTCAAAATCACTTCTAGTTGGTTTAAATGAAAGAGGTTTAGGAAGCCAAGGAGAGTCCCACACTCTAATTGATTTTCCATCCCCCATCTGAATTCTAAGACCTAACTGAAGAGCATATTTCGATTTAATCCAACTTTTCCACAACCAAGAATCTCCATTTTTAGGCTCACTAGCTAAAAGACCCCCCGACAGAAAATATTTCGCTTTAAGGACCTTACTCATAAGTAGATTTGGTTGAGTAAGAAGTCTCCAAAGCTATTTGGAAATAAGGGCATCATTAAATAAAGAAAGATCTTGAAAACCCAAGCCCCCCAGATTTTTAGGAATAGTCATTTTCCCCCAAGAGGCCCAAGAAATTTTCCTACCCCCCTGAACAGAAGATCCCCACCAGAATAAAGAAGCCACTTGACAGATCTCTTTACAAATTTGAATAGGAAGTTTGAAACACGACATCACGTAAATTGGCATGGCATTAATAACGGCCTTGAGGAGCACCTCTTTACCAGCAAATGACAGAAATGAATTGCTCCAACACCTCACTCTTTTTTTTACACTCTCAACCACATAATTGAAGACTTCCTTTTTAGACTTACCAATAATCATGGGTAATCCCAGATATCTGGAATTTTGATGATCAGTGAGCCCATTAAGCAAAGTGCATATTTCACTTTTAAGCACCGCAGTAGCATTCTTACTAAAGAAAACGGATGATTTCTCAAAGTTGACTTGTTGCCCTGATGCACCACAGAACCTGTCAATAATAGTTTTCAAACAAAGAGCCTGGAAGGGTGATGCCTCACAAAAAATAATAGAATCATCCGCGAAGAAAAGGTGAGAAAGAGTAGGACAGTTTTTACCAATTTTCAGGCCTTTAAACAAAGCTTGATTTTGATGTTGCAAAATAAGATTAGAAAAGACCTCAGAGAGAATGATGAACAAATAAGGTGAAAGAGGGTCCCCTTGCCGAATACCTCTAGACGGGGTGATATAACCAGTAACCTGACCATTCACATTAAAAGAGAAGGAAGAAGAACTAATACAAACAAAGACCCAATTCACAAATTTCCAATTAAAGCCCATCTTACACATAACAGAAGCAAAGAATCTCCACTCAACCCGATCATAGGCTTTAGACATGTCCAGTTTAATAGCCATGTATGCTTTTTTTCCTTTTCTATATCCATTAAGAAAATGAATGCATTCATGAGTTAAAAACAACATTATCAATGATTTGCCTACCAGGGATAAACGCGGATTGATTGGCACTAATGCAATGATGAAGGAGGGGTTTCAATCTATTAGCAATGATTTTTGAAATCACTTTATACACAACACCACACAAGCTAATAGGTCTATAATGAGCAATGGTAGTGGGATTTTTGACTTTAGGGATCAATGTGATGAGCGTGTGATTGACACTTTTAAGCATCCTACTACATTGAAAAAAATTCCTCACAGCACAACACAATTTATCAGAGATACAAGGCCAGAAAAATTGAAAGAATAGTGGGCTCATACCATCCAAGCCTGGGGCTTTATTCGATCAATTCAAAGAGGGCTCGCTTGATTTTCGCATCCTCCACGTGTCTAGTAATTTCCCGGTTCATTGAGGCCGAAAATAGAGCAAGGGGATCCCTTCCAATATGAACTGATCCTCAATAGGGCAAGAAGACTGAAACAACTGATGATAAGACCCACTAATCTCGGACTGGATCTCTTCCAGATTTTCACAAGTTGAACCATCATTTCGGATAAGTCTCTCAATACAGTTGGTTTTTCTTCTTTGGATTGTACTAGCGTGGAAAAATTTGAGTTCCTATCACCTTCTTTGAGCCAATTAATCCTAGCCTTTTGGCTCCAATAAGATTTCTCATCTTTATATGCTTTATCAAGAACATCACGGAGTTTAGACCACTCTTTCCAATTGGTCGGGCCACCATTCTGTTTCATCTCGGACAACCTTGCTTTACATCCCTCAATCGTTTTTGCTGAGTTAGTTCTCTGATTTTTGCTCCAATTAATTAGAGCAAGTCTACACTTATTAATTTTCTTTTGGACTTGAAACAAGGGAGTACCCTTAACATCCTCACTCCCCCGGTATTTATTAACCACATCATCAACTCCTTCCGGAGGGTCAACGCTTATCGAAGAAAAATCTACTCGCTTTTTCGAACTCTTGTAGGAGATGTATCCAGGTGCAACAAAACATGGTCCGAAGCTTGCTTATCAATATGATTGACACAAGCTTCCGGGAATTTGATCATCCAATTCGGGGAGCCGAACACTCTATCAAGTCTTTCCTCAACGAAGCCCTCCCCCTCTCTATTGTTAGCCCAAGTAAATTCATAGCCCTGAAATTTAATTTCCCCCATTTCTAATTCCGCAATGAATTTTAAAAATCTTGGAAACTTGATTCACTTCGCACCCTTCCCCCTTTTTTTTCCTCACTCCCAACTAAATTATTAAAATCTCCCCCATAAACCATAGATTACCCCACTTAGCTTTGGCCGACACGAGGTACTTCCATTCATCCTTCTAATACATCTATCCGTACTAGCATAAACTAGTACAGCCCAGAAAGTTTCATCGGACCCTACCAGACAACATTGCATTTCTATACAGAAATGTGAAGATTCAATCTTGACAAGACACTAATCCTAGGAGACCAACACACAAAAAGACCACCACTCTTACCACGGGGATCCACACGAACCATCTCGTCGTCAAGTTTCATTTTTCTACTGCATCGCGAATAAATGCTCTTTTCTTCTTAGTCTCACACAAAAACACTAGATCCGGAGATGGAGTTTAAAGGACTCCTTAAATCGTAGAATTGTAGAGGGCCCTCCCAATCCTCTACAATTCCGAGACAAGCATTCATTTAAGACTTTGGGCCCATTCAAGGTGGCCACCTCCACCTTATCATTCAACATGATTTCCGCATCCGGGGGGTAAGAATTTTTCACCCTCTTATTATTCTTGATCTCATACATCTCCTACTCATCTACAAGGCAAAATCCTCTTTTTGACCACAAGCGAAAAGGTCAATCTTCCGATTAATATCCATCGGGCTGATTTCTTTATTAACATCTTTAAACCTCTTTGCTATATTTTTCCCAGTTACCACAGTAGTCTTTTCCCCGGCTTGGTTTACTTGCTCTTGGAGGTCCATAAAAGGCGTAGTACACTCGTGTAGAACCATTTTCACTACCCCGCCCACAGACATCCATAGCCCCTTCAATTCCTTTTTCAATCTGGGATGACGCAGACTTTGGGAGAACCATCCCATTGGGTACAACATTTTCCTTACCCTTGCCCTCCTTGAGACCCGCACTATTTGTCTCCTGCATGTTTGCATTCCTGGTCCTTTCATCCTCCGCACTAGGACCCCTGTTAGTGTTCTTACTTTCTTGGAGGATTGGAGTTCTCGTTTGGGATACATTTTGTCTCCCTGTTCCAAAATCAAGTCCTCTAAGCCATTCACCAAACTGTCCTTCACGAAGACTGTTGTTTTGTAGCTCCTCCTTACGTTTTTGGCATGCTCTCTCCGGGTGTCCGATGATCCCACAATAAAAGCAAAATCCCTGGAGATTTTCATACCGAAAGTCCACCCAACACGACTCCGAACCCAAAGTTATTCTAGTCCCTCGTAGAAGTGGTTTTTCAAGGTTAATTTCCACTTGAATTTTAATATACCTCCCCTTCACACTCCCTGATTCAGGGATAATAACATCTGACGTTTTATCAAATTTCCTGCCTATTTTCCTGCCTGTTTCAACACTTAGCCATTGAACCTAAGTTCCAAACTTGAACCCATAGTTCCACCGAGTTGATAAGTTCCGTTTTTCCAAGATATCCTCAGTCAATCCCTTAACAAGTATATTGGTTATCAAAACTCCATGTTTTTCCATTACGGACCCTATTCTTATCCTCTTGAGAAGAGAACACAAATTGGAAAATATTGGATCCAATTTCACGCCTGAAAAACGCTTCCTTAGTCGCGGATGCTTAACACTGCCGCTTTTAATCCTAAGAAGTTGACCTTCTTCACCCCAAAGACTTTTCCTATCAGACTTCTTTCACACTCTGCCTTGCATTTTTCTACATCTGACAAGTCCAAAGATATTTCTTCCGTCTCTTCCACTGATAAAGAGAAAGACTTCAACCTATCCATTAGATCTTTATCCATACTAAGTCCAAGGGATCCCACCCCTCCGATCAAACGCCAATGAATCGGATCTAGCCACCGTAGGATAAAATCAACAACAAAAAACAAAAGACAAAAACAAGCAAGTGGGGACCGAAAAAAAAAGAGAGAAAAAACAGTAAATGGAGGACAAGGTATTAGGTGGAAGAAAAAACACAGAATAAATGCATGGTCAAAAGATTACCACTACCAGGAGCCAACTACATAATGGATATAATAAAAGGACACAAAAGCACACTGAGATATAAAAACCAGACACATGTTACCACACACTAAGTCCAAGTGTCAAGTTTCATGGAGATTCCAAGCATCTAAGAATATATAAGTGGGTAGATGGAATCAAAAGAGACAAGCGAGAACAAATGGCGGCGGACAAGAACAAGAAGCAAAAGAAAATAAAACTAGGGTTCTCTCTTTTAGAGAGAGAAAATTTATCACTCCAACCAAGGGAGACTTTTTTAACCTACTAAGCATTTGCACCGTTGAATCGCAGTAATGTTGGTACTTTGCACCAGCCCATTTAACAATCCATTTTGAAAATAATGAGTTGCAGACTGCGCATTTACCCAAGACAAAATATCATCAAATAAACTTTTTTTTTTAAAGAAACAATGCATTAATAATTAGGGTGTTGGAAATTGTCCAGCAACGATTAACAATATTGGGGATAGAATCCCATGAAAACACATCCAATGACATAGTTTTTGCATAAAATGCTAAAAAATGAGCTACAAATATCATCAAATAAACTAATAAATACTCAATTTGAGATCAATACTTCAAATCTCATTTGAGCTAACTTTGTTAATTAAATGTATTAAATTTGAGCACATTTTTTTTCATTTGATAAAAGTTAAAACTTAACACGAGCTTAAATTGATAACTAAAAGTTAAAAATACATATATAAAAAAATAAAAATACTCGAGTTCGATTCGTATTTGACGTTATTAAAGTCCGTTGACTCGATTAATTATCAAACGGAACTTAAACATAGTTTTTTAAGCTCAAAATTAAAATAAATAAGCTTGACAAAAACACGTTCAATTCGACTGAATTCTTATGTCTACATAATGTATGGATCATGTTCACATAATGTATGTTATTTATAGAGATGACAATCCCTGACAACACGATAACCCGACACGATCCCTACACGAAATTACTGAGAGAATCCCGAACCCGAACACGAGAAACCTGAACACAAATACGACTAGCATGAATCTGACACGATATTACCAATTTGTCTAAAACATAGTTATTTTATATTTTAATTAATTTTTTATGTATTTTAAGCATAATCCGAAATCAACCCTAAACCAAACATGAACCCAACCTGATGACCCGAATTGCCACCCTCAGTCATTTATGTCCACTTATTGTATGTTATTTATAAATTGGCTAATTTGGATCACATAATATATGTTATTTATACATTTGTAATTTCTATGTTAGTGCAGGACACATGTTATCCAATTAATCGTATTTATGGCTCTCTAATGACACAAGTTTTGACCTAACAGTTCACACAACGATAAGGGGATGTTATACTTGGGCATGTGAACGAGATAATGTTAGCTAAACGTGGAGATTGATCATTCAGAGACTTATTGATGCTCATAGTCCGCACCCTCGTGTATGTCACTATGTACATGATATGAGTTTTTATGGTGTGTTTTATTGTAGCCATTTCGAGATTGATTACCACTTGATCATGACACTAGTTGAGTGATGGCATCCCAAGACTTACACCTTTCATTTCCGATTTGGGGAGGCGACTATCACGTTGCAGAATGTGGTAGTTATCAGGGGTCTACTTATTGATGGCCGACCTGTTACAGGCTTGGACCATCAGATGATTGCTACACATTTGCAATATTATTGCGAGTGTTTGGTTGGCTTCAGACTCGAAAAATCAGAGTGTAGGGGAACAAGCTTGATGTTACCTGTGCTGGGTGGTTTTTGATGGCACATATGGTGAATAGTGACACACCTAAGGATGCGGTGATATGATATGCACATAGATGTGTTAGTCCAAGTGGCTACGAAAATCTAGACGGGGGTGAATAGATTTTTCCAATTTTTCAAACTTTTCTTCTCCTTTTCAAACATGAAGACACTTCTAAGAAAAAGAAAAATGAGAAGGATGAACACAATGATATATAGTGGTTGGGCTCACCTAGAGCTTAATCCATTACCACCCGGTATGTCCGAGTGGATTTTGAAAAGAAATTTTTTATTAATTGATACCAAATGATTACTGCTTCAACGAGAAGAGCACCAAACTCTTCTTATAACAACCTTGAAGAGCGCCAAACTCTTCAACACCTAGTTTATTAATCAAGGGGATAAAAATTTTTACACCCCAAACTATTCAGGTTTTTACACTTTGCCACCCAAATTTTGAAACGTTACAGTTTGCAACCTAAACTTTACAAAATTTTGCACTTTGGTTAAATTTCCCGATTTACCCCTGGTTTTATGAAAGTTGGTTTGCAGTTTACCCTCTGAACTTTAAAGTTGTTGCACTTTGCAACCTTGATGATAAATTTTATTGTAATTTCTACATTTACTCCCCAAGGTCTTGCGATCCTCGAAAATGATATCAAAGCCTAGGTTTATTAAGAACGTTTAGTTATATTTATTATATTTATGTAATTAACAATTGGTGAGGAGAATTTCTCCAAGAATATGGATCTGGACAATTGTCCAAGATGTACACCTTACAGGACCTATCGTCAAATTTTGACGATGTATGCACAAGAACACCAGGACAAGATATCATATTGGCAAAACCAATATGACGAAAAAACGAACGACAGAGCCGACAGGAAAACCCTAAGGCAATGCGAAATGCGAGTGGCATATCATATGAGTTTCTGGACAGTAAACCAGACCTTATATGTAGATCTGATGAATCGCCAAGAAGCAGTTCATGAGAATGCCCATCAAAATCATGATTCCTGATGGAGTACCAGCATGGAACGAGATACTTCCGGACACATCTAAGATCTCAAAAGATATTAGGGAAGTCCAGAAGACGGTGCAGGATTATGGCAACCGTCATATTCATTTACCTACACAAGTTCATCAGATCCAAAACCAGATGGAGACGAAAATATCAGAAGGAAACTCTTGAAATACTTCATGATATTCAGAAATGAGTCAAGAATCTGGAGGACAGACCGAGTTCTTCCGGAGGAAAGAAGCATATCGATTTTGGGACAGTCCCCTATTTACACCAAAAGGAGAAACTAACCGAAGTGGTACAAAAAATGACAGATGATGAAAAGCTTATTTCTATCATCAAAGGAAAATCCGTCACAAAGTAAAAGTGATGGATATGGAGAAGATAAATCTTAAAGATCTACACGACCTAGCAGAATCCTTCGCAGGATTAGGAATTGTAGATTTAAAGATGAACACAGGAGATGGATCGGCTTTGGTTACCTATGACCCACTAGGTCGACCAATTCCACCACCACCGCCACCAATAAATCCCAACGTCGCGGAAAGTGCGGGTTCAAATCATGGAACCCAGGACGAGAGGAGATTTCACCACATGGAATGAAACACTCTCAGGAACATGAGCTCGACCACCTATTGCAGGAACTCGACATCTGAGGAGATTTCACCACAGGGAATGAAACACTCTCAGGTTCTAGAAGGCCAAATGTTTATCAAACGCCTTATGGAAGATCACATCTCAACCCAATACATCCATATGGGTTGATGTTAAATCTGGATATCCCAGATTTTAAAAATCGAGAAGTTCTCATTGATGAATGGGCATCAGCTATGAGGATTGCAGCATGTACCCTTGATCTTATGAAAGATTCCTTCATTTTACTCCTTGAAATGAGTCTTGAGGCATCCGTAAGGATTGCATGGGATATGACCGAAGCAAGTATGAAAAGCGCGGTCACAGCAGGAGAATCACTAAAAGGAATTGTCGATGATATGGCAAAATTATTCAAAATCCATTTTATCGGCACATGTTACTTTGAGGGATTAGAAGAAGAAAAAAGAAAAAGATATAAACAAGCCTTCTACAGCCTCGAGTTACATGATATTTGTCATATTGACGAATATATCAAGTTGTTCACCGAGTATCGGTGGAAGTCAAAGATTGGAGACAAAAAAGCTTCACAACTATTCTTTGCAAAAATTCCAAGTCCCTGAGAGAAATGCTTATCAGGGAATACAAGGATGCAGCGGATTTAGATACCGTGGCTAGAAGAATGTCTTTCTTGAAGGCCAAGTTATCTGAATGGTGCTACCAAACAGCACTATACCAAAATTACAAGAGATTACGAGGAATTAACAAATCAGTTCCTCTATGTTGTATCGATGATGATATCCCAACAGTTGTGGGAGGTCAACCCAGGTGGCATAAGAAGAAGAAGGAGAGAAGCCATCCATACTGCCGGGGAAGCAGCAACAAAAGAAGTAGGTCTTCATGGAGACCTAGAAGGTTTTGGTCAAAACAAAAAGCCCGAAGTTACAAATCAGGGCAAAGACTAGCACCAAGCAGAAGTAGAACCTCATCATCAGGTTCGAATTAAGCAAGTACCAGCAGAACCCCAGGTAGAAGAACTTTCAGGCGAGCTCATACCAGAGCTAATGAAAGTTTTAAAGATTGTAATTGCTGGACATGCGGAGCAAGAGGACATATCTCAACTGATTGTCCAGACAACCAAAAACGAGGAGTAAGACAGGACAAGGAGTAAGACAGTTCGAAGCGACACCAGAAATAGAGGAAGCTGTCTACTATCAAGACCTAATACAGGTGTATCAATTTGAGGATATCCCCTCAGATGAAAGCATCTATGAAGAAGAGATCTATTCTGACGATGGAAGTGACTCCATTTCGATCGAGTGAAGAAGGAATTCTTCAAGAGAGACGGTCAGGGAGGATATGTCGGGATTCCTCTCTCACACTACGGTTTCTCATAAGACTCTTATGAGAATTATGAAGAAAGATCCAAAGCTTCAGATATATGATGGATTTACAATCGGAGCTATGGAAAAGGCTTTGGATAAAATTGGTTTTCGTAATAGAAAACACCAAATTATCCACAGGGTAACAACCGGAGAATTTGCCATTCCAATGGAGTTTACTGGGAACCTGATCGAGATGCAGTTGGTCCCTATTAGAGAAATCCAGGATATCAAAAGCAGAATTAAAAGAGAAGTTGCAAATACACTCTCATGGATTCATATCGGAGCCATAAGAGTCATTATTAAGGCAACATTCAAAGAAGGAATAGATTCGCCACTCAATCTGGCTATCTTTGACAAGCGAATCTCAAATCTCAAGGATTCATGCCTTGGAGCGGTGACATGAAATATTTATGCTGGGAAATTGGCATTTAATGTCTATCCTAGAATTGCATACAATTTGGGAGATCGAGATTTCAACAGAGTCCTAACCCTTCATCAAGATTTCAAAAGAGAGGATTTGATGAAAGAAGGGAACAGACCCTACTCGATCACATACAAGATATCCTACGCTCTCTCGAATACACATCATTCAGAAGTATTCTTGAGAAAGGAATTTATTAAAGTCCCAAGAATCTTCGAAGACTTTGCCAGGGTGGTTCTGCCAGAAATCATTGAGTCTCCAACTATCAAGGAGATCGATATGAAAATACAAGATTAACCTGTCTTCAACAAAAGTCGAAGTCTCAGAGTTGAGCCAAGAAGGATGTCTTTCCAACAGGACAAAATGATGAGTAGCAACCGTTGGGAAGAAAAGAGACCAAGTATAGTTCAGCGCATCCCAGATGTTTTCAAAACAAAAGAGAGCCGAAATGTCCCGAAGGATGGCGAGAAGTTGAAGTAATATTCGACATCACTCAGAAGGATAATATTTTTCCTTGTGAGGTTTTATATTATCTCCAACAACCTATAGTTGGAAGGTATCAAGGAAGCCTGAAGATAGGTGAAATTGAGCTGACTATCATAGGAGTTGTGGGGAAAATCCCAGGACAGTCAATACTGGGAATTGAATTTCTTGAGGATCATAAACCTTGGGAAAGATTACAAGATGTAATGGAATTCACAGTGGCAAATAAAAGATACAGAATCAGATGACCACTAGTCCATTCTCCATATACATTTCTATCGGAATGTTATATGCTGAATACAAGGCCGAGTATTTCGCCTTTATATTGATTCAAGTCTTTGAATATGTCTTGCAGCGGATGTTTTTCCTAAAGAAATTGGAGAAGAATTACCAGCTATTGCGGAAAGAGATTTCTCTAAAAGAATCTTATTCCTTAACAGAGAATTAAACCAGCAGAAATCATGATCGGAGGCGCAGGCGGTACCCCATGGTACAAAGTGAAGACGCCACCAATCTATTTCCATGATACAGGAGCAGATATGTTGCTAGGAAACAATTTCCTACAAACATTTAAGCGATTTACACAAGAAAATGAGACAAGAAGACTTATTTTCACAACGTTATGTGATCATAAGATTATTGTCCAGAGACCGGAAGCATTTTACAGAAAAATGCCTATTCATTTTCGCAGCAAGCGTGGTGATGATGCCAAACTTCGAAATCCAAAAATGGCGGATAAAAGAAGATTTGGTGATGTATTATTATCCTTTCGACAATATGGTTCGAAGCAAAAAGATATAAAACGATGGGATAATGACTTGTATTCATTTAGAATACAAGGGAAAGAACGAGTACCTCCAGAGGCTATTGCAGAATTGATGATGAGCCTAATGGAGAATCCACATAGTGATGTTACAATAGAAGAACAAATATCACTCGAGGATATCAAGAAAAAGATCCAAAGGAATTATAATGAAAATCCTTTGGCATGGTGGGATAAGAACGAGCTCAAAGCATCCTTAAAGGTAAAACCAGGAAAGGAGTACGAGTTCATGAGATTCAAACCAATCCGTATAAATCAGGAGGATCGTGAGGATATGCAAAAGATACTTAAGGAACATCTTGACCTTAAGTTGATTTCACCAGGAGTTTCTCCATAAAGCAGTCCAGGATTCTTAGTCAGAAACCATGGAGAAATTAAAAGAGGAAAACCAAGACTTGTTATTAATTACAAATGGACTAATAACATTTTGGAGTTTGACAGATACTATATCCCAAGCAGAGAACATCTGGTTAACTGTATCAAAGGTACCAAGATATTCTCAAAGTTCGATTGCAAGTCAGGTTTTTACCAGATTAAGATGGAAGAAGAGAGTAAGAAGTTCACAGCTTTCTCTACACCACAAGGACATTATATTTGGAATGTGATGCCGATGGGATTGGCTAATGCACCCCAGATATATCAAAGGAAGATGAATAATCTTTTCAAAGATTATTTCAGTTTCATGTTCGTGTATATTGATGACATTCTAATCGCATCAAAGAACATGAAGGATCATCTTAAACATTTGGAAATATTTTCAGATGTTTGCCACAAGGAAGGATTAGTGCTTTCTGAGAAGAAGGCAGTGATTGCTACAAGACAGATTGAATTCCTTGGAATTGAAATCGATGAATCTGGAATCGTCCTACAAAGCCATATTGTGGAAAAGATACAAGGATTTCCAGATACGTTGGAAGACAATAATCAACTTCAAAGTTTTCTTGGAGTTGTGAATTTTGCTGGAATGTTCATAAACAATCTGGCCCATTACAGGAAGGTGTTCAGCCCATTACTCAAGAAAGATGCTATATTCAAATGGGAAGATGAACATCAAGAAGGGATAAAACAACTAAATGAAGTTTGTAAAAAGCTTCCAAAACTTGCCATTCCACAAGACGAGGATGAACTAGTTCTATACACCGATGCTAGTGATGATTGGTGGGCAGCAGTTCTTACAAAGGCTACACCAAATGAAGAAGTGCCATGCAGATACTGTAGTGGTTTATTCACACCAAGTGAAGCAAATCGATGGCATATCAACGAGAAAGAATTCTTTGCAGTTAGAAAGGCTTTCAAAAAATGGCCTCTATTTTTACTGGCTAAAAAGTTTACTTTAAAAATTGATAATTCAAGTGTCAAAGCTTTTCTGAAAAACAAAATTGAATCAAAACCAGAAAAGGCTAGATTACTTAGATGGCAAGTGAATGTCAATATTATGATTATGATATTGTCATTATAAAATCTCATGAAAATGTTCTTGCAGATTTTTGACACGAGATGGAAGGACGCGTTCTTTGTGAGGTCCTTAAACGAGTAAGACATCTCAGGGAAAACCTGGAGAGTCTAGAACAAGATTTTGGGACATTATGTCTCAATGCAGAAGTTGCGGGACGACTTCAACAGGCTGACCAGAAATTCGTTTCTAGTTAAATACGAGCATGCCAGTTCGCTCAAGGACAATTGTTCTTAGCGCTGCAAGGGCCTCTCCTCCAGGCTGCATCTCCCACGATGCAAAAAGGGGCGAATAGAGAACGGGGCTCTAACCCGGAGGTTATGGATTCAAGTACCATAATCACAAGTGTTGCAGATGATGCATCCCCAGAGGGTGTACAAACTGTAACGAATGTTGAAGCTCCGGTGTCACAACCCGAGTCTTCAAATCAACCGAGCACCTCTGGGGTAAAAGAGGGAGAGTTGAATCTTAGGCCACGATGTGCAAATCTAAGGTTCAAATTGACGAGATTAAGATTTCTCCTATGCAGGTATATCAGCAACAATGGGAGAGATTAGTTACGAGAAGAGGTATTAACCCAGAAAAAATAATGGTTGATAGCTTAGGCAAGTATCCCAGAGTTTGGATGAAACCAGGAAGTCATCCAAATGAAGTACATAAATGGTATACTTTTGGAGCTCTTGCTTCAATCTATATTGTATCGCCAGAATTCCCCGAAATTTCAAAATTACCAAAATAGATTGGAGAAGCAGTTTACGAGACTTGGGCCAACAATCCACACTTGGCCAGATGAGATATTTTGGAACTGTATTTCATCAGTGCAGCTCCCGAACCAGCGAAGAAAGGCTTTAATGAAGCTTTTCATTTCATCAAGCTAAGAAGACCGGATGGAAATGCTTTAAAATATATCAAGGCAGCTTCACCCGAAGAAGTACCAGTGTTAGTAGGAGCAATTTCTGAGGACGAAGCTTCTACAAGGCGAGCATGGGGTCTTTGGGTTTGTCTAACCGAAATGGACAAAGTCAAATATCCATTCAAGTTTTTCTAGAATTCATCAAATGGATCTTTCCTTTTGAATTCGATGACTGGATCAACAACAGGATTCGCAGAGGAACTTTTCGAGACAAAGAGAAGAATTCTCTGGGAGAACAAGATTTCGGCTAGCAAAGAAACCTACCGAAAATTCTGTAACATGGTGCATGTTGGCCGTTGGATCGATCGGATCTGTCAAGCATGCCCCGAACAGAAGGAGCCTGAGTTTGGAAAAGGATTCCGACCCAAACCCGACCGACAAGATTATGCAGCTGGAAAGGACAAGGGCCCAGCTCACAAGACGCGTTATGCTCGGGGACCACGTAAACAAAATTTTTAAAAGATTCCCCGACAAACATCACATGGGCTGAGTCACGCGGAAGAAAAAGAAAAATAGCTGGCGAGGCAATAATGCAGGATATGACGTAAGCAGTGACGTCATAGATATCAATAAGATTTGAAGTCCGCCTTTGAAGTCCGGACTTAACTCTATAAAATGTAGGATTTGAAGAAAGCTGAGGACATCGAATATTTTCCTTAGTTTTCTTATATTAAAGTCTGAGAGAAAAATTTGTAATATTTTGAGTGTTTTAGTTTTCAAATTTTTATGTGTTTTCGAGTGCAAGCCTCATCTATGAGAGGCTAAACCAGTATTCTCCTCCCAAAAGGAGATTACTAATGTAATAAATATTTCTATAAGTTCTTAATGAAAAAGGGGCTTTCTGCTTCAACATGTGTTCATAATGTTCTATTAATTCATCCCGTTTAAGAATTACTGATATGCTTGGAGTAGGAAACGAACCAAGCTATCTTTGAAACGATTCTTTGAAGGAGTCGGATAACTTGCAGATCATCTTCCCTGGGGTGAGGTTGAACAGTGAGGAGCTGTTTGTCAAACGATCTGGGGGCAATAATTTTTTGATTGGTGGTGTTGCGAACCATCTCACCCGGTGCTGTTTCGGTCAAAGAAGGTATGAATTTTAAGGGATTTATTAATTTTACGGAAGCATGTTGAGCGTGATATGGTCGTAATGGACTATTTTCATTTTCAGTCTAAAGACCCAATTTGTATACGGATTAATACTTGAAATAAGATTTTGATAGAAATATTTCTTGTTGAGTTTATAAGCTGGAAACCTGACATGATCCATTTAAAACCTCTGAATAGAGACTGGATCTAAGTAGGTGTAACAATGCCACGAACAAAATAAGTTACAGAAAATAAGAGTTCTTATTTCTCGAAAAATCCGAAAAACAAATTGATTATGGAGTAAAATTTAATGTTAATCGAATATTGCAATAAATTTATCATTATGTAGTAATTTGCCACAAATTAGAGTTTAGAGGGATAACTAGAACTATTGTTATTAAAGAATAAAATTCTAGGGGTAAAATTGTCCATAGGGTGAAAAGTGTAATTATTTTCATAGTTCAGGGTGCAAAGTGTTACGAATCAAAGTCTAGGTTGTGAAGTGTAAAAAGGGGTAAAGTTGGGTGGTTAAAAATAATTATCTCTTAATCAAGTGTGTTCTTACCAAAAGAACACTAAACAAGTAAATTCTTTGTCTTGGATGATTTTGATCAATCTAGATTACACCTCAAATGAATTTATACAACTTTGAAAGTGCAAGTGTAATCAAGAAAGAAAGTCTAATAAGCAAGATGTGAAAGTGCAAGTGTTTAGGCTATTACAACAAGAATATGGAATATGAAAGCTTGAGAAGTTTGTTGAATTTCTTGGTGTCTTGTAGAATTATGTGTTATATGGATCCTTCAAATTTTTCAACTATTTATAGAGAAACATCAAGATTTGATTTCCAACATAGGCTCCTCCATATTAAAATTTGTCTGCAAAAGAAGGATCAAAAGATCTACAAAAATGGTTAAGAATTGCTAAAGTGACTTTTGCTGATAAGTGTTGCTGCAACGGATATAATTTGCTGTAAAAAATCCTGTTGGGAAATTAATTTTTAGATTTTGATGAATTCCATGTAAAACTTAGAATAGAAAGTTGGCACCCCATTTTTGTTGTAAACTGCATTGTAATAGATAGGGCTGGTTGAGCTGAGTTAAGTCAGCTATGCCTGAACATGCAAGAAGACTAAAAGGAAGACTCATTTGTGAGACAAAAAAAAAAAAAAAAAAAAAAAAGAAGACAGAACTCGATCAAGATGCAAATGAGATGCGGTGAGTGAAGTGTCGATCAAGTCAACTCAAGATAGCCAAGTCTCAAGTTGAAGTGACAGATGAGTCATCCAATGATTGGAAGTTGACTCGAAGTCACCTGGGGAAGTCAAGGAAATGCAGTCAAGTCGAGACAACTGAAAAGAGATCTGTTGGACAGAAGTCAAGAGAATTACTTAAACAAGTAATACTCCCATACTGCCTTTCTTAAAGTGCTCAGTCCCAGAAGCGTGCAAAAGGAATAAACCAATAGGGAAGCACTTTGCACCTGTGTCGAACTCGAAAAGTCAAAGAATCATTCATACGAGGAAATGTCAATTCCAAGGACTGCAACAAGACAAGCCAACGACCACAAGTGTCTTTTGAAAATTAGCCTATCTCTTCAACGGGCAAAATTTTCAAAAGAACACTATAAAAGGCTGAGGAATCTATTTGAGAGTAGGTTGGTTACCTTGACAATTAGAAAACAAATACGAGCAAGAAAAGCATTATCTGTAACCAAAAATATTCTCAAATCATTCAAGTTCAATCCTCAAGCCTACATTATGAAGGAAATCTATCCAACACTTACCTGTGAAGGAAAGACGACTTCAATCAGTTGAAGAGGAAACATTTGAAGAATCAAGGGGTCTACATTCCACGGAGGATTGTAGAAAGGTTCAAGGTCGAACCAGTCTCAAGTTTTTGGAGGGCTTCGTGATCAAATCCAAGAAGCTTGAGCAAGTGGGCTGTAGTAGCAAGACAACTCGCCCCGTGAAGAAGCCGAGTCGTCGAGAAGCCACCGGTTTGTGTGACCAAGGCATCTCCAGGCCGAGTCCCAAAGGATCAAGTCACCGTGTGATCAAGACTTGCATCCGGGTGATTACCACTTTGTATATCTTGATCAATACTTAGTGGATTCCTCTAGGAGTTGGAGAAGAGAGGATTAGAAGAATTACCCCATCTTGAACCTCTATAAAAATTTATTGTGTCATTTACATTTCAAAGACTTTAATTTACGCACATTATTTCAATATTTGCTTTGATAAATTTGCTATACAATTGATAATAAAAAAGGTGCTAAAACCAAGTATTAAAACATACTTAAACAAAATTCAAGGGTGTTAAGTCTTCCAATGAAAACATTTCACAATCGAGTTAAGTCTTTAGTCGAAAATTGAGTTATTCTATCAACAACTCGATCAGTCATTTGAGTGACTAACTCTCGATTAACTAACTTAGTCATTGTCCATCTAGGACTCACCGTGAAGTATTAACTCGAACGTTTTAAAAGGACTAAATCAAAAAGTTGGTAAGGTTTATTCAACCCCCTTCTAAACCTTATACTCACACCCCTTGGACCTACAAGTGGTATCGGAGCGGTTGGTTCATTGAGCCTTCCGCACCGGTTTCTTGAACTAGATCTCCAAATTTTTCAAAGCTTGCTTTAGCACTTGATCTTTCAAAACTCTTTTATTCAAAGAAAGTTATTATCATGGAAGCAAATTTGACACGCATTCCTATGTTCACAATTGAGGAATTTGATGATTGGAAAATTCGTATGCGAGCTCATCTATCAAAGATTACACGATGAAATGTGGATAGTGATAGAAGATGGGCCACTCAAATCTTAAAAGTGAACACAAACCGCAAGGAGAGCAAAGCGAAGGAGAAGAGGATCTTTGAGCAAGAAGAGACAAATGATGACAGGAAAAGACATAACTTGGACAACGTGGCCAAGGACATTCTTTACAAAACCCTGGACAAAGCCATGCTCAACAAAGTCAAATCATGCAAAACGGCAAAAGAAATCTGGGACAAGCTAACCTTGATTTGTGAAGGCTCGAGAAATCAAATCAAGGAAAATAAACTATCTGTTCTTTGTACAAAAATTTGAAAATTTTAAGATGCTTGCAGGAGAAACCTTAGATCAACTAGATGCTCGGTTCACATAAATTACTAATGAACTATCTGCACTTGGAAAAGAATATACACAGAAGGAAATGTGTATGAAAATTCTAAAAAGTCTCCCAGCCGAGTGGGAAATGAAAGTCATGGCCCTGAGACACTCCATGGACCTATCAAAAACATCCAACCATGAGCTATTCTCAAATCTCAAAGCCTATGAATTCGAGCTGAGAAGAAAAGACCAAGAGGAGGCAATTTGTGCCCAAAACAAATTTGCTCTAATAGTTAAGGATGGTAAAAGAGCCGAGGTCAAGGAAGTCATTGACCAAGAGGAGATTGCCCGATGGTGAAAAGGTTTAACAAATTCTTCAACAAGAATTACAAAAGAGGCAAAGGTGAATCCTCCGAAGACACTCGGCTCCTCCAAGTCAAGGAAGATAGGCCACCCAAAAGAACGAGCATCAAAGGATTGAGTATCAAAGAGCCGACAATCCAAGGATGGAAAGATCTGATCAAAAGGTTGCAAATTTATGCTGGAACTGCAGGCAACCATGCCACTATGCCATTGACTGCCCATATCCTGTAGTCAACAAATACATGAATGAAGTGGAAAGAAAAGTCTTCAGAGAAAGAAGACAAGAGAAGAAAAAGGCAATGTTGGCTGCAGAAACTAAAGACAGTCCAAGTCAAAAGAAACCAGACTCGGAGAGTAGTGAAGCCCGACTACTCAAGTGACTCGAAGAAGAAGCCTTGATTTGTCTAATGGCCAAAGAACAAGACCAACCTCGACCAAGAAGATGAGGTACACTCTAACTCATCACACTCGGTTCTAGTGACAATGATTGTGACACACACACTTCATCACCCACCGATATTTATGATTCATTAGGCAAAATGATGAAAGACTTTGAACACATTAAATCCTCACACACACTACTAAATGAGGAGAAACAGCTGCTCAAAAGCCAAAACTCACAAAATGACTAAGGAGGTGAGTGTTCTAAGTCACATAGGCGATGAGAATAAAAGTCTAAATGCTGAAAATGCTAAGTTAATAAAGCAGAGATAGCTGCTATAGAAAAGAGGGAGAATGACCTCAAAAATGTGATTGCCTCATTCACTAAGGCATCTAAATCCTTGGATGATCTTATTATGAGTCAAAGAGAATGTGGAGATAAGACAGGCTTATGATTTAATTCCTCTGTCCTATGTCAAGCTCCAAAAGTGATTTTGGAAAAAGGATCTTCAAATAATGAAGCATCTCAGAAATCCAAAACTCCAAATGGTGCACATACTTATTCCAAAGCACAATCACAAGCAAACTGGGCTTGGTTATAAAGGAAAAGGAAAAAACGACCGATTGAGTGTCTTTGAGAGGACAACGAGAAGAAATCCAAATGAGTTCCTCAAAGAAACTCCAAACAGGAAGTACTCTGTAAAGAAGAAATAGAGCTACCAAAAGCCCCAGAAGTTCTATAAAAGGAACACATATGATGGGAATGGTAGAAAGTACCCAAGCCAAGCTGATTGGAACAATGTGAACTATCAACAAAGATCTATGGAATATAAGCCTAAATGGCAAAGGCCTAAGACTCAGCAAAGGCCATTCCAAAGGCAAAAGAGCTATCATCAGCACACATATGCACTCAGACACTACACTCAAAGATATCATAACTACCCAAACAAAGCAATTGCTAAAACACATGCACAAGCATACAGACAAAAGAGATAGCTGTATGAACCTAGAACCCCCAAGCAATTTGCCAAAGTTAATTATGATTATGGCACTGATAGATGGAAACCTCTTAGAGTCAAATCATTTGGCTATAGGTTGGTTGGATCATCTTACAATACTAACCCCTCAGGACCCAGACACATATGGGTACCTAAAACCTAATTTCCTTGATTGCAGGTTCAAGGAGCAGCTGAGTGCCAAGGAACCTGGTACATGGATAGTGGTCATTTCCCGGACACACATGACAGAAACAAGAAAAATCTGTCAAAATTCAAGGAGGTCAGAGGTGCAAAAGTCATATTTGGAGGAAATGAAGCTCCAGGAGAAATAAGAGGCATTGGATCCATCAAGAAAAATGGATTAGAAATTATAGATGTTGCATATGTTGAAGGCCTCAATTTCAACTTATTAAGCATAAGTCAACTCTGTGACAAGGGTTATAATATTGGATTCAATATGGGTATATGACAAATCAAGAACACTGAATCTAATGAAGTAGTGTTGCAAGGATGCAGACAAAAGAACATGTATGTGGTAGATTGGTCAATCGCAACACCAAACACTTGTCTCTAGCAAAAAGCACAAAGAGAATCAAGTTGGGTCAGTGGCACAAGAAGGTGAGTCACCTAAACTTGAAACAATTAACAAGCTTGCAAGGAGCAATCTTGTGGAAGGACTTCCAGACTCAGTATACAAGAAGGAAAGTGTATGTGATGCATGCCAGATGGGAAAATAGATCAAATCATCATTCAAAGAAAAGTCATGTCCATCTTCAACAAGAATATTGCACATGCTACATATGGATCTATTTGGTCCAGTTGAACCAGCTAGCATAAATGGGAACAAATACACCTTGGTGGTAGTAGATGACTACTCAAGATACACATGGACAATATTCATGTGTAAGAAGAAAGAAACTCTGCAGAAACTACCACAGCTGATGAAGAGAATCCAAAATGAGAAGAGTCAAACCACTATCAAAATAAGATCGACGAGAGAACCGAGTTTGTCAATGGTATAATAACTCGAGATTGTGTTTGAAAATGGTATTGGTCATGAATTATCGCAGACAAGGACTCCACAAAAAATGGAGTTGCGAGAAAGAAGGAATAGGACTCTCAAAAGCAAAGACGAGACCATGTTAGTCAAGAAGCGGTACGCTAAAAGATTTTGGGTCAAGCAATAAACACAACATGTTATACTCAAAATAGATGCATGATAAACAAGCAAACAAATTGACAAAGACTCCCTATGAGATCGGGACAGGGGGGAAAGCCAAATGTTGCATACTTTAAAATATTTGGATGCAAATGCTTCATACACAACAATGGCAAAGATAATTTAAAGGCTTTTGATGCTAAAGGCGATGAAGGTATCTTCTTAGGATACTCAAATGAAAGCAAAGCCTACGAGTGCTCAACAAGAGGACAATGGTTACGAAGAATCCATTCATGTGGTGTTTGATGAACCCAATGTAAATGGAGAAGACATTGAAGAGTCGGTTGATAAGTTTGAATCACCAACCATGCGAAGAGTCCATATGTTGAAGTCAAGTGGAATTATAAACCCGGATGAAGATGAGATAGCCGAGTCTCAAAGACAATTGGGAAATATGTAGCTAAGTGATGATGAGAGAGCTGATCAAAATAACACAGCTGCAAGACGACTGAATCCAGCTAACTTACTCCAACCTGATGTAAGATGGCTGAGAGACCATCCACGAGAAATAATCATTGGAAATGTAAGAGAAGGTGTAAAAACCAGATCCAGAACCCAACAAGAAGCTATGTTCACTTGTTTCATCTCACAAATAGAGCCAAATGACGTGTCACAAGCATTGTATGACACACATTAGATTCAAGCCATGCAAGAAGAGCTGAATCAATTTGAAAGAAACAAAGTGTGGGAATTGGTTCAAAGACCTACCCATCAAAATGTTATTGGCACTAAATGGGTGTTCAGAAACAAGATGAATGAGGAAGGTTCTGGGGTAAGAAACAAAGCAAGATTGGTAGCCAAAGGGTATTGCCAAGAAGAAGGAATAGATTTTGATGAAACTTTTGCTCCTGTGGCAAGATTGGAAGCCATAAGGATGTTTCTTGCCTATGCTGCTCACAAGAACTTCACTGTATATCAAATGGATGTAAAGAGTGCATTCCTTAATGGGTTATTGGAGGAAGAAGTATATGTTGAACAACATCCAGGATTTGAGCAGAAGACTCTTGGAGATAAAGTATACAAATGGCAAGAATGCGACGACATTTACCACGGGTTCCTACCAAAGCCGCTAGGGGACGTGCCCGACATCAACAACAACCTCGAGATGATTTCTTTAATGACAATGAGGTTGAAAATATTGGAAGAGGTGAGTTTGAAGAACAAAGAGATAATGAAGAAGAGAATGTGGGGAATGAAGAGGAAAATGAAGAAGAGAATGTGGGAAATGAACAAGAAATTAGGGAGGAAGGAGATGAAAACGAGTCGGATGTTGAAGATCTAAATCTCAAAGAGAGAATGGCCAAAGTGGAAAGAGAAACATTTAGAGATGTGGCCTCTCTTAGAAAAGAGCTCTGGGTTGTGAAAAAGGAAAACTCTAGCTTGAAAAAGTCTATCGGCAAATTGAAGAAATTCATCAAGGACCTTATTCCCGGAACTTGCTTCTCTTCGGACGAAGATTGATGTCCCTCCCTTCCTTTACTTTCTAGCATTTTCATTAATGTTGCTTTGTATTTTGATGAACTTTTGTAAAACTCATTTGTACTAATGATATTTGCTTGTTTTTCTTAAAAGGGTTAAAATTGCAAGTTGATAATGACTTGTGGATGATCATGATTTTGATGGAGTATTTGATGGTAAAAATACTCTAATTTAAGCATTGTTTGATAATTGGTATGAAGTACTTGATGGTAAAAGTGCTTCTTTTGATACTTTGATCATTATGCTTAGTTAGATATGTTGGGATTTTTGATATTTGATACATGTATTGTTTAAGGCATGACTTATTACTTGATAGATGTTCTAATTTTTGGCATTTGTAATGCCTTGATCATTCTTAGCTTATCTCAATTGGGTTGAACCCTTGAGAATCTACTTTGAGCTTCTTATTTGATGAACAAATGTTGCATATGGTGCATATGATCTTTTTGAGCTTTGGAATGAGGTTGATTGATGATATGAAAATTTTTTTGGCTTGAAACTTTTACAAGGACTATATGCAACCTCTTTTATTTTTCACGCACACAAGGTGTTTGTTGAAATGTCACAATGAAACTTTCAACTTCTACATGATTCTCTTGCTTCAAAATGTCTTAAAATCTTATTGAAATCATGTTTTTAGCTAACTAATGAGCTTATGGATCTCTTATGTTACATTTCTCCCATTCTCCTTGGACTTTATGTATAATGGTTGATAAACCGTCTCGTTTGCGCACTTTGATATATTTGTATGATGTTTTTATCATCCTAACATTCTTTTTGATGATTCCAAAGGGGGAGAAACAGGATATTGGCTCATTAGCTCAAAGAAGCTAATAAAAGCTTGTCACAAAAGCTATAAGCTATGGCTCATAAAAGCCATAAGTTGTGATTTATTTTTAGTCCAATTGTTGCTTGATGGACTTATATAATTGCTTGATGGACTTATATAATTGTTTAATGATGTTTTGTGACAGGGGGAGCTTATAAGCTCTTGAACAAACTATAAAAGCTAAAGCTTTTAGCTTATAGAAAATTGCTTTTACATTATTCTTGATATGCTTGTTGATAGGGGGAGCTTGTGCTTATTATTGAAAATATTTACTCCCTATTGGAAATTTTGTGACAGGGGGAGCTTATAAGCTCTTGAACAAACTATAAAAGCTAAAACTTTTAGCTTATGGAAAATTGCTTTTACATTATTCTTGATATGCTTGTTGATAGGGGGAGCTTGTGCTCATTATTGAAAATATTTACTCCCTAATTAGTTGCTTTAATATTTTTGGAAATTTTGGTTGCTTCCAAACGGTCAAATATTTTTTTTCGGAAAATCATTTCTAAAACTGCTCTCTTAGTTTGTGTTAAAATTGTTTTAGTTTGTAATCATCAAAAAGGGGGAGATTGTTTGATACATGTTTTTTATCTTAATTTTGATGATTTTATTTTGTCACCAAAACAATGTTTTTAAAGGTTGTCCAAATACTTCTAAATGATTTAAAATGGTTTTAATATTTTCCGGAGTATTTCCTCAAGTTTATTTTTGATAATAATGGACAACACTTTTAATGATTTTATGTCAATGGGTTTTTACTCCAAAACAAGATTTCTAAATGTTGTCTAAATACTCCCGATTGGTTTAAAATGTTTTTACTAAATTTTCGGAGTATTTCTTGAGTTTTATTTTCGACAAAAATTGGACAACATTTACCTTGTGGTCGACCAGGTGCCCTATAGGGCAACCCGTATCACGAAGATTTTTAAGAAAGAAAATGAGACGGAAGTAAAAAAGCAGCGGTCGGCCGTCGCTCTGGCAGGCATCGGCCGGTTGGTCGGCCGTCGCCTGATGGTCGACCGGACTACTGCATGTTTCATTTTTGAAACGAGAACAAAACCTCTTCGTTTTTGAATTAGGGGGACCGGTTGAGGCAGTCGACCGTCCGGCCTATGTCGGCCGTCGCCTGTTGTAATTTTCAAAGTGTTCTTATTTCTCTTATTTACGTGCGGCCACGCATCGCCGTGTATTGATGAAGAAAAATATGACCGTTTGACAAATGACACATTTCCTTAAATTGTGGGATTGTTTTCTAACAGCTATATTCTTGATTTTAATTGTATTTTTCTGTAGATTTTCAATCCCCAAGAGGAGCCTATGCTTGATCAATCATCTCCTATAAATAGAGGAAGTTTTGGAGCAACCAAAACAACAATTGAGATACAACACAACAAGATACACTTCAAGCAAATACTTGGTCTTTCATTGTCATTATTCTTGTTGTAAATTTGCTTAGCTTATCACTTTCACATCTTTGAGGTCTAGGCTATTCTTGATTACACCTTGCACTCAAATTGTATTATTCATTATTGAGTTGTAATCTTGATTTTTGGTTATCATTCAAACACAAGATATCCTTGTGAGTGATCTTGTGGTAAGAACACACTTGGATGATCTAGGTGATAGGTGCAAGAAGATTGTGGTGATCTTCTTATTGAGGTGTTGAAGAATTTGGTATTCTTCAAGATTGAAGATTGTGGTAATCTTCACAAGGTGCCGTTGGAGATTGTGGTAATCTTCAAGAAGAGATTGTGGTAATCTCAAAGGTGGTGTTGAAAAAGAGTGTGGTGCTCTTCAAGGTGTTGTAAGTTGAATTTGTATTAATTTTGGTAATTAATAAAATTCTTTTTCTTTTTGAAATCCATCCCGGATATATTGGGGTGGTAGAGGATTAGGCCCTAGGTGGGTTGAACCTCTTTAAATCGTCGTGTGTTGTTTACATTCCGCACCTTTATTATTATTTTTGAGCATTCGATTATAAAAAGAGGGCGAAATTGAAAAGATGGAGATAATCTATTCACCCCCCTCTAGATTATCGTAGACACTTGGACTTACAAGTGGTATAAAAGCCAAACTCTTTGGCAAGCTCGTTTCACATCGCGAGTGAAGAGAAACGATCGTCGGCTACGAACGAAGCTCATCTATCCGGCACCTCCACCACCAAGCCACCACTATTTGATTCCAAAAATTTTAATTTTTGGAAAGAAAGAATGGAATGATATCTACAAGGTTGCGGGTTCGACATTTGGAACACCGTCATTAATGGAGAATCCATTCCGACGAAAGATACACCACACACCTCAAAAGGCTTCAAAAAGCTCAATGATGAAGAGAAGAAAATCATCTCCTTAAACGGTAAAGCTCTCAATATTTTGTATTGTTCATTTACTAATTTGGAATATGAACATATTGTAGGAATAAAATCGGCACATGAAGTATGGCAAAAATTAGAAGCCATCTATGGAGTAGTTGCAAATGAAAGGAGTCAAACAAAAGCATCTACTTATCAAGGTCATACAAGCTCAAATCTAAGGAACAAACCTCCTACAACTTCCAACTATGAAGAAGTTGAATATTGTTTTATGGGCATCAAAGAAGAAAATGAGGTTTGTCTTAAACCCTCTACTTCCTATGATATTCTCATTCAAAATGATTATAGTGATTTACAAAATGATTATGATGAACTTCAAAATGAATTCCAAAGCTTACTTGTTAAATACAAAAATTTGAAAAAGGAATTCAATATTTTGAAAAATGATAAGGATAGTTTACTTACTTCCTATGAATCACTATTATGTGCTCACACCACCACACTTGACAAGGTTAGAAACCTTGAAATAGAAAATAGTACTCTTGTTGAGAATATTGATTGCATGAAAAATGATTTATCTAAATCCAACTTGAGTACCGATAAAATGACCAAGATTGTTGATTGTTCGATACTAGAACTTGATCATAAGACTAAGGGTGTAAATCACATGAAAAAGAATCAAGTCTCTAAGCATGTTGGTCATTATGCTCCTAGAATTATTACATGTTTCTATTGCGGTAAAAAGGGTCATACGACTAATTTTTGTCGAGCTAGAAATAGCTCTAATAATTGTTGGAGACCTAAAAGTCTCAAGACTAATCCCAAAGGACCCAAACACATGAGGGTACCACAAAATAATGTCATATTAGGTACCCGACGAAATAATGATCGAAAAAAATTCATACCGCCAAGAAGACATCAAATGACCGTTTCATTTGATCAAAGAAGGAGAAACTATTTTCGACAAAGCCAATCTTTAAGAAGAGGATATAATCAAAATTGGGAAGAACATAATCCTTGGAAATGGCAAAGACATCATCAACAAGATGATTCTCAAAGAAGAAGAGACCATCAACAACGGGAAGGTAACAAACCTTGGAAATGGAGTAATCAAAGAAGTCATCATCAACAAAGTGACTTCTCAATGGGAAGATATCATCAACAATGTGAAAAACACAACCCATGGAAATGGCGAAATTGGTAAACCGTATCTCCCCATTTATATATTTTTTTTATTTCTATGCATGTTTTTAAATTGTGTCTTAATTGCAAAATGAGTTTTCAAATATTTATTTTTAATGTAGGTCTTTTATATATTTGTGAGTTTCAAATTTTTTTAAAAAAAAGAAGACCTTGCATGATTTTCAAAAACTCTTGAGCATTTAATTAGACTTATGTGGCTTATTATCTCTTATGAAATCTTATAGCATAAGCTCTTTTTGATATCTCCTATTACTTGTCTACACTTGTAATTTTTTGTGCAAATTTTGTCTAAGAATTGTGTAGGATATATATCTCATACTCATTGGCTATTACTTCATCAAGTTTCTTAAACTATCGAGGTACATTTACTCGTATTTTTCTTTAAACTCGATATTATGCTTATGCACATATCTTTCAAAATATTTCATTTTAACCCCTTAAGTGCCCCTAAATGATTTTGCAAATATTTTCTTTAAAAAGGCACTACTTGTTAAGTCTCGATTTTCTCGAATATATGTTTTCCCAAAACCCATATTTGTTGGATATAGTCCAAGATTATCTTTTTGCAAAGTTTTAAAACTTTTGGGGTGAAAAATAGAGTTTTGGAAAACTCTGGGAAAAGGAAATATTACCTGGGATGGTCAAAGCAGGGGCGACCGGTCGCCCTGCACGTCGACCGGTCGCACCCTACCTCGACCGGTCGCCCAAGCTATTTTTTACACTTAAAAACATTCTGTCTTCTTCGCAAAACAGACGCAGAATATATTTCTCTAACCCTTAACAGCGAACTTCTTTCCCCTTTTCTTATATTCCTCAATTCTTCATCATTTTTCACGATTCTTGTTGCTAATCTTCTTATTTTTACAAGAATCTTACATATATGGCTCCTCCTAGAAATTCTACCGAACGAAATCCTCAAAAAAGGAGAAGGAGGCAAAGGGGAAAATCTTCTTCCAATCCCCAACAAGATGATATTCTACAAGGAGACTATCAAAATCGGCTTACGGAAGAGGAGATTGTCGAATTAAGAGCCGAGGTTTCAAAATCGAGCATTCATTGGGACTTTAGTAAGTTATCACTCCTCTACGAGCCTCCCTCTAGGGCTAATAGATTTCGTTTTTTAAATAAACTTGCGGAGGAACATTATGAGAATATTGGATTGAATGATAAGAAAATTGCGTGCACTCGTATGGTTCGTTTTCAAGCATTTCATGATGAATTTCCGGATATTAGAGCTTATTTTGAAATTCAAGGATGGGTTTCACTTTGGGATAATCCATGTTTGCATTATGATGACGAGCTTATAAGACTTTTTTATGCAAATATGTGGATTGTTGATGCCACGGTAGATAATCCGTTGGAACTTCACACTTTTGTTAATGGTAGACATTTTTCATGGACATTGGCCGATATTTGTAATCACTTTAACATGCCAAATGATGGAGTGGTCAATGTGGATTGCGCTCATTGGGATGATAACATTTTTGGTGTTTCACTAGATGATGTGAAAACCTTTTTAGGAGTATATCCCAAGTGACATACTCGGCAATGCCGCCAAATTATCGGATTATATCTATCATTTGCTCCTATTGTGTTCAGGAAAGGAAGTAAAACTTCCAAGTAATCTCGAACTCTTTCTCACCTATAAGATTGTTCAAGGAGAAAGAGTAAATTATGGGGCAATCTTTGTGTATTGCTTGTTGGAATCTAGAAAGCTTACCAAGAAAAAATATACCTTGGGTAATTTGATTTGTCGTCTCCTATATTTATCGGGATACCCGAAAATGAAATGAATACTGAAATTAAATCACAATGATTTTGACAATGACAACATTCTACAAATGGTAAGAATGCGACAACATTTACCACGGGTTCCTACCAAAGCCGCTAGGGGCGTGCCGACATCAACAACAACCTCGAGATGATTTCTTTAATGACAATGAGGTTGAAAATATTGGAAGAGGTGAGTTTGAAGAACAAAGAGATAATGAAGAAGAGAATGTGGGGAATGAAGAGGAAAATGAAGAAGAGAATGTGGGAAATGAACAAGAAATTAGGGAGGAAGGAGATGAAAACGAGTCGGATGTTGAAGATCTAAATCTCAAAGAGAGAATGGCCAAAGTGGAAAGAGAAACATTTAGAGATGTGGCCTCTCTTAGAAAAGAGCTCTGGGTTGTGAAAAAGGAAAACTCTAGCTTGAAAAAGTCTATCGGCAAATTGAAGAAATTCATCAAGGACCTTATTCCCTGAACTTGCTTCTCTTCGGACGAAGATTGATGTCCCTCCCTTCCTTTACTTTCTAGCATTTTCATTAATGTTGCTTTGTATTTTGATGAACTTTTGTAAAACTCATTTGTACTAATGATATTTGCCTGTTTTTCTTAAAAGGGTTAAAATTGCAAGTTGATAATGACTTGTGGATGATCATGATTTTGATGGAGTATTTGATGGTAAAAATACTCTAATTTAAGCATTGTTTGATAATTTGTATGAAGTACTTGATGGTAAAAGTGCTTCTTTTGATACTTTGATCATTATGCTTAGTTAGATATGTTGGGATTTTTGATATTTGATACATGTATTGTTTAAGGCATGACTTATTACTTGATAGATGTTCTAATTTTTGGCATTTGTAATGCCTTGATCATTCTTAGCTTATCTCAATTGGGTTGAACCCTTGAGAATCTACTTTGAGCTTCTTATTTGATGAACAAATGTTGCATATGATCTTTTTGAGCTTTGGAATGAGGTTGATTGATGATATGAAAATTTTTTTGGCTTGAAACTTTTACAAGGACTATATGCAACCTCTTTTATTTTTCACGCACACAAGGTGTTTGTTGAAATGTCACAATGAAACTTTCAACTTCTACATGATTCTCTTGCTTCAAAATGTCTTAAAATCTTATTGAAATCATGTTTTTAGCTAACTAATGAGCTTATGGATCTCTTATGTTACATTTCTCCCATTCCCCTTGGACTTTATGTATAATGGTTGATAAACCGTCTCGTTTGCGCACTTTGATATATTTGTATGATGTTTTTATCATCTTAACATTCTTTTTGATGATTCCAAAGGGGGAGAAACAGGATATTGGCTCATTAGCTCAAAGAAGCTAATAAAAGCTTGTCACAAAAGCTATAAGCTATGGCTCATAAAAGCCATAAGTTGTGATTTATTTTTAGTCCAATTGTTGCTTGATGGACTTATATAATTGCTTGATGGACTTATATAATTGTTTAATGATGTTTTGTGACAGGGGGAGCTTATAAGCTCTTGAACAAACTATAAAAGCTAAAGCTTTTAGCTTATGGAAAATTGCTTTTACATTATTCTTGATATGCTTGTTGATAGGGGGAGCTTGTGCTTATTATTGAAAATATTTACTCCCTATTGGAAATTTTGTGACAGGGGGAGCTTATAAGCTCTTGAACAAACTATAAAAGCTAAAGCTTTTAGCTTATGGAAAATTGCTTTTACATTATTCTTGATATGCTTGTTGATAGGGGGAGCTTGTGCTTATTATTGAAAATATTTACTCCCTAATTAGTTGCTTTAATATTTTTGGAAATTTTGGTTGCTTCCAAACGGTCAAATATTTTTTTTCGGAAAATCATTTCTAAAACTGCTCTCTTAGTTTGTGTTAAAATTGTTTTGGTTTGTAATCATCAAAAAGGGGGAGATTGTTTGATACATGTTTTTTATCTTAATTTTGATGATTTTATTTTGTCACCAAAACAATGTTTTTAAAGGTTGTCCAAATACTCCTAAATGATTTTAAATGGTTTTAATATTTTCCGGAGTATTTCCTCAAGTTTATTTTTGATAATAATGGACAACACTTTTAATGATTTTATGTCAATGGGTTTTTACTCCTAAAACAAGATTTCTAAATGTTGTCTAAATACTCCCGATTGGTTTAAAATGTTTTTACTAAATTTTCGGAGTATTTCTTGAGTTTTATTTTCGACAAAAATTGGACAACATTTACTGTCTCGTGGTCGACCAGAAATCGCCTCTATATAGGCAACCCGTACTGAAGATGTTTTTAGAAACAGAAAATGAGACGGAAGTAAAAACAGGCAGTCGGCCGTCCGCTCCGGGCGTCGACCGACTGCATGTTTCATTTTGAAACGAGAACAAAACCTCTTCGTTTTTGAATTAGGGGGACCGGTTGAGGCAGTCGGCCGACCTGTCGGCCTATGTCGGCCGGTCGCCTGTTGTAATTTTCAAAGTGTTCTTATTTCTCTTATTTAAATGCGGCCGGTCGCCTGTGTATTGACAAAGAAAAATATGACCGTTTGACAATGAGACACATTTCCTTAAATTGTGGGATTGTTTTCTAACAGCTATATTCTTGATTTTAATTGTATTTTTCTGTAGATTTTCAATCCCCAAGAGGAGCCTATGCTTGATCAATCATCTCCTATAAATAGAGGAAGTTTTGGAGCAACCAAAACAACAATTGAGATACAACACAACAAGATAAACTTCAAGCAAATACTTGGTCTTTCATTGTCATTATTCTTGTTGTAAATTTGCTTAGCTTATCACTTTCACATCTTTGAGGTCTAGGCTATTCTTGATTACACCTTGCACTCAAATTGTATTATTCATTATTGAGTTGTAATCTTGATTTTTGGTTATCATTCAAACACAAGATATCCTTGTGAGTGATCTTGTGGTAAGAACACACTTGGATGATCTAGGTGATAGGTGCAAGAAGATTGTGGTGATCTTCTTATTGAGGTGTTGAAGAATTTGGTATTCTTCAAGATTGAAGATTGTGGTAATCTTCACAAGGTGCCGTTGGAGATTGTGGTAATCTTCAAGAAGAGATTGTGGTAATCTCAAAGGTGGTGTTGAAGAAGAGTGTGGTGCTCTTCAAGGTGTTGTAAGTTGAATTTGTATTAATTTTGGTAATTAATAAAATTCTTTTTCTTTTTGAAATCCATCCCAGATATACTGGGGTGGTAGAGGATTAGGCCCTAGGTGGGTTGAACCTCTTTAAATCGTCGTGTGTTGTTTACATTCCGCACCTTTATTATTATTTTTGAAGCATTCAATATAAAAAGAGGACAAATTGAAAAGATGTAATCTAAAACCCCCTCAGATTATCGTAGCCAAGTCGAGATAAGATGACTCGATTGAAGTTCGATTTTGATGATTGAGCCAACTCAGAAGGCCCAGGAGGTTGATCTTCCGGGTAAGGGACAAGATGAACAACAAGACATTCCTCAACTTGAAGGACCATGATTCCCAAGAGCACATTGATACTTCATTTTTGGGATTTGAAAAACACAACATGAAGATCCAACGAGGACAAAGTCAAGATGTTCTAAAATCTTGAGGCTCGGTGATAAGATGACTCGAATGAAACATTTTGATGATGAAACTCAAAGGCCTCATCATCTTCCGATGACGAGAATACAACGAGCCATGTTACTCATTTGGAAAAACACACTGAGACCGAGGAAGCCGTTAAGATAGTTGAGGCTCGGTCACCTGACTTCACAAGCTGCTCCAATGAGAAAGAAAGAGTCAATCACAGAGTACCATTACCACAATGACTCTGCTTTACGATGGCACCAGGCGGCTTTCATAGCTACAACAACACTAGCTAATGACGCTATCGCAGCTGAGCCACAAAGAGCTGAATCATCATAGACATTTCAGAGTCAAGAACCTCAAGGTGAAGCCTTGGGGATACATTTCATGCGCGATGATGTTTTTGAAGACATGGAGGATGAATCTGCCGCAGAACTAAGGAAATATATCGTGCAAGAGGAGTCCGTCATTCCTACAGATACGTGTTAGGAAATTTATTGTTTAGATTTTGATGAATGCCATGTAAAACTTAGAATAGGAAGTTGGCACCCCATTCTTGTTGTAAAATGCATTGTAATAAATAGGAAATGGTCAAGTGAGTTAAGTCGGCTACGCCAAACATGCAAGAGGGCAACAGCGGAGACTAGAAGGAAGACTCATTGCGAGACAATTGAGTATGGCAAAGAAGAGTAGACGGGAACTCTACTAAAGAAGCGGTGAGATGCGGTGAGTGGAGTATCGATCAAGTCAACTCAAGAAAAGCCAGTCTCAAGTTGAAGTGACGTAAGAGTCATCCATGATTGGAAGGCGACTCTAAGTCACCTGGGGAAAGCAAAGAAATGCGATCAAGTCGAGATAATCGAAAAAGATCCGTTGCGAAAATCAAGAGAATTACCTAAACAAGTAATATCTCCATACTACCTTTCTCGAAGTGCTCGATCCCGAAGCGTGCAAAAGGAATTAACCAATGGGAAGCACTACACCGTGTCGAACTCGAAAAGTCGAAAACAATTCATACGAGGAAATGGCAATTCCAAGGACTGCAACAAGACAAGCCAACGACTGCAAGTGACTTTCAAAAATAAGCCTATCTCTTCAACGGGCAAATTTTTAAAAGATCACTATAAAAGGCTGAGAAATGATTTTGAGAAAAAAAAAATGGACCAGAACCAAAAACGTTCAAGCAATTATTAGAACTAGAAACCTGAAATATTCTCAATCCTCAAGCCTACACTACGAAGAACATCAATCCAACACTCACCTGTGAAGGAAAGATAACTTCAATCAGTTGAAGAGGAAAATACTAAAAATCAAGGGGTCTACATTCCACGAAGGATTGTAAGAAGGTTCAAGGTCGAACCAAGTCTTAAGCTTTTGGAGGGCTTCGTGATCAAATCCAAAGAGCTTGAGCAAGTGGGCTGTAGTAGCAAGCGCAAAATGCCTGTGAAGAAGCTGAGTCGTCACGAGAAGCCAACTGAGTGATCAAGGCGTCTCCAGATCGAGTCCCAAAGGATCAAGTCACTGTGATGATCAAGACTTGTATCCGGACTGTTACCACTTTGTATCTTGATCAATACCTAGTGGATTCCTCCGAGTTGGAGAAGAGAGGAGTAGAAGAATTACCCCATCTTCGAACCTCTATAAAAATTTCATTGTGTCGTTTACATTTCAAAGACTTTAATTCCTGCATCTTAATTGTTTAAATCTGTGATAAATTTGCTATCCACTTGATAATTTCTAAGTACTAAACCAAGCACTAAATCCTTGTTTAACCAAACTTAAGGGTGTTAAGTCTTCCATTGAAAACAAACCACAAATGAGTTAATTTAGACCCAACAATGAGTTATTCCATCAACAATTGAGTCTGTTGAGAGACTAACTCTCTGATTAACTAAATTGGTCATGTCCACCTAGACACAACTGTAGTATCAACTCAATATTTAAAAGGACTAAATCGAAAATTTGGTAAGGTTTATTCAACCCCCCTTCTAAACCTTACACTTACACCCCTTGGACCTACAAGTGGTATCAGAGCGGTTGGTTCATTGAACCCTCCGCACTGGTTATTGAACTAGATCTCCAAACTTTTCAAAGTCTGCTTTAGTACTTAAACTTTCAAAACTCTTTTTATCATTAAAAGTTATTATCATGGAAGCAAATTTGACACGCATCCCTATGTTCACTATTGAAGAATTTGATGATTGGAAAATTCGTATGCAGGCTCATCTATCAGCATTACAAATCTTAAAGGTGAACACAGCTGTAAGAAGAGCTGCAGCTGAAGGAGAAGAGGATGTTGCTCCCAGACCAGTCATGGTTGAAAAACCAAGAACTGAATGGACAAATGATGACAGAAAAAGATACAACCTGGACAATGTAGCCAAGGACATCCTTTACAAAACCTTGGACAAAGCCATGTTCAATAAAGTCAAATCATGCAAAACGGCTAAAGAAATCTGGGACAAGCTAACATTGATTTGTGAAGGCTCAGAGCAAATCAAAGAAAACAAATTATCAGTGGTTGTACAGAAATTTGAGAACTTCAAAATGATCTCAGGAGAAAACCTGGATCAACTGGATGCTCGATTCACGAAATCACCAATGAGTTATCTCGCACTTGGAAAGGAATATACACGAAAGAAATGTGTATGAAAATCCCAAAATGTCTTCCAACTGAATGGGAAATGAAGGTCATGGCACTAAGACATTCCATGGACCTATCAAAGACATCAAACCATGAACTATTCTCAGACCTCAAAGCCTACGAATTTGAGCGAGAAGAAAAGACCAGGAAGAGACAATTGTACCCCAAAACAATTTGCTCTAATTGTTAAAGATGGGAAGAGAGAGCCGAGGTCAAAGAAGTCATTGATCCGGAAGAAATAGCCCGATGGTTAAAAGGTTCAACAAGTTCTTCAATAAGAACTACAAGAGAGGAAAGGGCGAATCTTCCGAGAAGACACTCGGCTCCTCCAAATCAAGGGAAGATAGACCAACCAAGAGAACATATCATCAAAAAGTCAATATCAAAGGGACAATCCAAGAATGGAAAGAGTCGATCAAAAGGCTGAATATCTATCTTTGAACTCAGACAACCAGTCACTATGCCATTGATCGCTCATATCCTCGTAGTTAACAAATACATGAATGAAGAAGAAAGAAAGGTCTTGAGAGAAAGAAGACAAGAAAAGAAAAAGGCAATGATGGCTGCAGAGATCAAAAACAAATGGTCAAGAGAGACAAATGATTCGAGAGAGCAAAGTGAAGTGACTACTCAAGTGACTCAAGAAGAAGCCCGATCCGCTTAATGGCCAAGGAACAAGATCAACTCGACCAAGAATATGAGGTACACTCCAACTCATCAAACTCGGACTCTAGTGATAGTGATCACGACACACACACTTCATCACCCACTGATCTTTATGATTCATTAGGCAAAATGATGAAAGATTTTGAACACATTAAATCCTCACACACACTACTAAATGAGGAAAACAGCCTTTTCAAAAAAGCCAAACCTCACAAAATGACTAAGGAGCCGGGTATTCTAAGTCAAATAGCCGATGAGAATGAAAGTTTAAAGGCTGAAAATGCTAAGCTAATGTACAGAGAAATAGTTGCCATAGAAAAGAGGAGAATGACCTCAAAAATGTGATTGCATCATTCACTAAGGCATCTAAATCATTGGATGATCTTATTATGAGTCAAAGAGAATGTGGAGACAAGACAGGCTTAGGATTTAATTCCTCTGTGCTATGTCAAACTCCAAAAGTAATTTTGGAAAAAGGATCTTCAAGCGTGAAGAGTCTAAAAATCCAAAACTCTAAATGTTGCACACACATTCACTCCAAAGCACAATTACAAGCAAACCGCCTTGGTTATAAAGGAAAAGGAAAACAGCCCGAGTTGAGTGCGGCGAAAGGAAAGGGCCAAGAAGAAGAGATTCACCGAGTTCCTCAAAGAAACTCCAAACAAAAAATACTCGTAAAGAAGAAGCGAGCTACCAAAAACCCCAGAAAATCCATAAAAGAAATACATATGATGGGAATGGTAGAAAATATCCAAGCCAAGTGATTGGAATAATGTAAACTATCGGCATAGACTTATGGAATATAAGCCCAAATGGCAAAGGCCTGTAACTCAAAGAAAGGCCATTCCAAGAGTATAAGAGCTTTCATCAAAGACACATATGCACCTAGGCATTACACTCGGAGACACCACAATTACCCAAAGAAGGCGATTGCTAAAACTTACACACAGGCATACTGACAAAAGAGACAAAATTTGTATGAACCTAGAATCCCCAAGCAATTTGCCAGGATTATTTATGATTATGGCACTGATAGATGGCAACCCCTAGAGTCAAATCATTTGGCTATAAGTTGGTTGGATCATCTTACAATTCTAACCCCTCGGGACCCGGACAAGTATGGGTACCTAAAACTTAATTTCCTTGATTGCGGTTCAAGGAACAGTGAGTGCCAAGGAACCTGGTACATGGATAGTGGTATTCCGGACATACAGAAATAAGAAAAATTTGTTAAAATTCAAGGAAGTTAAAGGAGCAAAAGTAATATTTGGAGGAAATGAAGCTCCGGGTGAAATAAGAGGCATTGGATCCGTCAAGAGGAACGGATTAGAAATCACGAGATGTTGCATATGTCGAAGGACTCAACTTCAACTTGCTAAGCATAAGTCAACTCTGTGACAAGGGCTATAATGTTGGATTCAACATGGGTGTATGCCAAATCAAGGATCTTGAATCGAATGAAGTTGTGTTGCAAGGATGCGGAGACAAAAGAACATGTATGTAGTAGATTGGTCAACCGCTACACACAAAGACTGTCTATTAGCAAATAAAGCACAATCAATCAAGTTGGTTGTGGCACAAAAAGCCGAGTCACCCGAATTTCAAAACGATTAACAAGCTTGCCGTAAGTAGTCTTGTGGAAGGACTTCGGACTCGATTATACAAGAAGGAGAGTATATGTGATGCATGTCGGAGGGAAAACAAATCAAATCTTCATTCAAAGAAAAGACATGTTCATCTTCAACAAGAATATTACATCTGCTACATATGGATCTATTTGGCCCAAAGGGAACCAACCAAATAAGTGGAAAGAAATACACCTTGGTGGTAGTAGATGACTACTCAAGATATACATGGACAATATTCATGTGTAAGAAGAAAGAAACTCTACGAAACTACCACAAATTGAAGAGGATTCAAAACGAGAAGATCCAAACCATTATCAAGATAAGATCGGACAGAGGAACCGAGTTTGTCAATGGAATAATAACTCGGATTGTATAGAAAATGGTATTGGTCATGAACTATCAACAACAAGGACTCCTCGGAGAATGGAGTTGCGAGAAAGAAGGAACAAAACTCTCAAAAGAAGCGGCCAGGACCATGTTAGGCTGAGCGGTTACCAAAAAGATTTTGGGCAAGCAATCAACACAACTTGCTACACTCAAAACAGATGTATGATAAACAAACAAAATGACAAAGACTCCTATGAGATTTGGACTGGAAGAAAACCAAATGTTGCATATTTGAGAATATTTGGATGTAAATGCTTCATCCACAACAATGGCAAAGACAATCTAAAGGCTTTCGATGCTAAAGTGATGAAGGTATCTTCTTGGGATACTCACCGAAAGCAAAGCTTCTGAGTACTCAACAAAAGGACTATGGTTGCGAAGAATCCATTCATGTGGTATTCGATGAGCCAAATGTAAATGGAGAGAAGACATTGAAGAGTCACCGATAAGTTTGAATCATCCAACCATACTGAGAAGAGTCCCTCTTTCAAGCCAAGCCGGAATTATAAACTCGAAAGAAGATGAGATAGCTGAATCTCAAAAACAATTTGGAAAATTTGCAGCTAAGTGATTACGAGAGAGTCGAACACATCAACACAACCGTAAGACGATCAATCCAGCTAACTTACTCCAACTTTGATGTAAGATGGTGAGAGACCATCCACGAACTTGTCATTGGAGATATGAGAGAAGGTGTCAAAACAAGATCGAAACTCAACAAGAAGCCATGTTCACATGCTTTATCTCGCAAATAGAGCCCAAAGATGTGTTACAAGCATTGGGCGACACACATTGGATTCAAGCTATGCAAGAAGAGTCAATCAATTTGAAAGAAATAAAGTATGGGAATTAGTTCAAAGACCCACACATCAAAATGTTATTGGTACTAAATGGGTGTTCGAAACAAGATGAACGAGGAAGGTTCTCGGTAAGTAAGAAACAAGGCAAGACTAGTAGCCAAAGGATATTGCCAAGAAGAAGGAATAGATTTTGATGAAACATTTGCTCTGTAGCAAGATTGGAAGCTATAAGGATGTTTCTTGCCTATGCACTCATAAGAATTTCATTGTATATCGATGGATGTAAAAAGTGCATTCCTAAATGGCTTATTGGAAGAAGAAGTGTATGTTGAACAACCTCCGGATTTGAGCGGAAGACTCTTGGAGATAAGGTATACAAACTCAAGAAAGCCTTGTATGGATTGAAACAGGCACCTGAGCATGGTATGATACTTTGTCACAATTCCTAATCGAAAATGGATTCACAAAAGGAAAAGTAGATAAACACTTTTCTTAATTCAAGACAAAAAGAGTATCTTGCTTGTTCAAATATATGTGGATGACATCATTTTGGATCCACAAACAAAGAATCGTGTGAAAAATTTTCAAACCTCATGCAAAGTAAATTTGAAATGAGCATGATGGGAGAGCTAACATTCTTCCTTGGACTCCAAGTGAAACAACTGAAGGATGGAACCTTCATAAGTCAAACAAAATACACCAGAGACTTAATGAAGAAATTTGGTATGGAGGAGAAGTCTTCAAAGAAAATACCAATGAATACATCACCAAAATGGACATGGATGCGGATGGCAAGCCTCAGATCAAACAAGATACGGATCGATCGGATCATTGCTCTATCTTACAAAGAAGCGTGCCAAACATCACCTTTCTTTGTAGGTGTATGTGCAAGATTTCAATCTGCTCCAAAAGAGAGCCATATGACAAAGCCTAAGAGAATATTGAGATACTTGAAAGGAAGCCAAGAAGTTGGCTTATGGTTGTAAGTCCAAGCGGCTCACGATAATCTGTATGGGGGGTGAATAGATTATCTCCATCTTTCGATTTCGCCTCTTTTTCGAACCGAATGCTCAAATACAATAATAAAGGTGCGGAATGTAAACAACACACGTTGATTTAAAGAGGTTCAACCCACCTCAGGCCTAATCCTCTACCACCCCAAAGATATCCAGGGATGGATTTCGAAAAGAAAAAGAATTTTATTAATTACCAAAATTAATACAAATTCAACTTACAACACCTTGAAGAGCACCACACTCTTCTTCAACACCACCTTTGGAGATTACCACAATCTCCCTTTGAAGATTACCACAATCTTCCTTCAACGGCACTCTTGAAGATTACCACAATCTTCAACCTTGAAGAATACCAAATTCTTCAACACTTCAATAAGAAGATTACCACAATCTTCTTCACCTATCACCTAGATCATCCAAGTGTGTTCTTACCACAAGAACACTCACAAGGATATCTTGTGTTTGAATGATAACCAAAAATCAAGATTACAACTCAATAATGAATAATACAATTTGAGTGCAAAGTGTAATCAAGAATATCCTAGACCTCAAGGATGTGAAAGTGATAAGCTAGGCAAATTTACAACAAGAATAATAACAATGAAAGATCAAGTATTTGCTTGAAGTGTATCTTGTTGTGTTGTATCTCAATTGTTGTTTTGGTTGCTCCAAAACTTCCTCTATTTATAGGAGATGATTGATCAAGCATAGGCTCCTCTTGGGGATTGAAAATCTACAGAAAAATACAATTAAAATCAAGAATATAGTCATTAGAAATCAATCCCACAATTTAAGGAAATGTGTCTCATTGTCAAACGGTCATATTTTTTTGTCAAAACATAGGGCGACCTGGCCGCACGAAATAAGAGAAATGAGAACACTTTGAAAAATTACAACAGACGACCGGTCGACGTGGGCTTGTTGACCCTGTCTCAACCGGTCCCCTAATCAAAAATAGAAGAGATTTTGTTCTGCTTTCAAAAACAAACTTGCTTGTATGTCGGCCGTGGCGGCCGGTCGACCGCTTGTTTTTGCTTCCGTCTCATTTTCTGTTTCTAAAAACATCTTGAGTGCAAGGTTGCCCTATAGAGGCGGCCGTTGACCACGAGACAAAATGTTGTCCAATTTTGTCGAAAATAAAACTCAAGAAATACTCAAAATTTAGTAAAAACATTTTAAACCGATCGAGAGTATTTAGACAACATTTAGGAACCTGTTATAGGAGTAAAAACTCATTGATATAAAATCAATAAAAGTGTTGTCCATTATTAACAAAAATAAACTTGAGGAAATACTCCTAAAATATTAAAACCATTTTAAATCATTTAGGAGTAATTGGACAACCTTTAAAAACATTGTTTTGGTAATAAAATAAAATCATCAAAATTAAGATAAAAACATGTATCAAACAATGGTATCCAAAGGAAGGTGGATTCAAGCTAATTAGCTATTCGGACTACTAATCTTTGGATGCGAGTTGATTAAAAGCACCTCGTGCACATGTCAAATGCTAGAAACAGTGATTTCCTGGTTTAGCAAGAAGCAAAATTCAATAGCCACCTCTACAAAATAAAGCGAGAATACATAAGGGGGCAGAAAAAGCCCAAGTCCTATGGATGAGACATCACTAAGAGACTATGAAGTTGAGGAAAAAGAAATTCCAATCATGTGTGATAACACAAGTGCAATTGCAATCACTCAAAATCCTGTGTTGCACTCAAGAACAAAGCATATCGATGTCAGATATCACTTCATAAGAGATCATGTTGAAAAGAAGGACATCATCTTGGAATATATCTCAACGGATAAACAATTGGCTGACATCTTCACAAAACCATTATGTGAGTCAAGATTTGAAGAACTCAAACATGAGTTAGGGTTAATTGAGCTGAGCTTAAACTCAGAAGAATCAAAGAAAAGAAATAGAACACTAAAAGGGAAAAAGAGTCAACTCACAAACCAATAAGTAAATCACCAGATTGGAAATACAACTATACCAAGTCACCAATTAGCTAAGTCACTAAGAGAACTGTGAGAAGAAGAGTTAAATCACTAAGGGATAAGTTTTCACTTATGAGCAAAGTGACAAAAACGCAAGAATCGTTTTTGCTAAGCGGGAATGTTTTTAAGAATGACGTCGCATAATGATGATGTGTACTGGACATAAAGCCGCACACCAAGCTTATGATTGGATATAAATGCTTCCGCATTAAATACGAGACATTAAATGCTAAATAGGCGTGCAAAATCTAAACCGTTGATTTCGATCACATTTCAAAAACCACCCGCACGTCCTTTCATAAACCATACTTAAACCATTTTCGTCCGTTTCTCTCACACACTACCAAAACTATTCATTTCTCTCTCTCGCAAAAAGGCAAAAATCTTCTCAAAACCCTATCTATCTTCAAATCAATCTCTAAGTTTTCTTCGATAAAATCCGAAAAATGGCACCAACCTATGATTTTGTCAAGTTAGGAAAGCAAATCCACACCGGGTCTCTTTTGTGGATTTCGACGGATGGTGAAACAGGGTCCGATGACACCCTAGTGAAGAAAATCGGCCGAGAAATTGGAAACGCCTGGGGTCAAATCGCTTTCGATCTTTGGAATATCCGATGACCTATGTGAGGAGGTCGCATAGCTTCTACGTGAATGCCGAGATTCACGATGAAGGGATAAAGTCATATGTTCACGGAAAATAGCTCACCATTTACGCCAGGATTTGGTGAACACCGCCACTACCAACGGAAGGAGCATCGAAATTAGCGAAGCCGATGTAAACCTGGCCGCCGCTTGGAAGGAAATAGCCAAGCCCGACTATACTTGATAAAATAATTTACACAAAGAAACAAGAGATCGCTGGCAAGGAGGATTATCACAAGTCATTGGACATAGTTGCCAAATGCATTGACATCAAATTTGGCGGCTTTGACCAACCACAAAAGCAAAGTTGATCATGATGGCGGCGATCATTGAAGAAAGGAAAATAAACTTGGCCGAGTTTGTCTACAACGGACTATGCCGAATGTAGGGAACAAATCTTTCAAGGAAGATGGCACATTTGGAGGATCCCTAGGATATGGCCCGTGATTGGCCGGATGATGGAGGTGAAAGGAGTCCTCTTAGACATGGAAAGGCATTCCATGTTAACAAGAGGATGTTCGATCAAATCTCTCTCGGCGCACGAAGAGAGAGAGCCTACGCCAAGAGAGCGACACGAGTGAGGGGGAATCACCGACCACAAAGATACAACTATTTCCTCTCCACCAAAGAAGAAAGCTGCCCTGCGGCTACTAAGAAGAAATCACGCTCTCCCGCAAAGAAAGAAAGTCAAACTCTCGCTTCCCGCCCGCAGCAGAGTCACCGCCCTGCAGCCGTGTCTCCCGCCCCAAAGAGCTAGCGGCCGAGAAGGACTCTCAAATACCTTCTCCGATCATCAAAAAGAGGAGAACGATAAGCCAAGACGGCTCCTCGAAGAAAACACCAAGACGCCCCGCCGCCCAAGACTCGAAGACACTATCTCGAACCGCAAATCCCTCGGTACAAACTAGAGACGAAGAAGAATCATCAAGCACTCGAGCTTGAGAAACCGGCCGAGTCACCACTCACCGAGCAGATCTCGGAGAGCTATTTGGAGAAGTCGAGTCCCCGATGTAATTGATGAAACACTAAGTCTCGTTTGAAGGCGATCAGCAGAGGCAGGCAACCTCAAGAAATAGCTATAGTCCGCGCAGAACAGACACAAGAAGAAGGCGATAGAATCGATAGTGATGTGATGATCCTATCTCCACTTTACCCGCACATCCAAAATCGTCTGCGAGAGTGGAGGAAGTGGAAATTGAGTCGATCAAGGAAACAGCTTCCAACGGCCTGAATTTATAGAAGAAGAAGAGGAATCTGAACTTCCTTGGAGTGACCACCGTGGTCCAAGACCGGATGAAGAAAAATCGCACGCACATCTTGCGCATCTTCAAGGACAAGGAGAAGGAACGACAGCGAGAGGAAGCCGAGGCACGTGAGAAGGCCAAGATCTCGCCTATCTTCGCACCACGAACACACACATCCTCTCCTTGATGTCTTATCTCGGCAGCTGATGAGGATCCGTACTCTCGCTTTGCCCGCGAAGAGTTGCAAATGCAAAGCAAGCATTGCACGAATCCGAATCCTTCATGAGCAAAGATTGATGGAGGACCAGGAGAGTCCTCCGTAACACACCGAAATTGATCCAATGGGAGTGGTTCAAAGAAATCGCCATCGTTGTTATTGCCACCACTTCCCCAAACTCACTCGGAAGAAGCAATAAGGGCAACGGCGATGAAATCGGGATAGTGGGGACCCCAATGAGCCAACCCCTATTGAATGTGTCTTACCACCGCCCCAACGTCCGAACACTCAATAGCAACAAAATGAAGTCCGAGACGAGTGACCCCATTCCAAGTCACTCACCGGGTGCGCCACCGAGGGGGAAACTCCCTCCACTGCGCAAGAAGGTCGGAGAATGCCGCAGATGACTCAACAACGAATCCAGGAGGCGAAGTGGAGGAAGTACAAACACTAAACGAACAACAAGTTGTCATCAACGGCTCGCATTGAGCTTGAGACTCGCCTCACCGAGGTGCCAACCGCTCCGAAGGCTAATGACGCCGCCGATGCGGTCGAGGCACATGAAGGAACAACCCAGGAGTTAATACTGCACTGGCGATGAAAGTGCAATCCATGGGGTTGAGACTCCAATGGATGCCACCACAAAGACCCTAAGACAAAATGACACTTTGCCGAAAGGGAGGTCCAAGGCCTCTTGCGCAATGAGACCGCAGAGGTAATGAAGGCCCCACGGAGGTTGAGACTTCCCGGGGTAAAGAAGTCAAGTAGAGAACATCCTTCCCGCTATCATTGACCCATCCGAAAAGGAGATAAGCGCGCTTCATGATTCCCAGGATAATCTCGATGTAACCTTTCCGGGATCGGCGACGAAGAAGCCGAGTCATCCCCCGTGATGACTCCAAAAGGCTCACCGGATGTTCCACGCACGAGCAAGTCGATCCCAAGACTACTCAAAACCTTTAATTTTGATGATGAGCCACCAATGGAAATCTCATCATCATCCGATGACGCTTCGATAAGGCCGAGGACAAGTCCACTCAATTGGAGAAACCAAACAGACCAACGAAGCCGTTGAGACAAAGTGAGGCTCGCAAAGTCGGGTCCACTTCACAACAGACTTGGTGAGACGAGTCCATCGCGCAGCTCCCAAGTCCGCAGCGGGTTCGACTCAAAAGGAACTTCACGCGCACCTCTCATCATTGAACAAATACCTACTGGCCGTGATGATTCCTTTATAGAATCTTTTCCTTTCTCCCCCGGAGGTACCCGACCACACCAAGAATCGTGAGAACGAACGGCACGCTTCCATAGACCAGCTCTCCTATTATTCCATCGGTACCATTGTTCCACTGATTATGACTTTGACGCCGCATGGCCATCACCGCAACGGAAGAATTAGTTGAAGTCCGCGAAGTGTTCAAGACATTATTTGCCGAGATTGAACGGATGGAGAGGCATCGTGCCTCTATGGACATGCGACCGACAATAGAGATGCCAATCTTACTACCGACTTAAGAGGCATAACAATCGATCGTGAATGGTGGCAACAAAGAAGAAACAATGCGTGTGGAACAAGTTAGATACTTCAGACATTGTTCAACAAGTCCGGGGTATGGAGAGCCGAGAATGCCGATGCAAAAACGAAGTTGACAGAACACATTGAGCACATGCATGAAGCTCACACCGCCGAGATAAAGTCTGCTGCGTGAGCAAAATAAGAGTGATCTACAAATTTGGAAGAAAACATGGATAGAAAATTCAGCCTTCTCATGGGCCGAGATGAAGCTAATTTCATCGAGTCCAACGCTACTCGATCCGAATTTCGTCCGCATACTCCGCAGCAGACTCGAGACAGAACTCGACTATCGCAGTTCGACTTCCTCGCTTGCAAGATGTTTCAGGCGTTCCTCTCTCCTTTGATGATGCCAAAAAGGGGAAAGAGGAATACCTTAAAGCACGAAGAGATCCGAAGCCGAAAAAAGAGGATGCAAATTGCGAAGGAAAGACAATTGAGGAGCGAAACAAAAGAAAGGAAAATCTGTGAGGGGGAAGGATCGAAAGATGTGACCTTGATGATTGCACAAACCCCCCAACAAGGTCTTGTCACAAAATGACATTATCATCAAAAACTCCCCGTGACTCGCCACTCCAACACTCGCTATATCTATGGCCGAAAAGAGAAAGACAATTGAAGCAGGATGGAGGAAGTGGAAGGGAAGAATGGATGCCCGGTTATGAACATCTTGAAACAACATGGAGGCATTCCAAAGAGAGCAGAGACACTTATGCCATCTCGGATATGTCGGACAGAGCCACGATCGCTTGATGAATTTAAAACGCCGCATCCAAGGATACTTTGCAAATATGTCTATGACTCAAGCTTGGGACTTGTACTTGGGAAAAGGGTCTCACGTTATGTGAAGAAGCGACAGCAGAGACTACCTATCGGTCACTCTGCTTTGGTCACTCCGCCGTCACTCACCGAAAGAAGAAGACCCCAAGACAATACACGCCTGCAGGTGGAGGAAGAAGCGTGGTGGAGGAAGAGGTTTCGCACTCCAGGCCTCTGCCCAAAAACATTGAATACGTAGATCCAGGCAAGAAAGGAGGGATCTCTCGGGCCGGGTCTTGACCAAATAGCAAATTTGCAAGTGGCTAAAAGTAATCTTGAGTATGCGAAAAGAATAGAAGAAGAAAACAAGAGACAAACTCAAATGGGAGGAAAGACAAGAGAGATTAAGAAGAGATGAAGTTGCTGTGAGGCATATGAAAAGAAGAAGAAGGCAAATGACGATGAGAAAAAGAGAAGAAGAAGCGAAGATCTTGAACAAGATGAAAGAAGGAGACAACGAAGGAGATGAAGTGTTGTTGTCCACCCTTCATGTATTTTATGATGTAAATACATACTATGTAAGTTTTCTCGCAATAAAGCTATAAACTCTTTATTTTCTGTGTAGACAAATGTTTGCTCTGATACACCTTGTAAACAGTTGTGTAAAAGAACAAGAATGTTATGATCAATAAAAAGATTGATCCTACGCATACATTCTATGGGAATACACTACCTGTATGTATCTTTGCTATTTGCATTTTTGAATGGTTTAAGTTTTGGCATCAAAAAAAAAGGGGAAATTGTTAGGAAATTTATTGTTTAGATTTTGATGAATGCCATGTAAAACTTAGAATAGGAAGTTGGCACCCCATTCTTGTTGTAAAATGCATTGTAATAAATAGGGCTGGTCAAGCTGAGTTAAGTCAGCTACGCCCAAACATGCAAGAGGGCAACTGGAGACTAGAAGGAAGACTCCGCTGCGAGACAGCTGAGTATGGCAAAGAAGAGTAGACGGAACTCTATCAAGAAGCAAATGAGATGCAAATGAGTGGAGTATCGATCAAGTCAACTCAAGAAAAGCCAAGTCTCAAGTTGAAGTGACAAGAGTAATCCAATGATTGGAAGTCGACTTAAGTCACCTGGGAAAGCAAAGAAATGCAATCAAGTCGAGATAATCAAAAAGATCCATTGCACGAATCAAGAGAATTACCTAAACAAGTAATATCTCCATACTACCTTTCTCGAAGTGCTCACCCCGTAGAAGCGTGCAAAAGGAATTAACCAATGGGAAGCACTACACCGTGTCGAACTCAAAAGCCGGAAAACAATTCATACGAGGAAATGGCAATTCCAAGGACTGCAACAAGACAAGCCAACGACTGCAAGTGACTTTCAAAAATAAGCCTATCTCTTCAACGGGCAAATTTTTGAAAGATCACTATAAAAGGCTGAGAAATGATTTTGAGAAAAAAAAAAACGGACCAGAACCAAAAACGTTCAAGCAATTATTAGAACTCGAAACCTGAAATATTCTCAATCCTCAAGCCTACACTACGAAGAACATCAATCCAACACTCACCTGTGAAGGAAAGATAACTTCAATCAGTTGAAGAGGAAAATACTGAAAAATCAAGGGGTCTACATTCCACGAAGGATTGTAGGAAGGTTCAAGGTCGAACCAAGTCTTAAGCTTTTGGAGGGCTTCGTGATCAAATCCAAAGAGCTTGAGCAAGTGGGCTGTAGTAGCAAGGCAATGCCTGTGAAGAAGAAGCCGAGTCGTCGAGAAGCCACCGAGTGATTAAGGCGTCTCCAGATCGAGTCCCAAAGGATCAAGTCATCTGTGTGATCAAGACTTGTATCCGGGATCTGTTACCACTTTGTATACTTGATCAATACCTAGTGGATTCCTCCAGGAGTTGGAGAAGAGAGGAGTAGAAGAATTACCCCATCTTCGAACCTCTATAAAAATTTCATTGTGTCGTTTACATTTCAAAGACTTTAATTCCTCGCATCTTAATTGTTTAAATCACGATAAATTTGCTATCCACTTGATAATTTCTAAGTACTAAACCAAGCACTAAATCCTTGTTTAACCAAACTTAAGGGTGTTAAGTCTTCCATTGAAAACAAACCACAATTGAGTTAATTTAGACCAACAATGAGTTATTCCATCAACAAATCGAGTTGAGTCTGAGAGACTAACTCTACCGATTAACTAAATTGTCATCCACCTAGACACAACTGTATAGTATCAACTCTGAATATTTAAAAGGACTAAATCGAAAATTTGGTAAGGTTTATTCAACCCCCCCTTCTAAACCTTACACTTACACCCATTGGGACCTACAATACGATTGTGCCAGTGAACTTTGATTTTGATGCAGAGAGGCCGACAGTTGAGTCAAATCGGACAACTGAATTCCGTGAAGCCTTCAAGAAGATCTGCGAAGAGATTGAGAAGATGGAACGTAACCAGGCCTCTCTAGATTTGAGATTAGACAATTGAGATGCTACCCTCACAGCCGATTTGAGAGGGATTTTAGTGCGAATAAGGGAATGGGCTGCACAACAGACAACTATGCGTTCGGAGCAGGTCCGTTACTTTAAAGCTCTCTTTGCCAAAATGCTTGTTTGGAGTGCGGACACCACTATGTATCAGTAGAGGATGAAGGAATATATAGTGAGGATGGAAACTTCCCATAAGTCGGATATGGAGCTGCTACAACACTTTCACAAGACTGAGATCACTCGACTCAAGAACAACATGAATGAAAGTCTTCTCATGGCAGAAATGAAGTTAGTGGCATCCGAGTCGAAGGCTACTCGTTCAGAGTTTCGCAAAGCATATTCTACAGCAGACTCCAAGCAGAACTCGACAAAAAGCCGACTGGATTTCCTCCTAAGTGGACTATTCCCTGGAACACCTCTCTCCTTTGGTGATGATGCCACAAAGGGGGAACATGAGGCCCCTAAGGGATTAAAAGAAGAATTTAAGAAAGGAGGTGACAAAGCTGAGGGGGAAGGAAGTTCAATGAATTTGAAATTGATGTATGCTGAAACCCCATATCTAGGTGAAGTCACGGCCTCAAATCTCAGCAAGCTACCTCTGAACCTACCCATTGAAAGAGCTGAGGTGGCCATGAAGGATAAAATGAAGGTCATTGAAGATGCATTTGATGAAGTAGCTGAAAAGCAGTCAGCTCGCGTGGAAGAGCTTCTGAAGCAATATGGTGGTCCTCCAGCCAGAAAGGACTATGCTGCGATCAAGCCCCCGAAGGACGTAACAATGCCTGATGCTGGATCTGAGCCCAGATCTATAGAAGAGTTTCAAACTCTTGAAGCAGAAGGATAATTCAAGGAATGACTCTACCTCAAACGTGGGATGTATATTGGGAGAAGAGATTGGAAGTATGTAAATCACCGGTGAAGCGTGACTTCCAAAGATCCATTCACCGAAAGTCTAAGGCCCCAGTACAGTATACGCCAAGAGGAAGAGGAGCTGAGTCAGGACGGGTGATCGTGAAATTCTTACCGCAAGCATACGGTGTCAAGTTTTAGTATAGTTTTGAAAGTAGGGTTATCATATCCACATGGATTGTTATCGAATTTTATACTAAGTATTGTTGTATATTTACATATAATATAGTGTATTGCATTTATTGCATCACATGTCATAGCATCATTTAGCTAGGCATTCATTTATGCATATATTAAATATTATATTTTATATAATATATGAAAGGAGGAAAGGAATAAATAATATGGAAAATAAATATTATGAGATGAAAAGATGTGTCTTTTCATGTGAAGGCATCCATTGGGAAGGATTGCAATGAATAGATGCAACCTTTGGATGAATAACTTCCATCTGTTGAGAAGGGACGCGACTGTTCAACGCAACCCTTGAAAATCTATAAATAAAGTTATTCTATAGAGGTGAGGTAAAAAAAAGATGATGAAAAAAGAGATGGGAAAACTATTCCATAAATTCCTACGAGATTTATTTATTTCCTACTTTCTACTATCATTGTTTTAACTACAACTTGTGATTGATGCTCCTAAAAAAATCTAAGAAGTGTAATATTGGAATTTTTGTGAAATAGGCTTTGTATCATGGAGGTTAATTCCTTGAGAACCATTTACACCGTAGTGGGAGGAATTAATACCTTAAAGAAAGCATCTTTAAGATGTGCCTAGCCTATAAAAAAATTGATTTTGTTTTCATAAACATACTCCATTACCCACTATTCGAGAAATATATATAACAATTTTAAGGTATTAATTAATCCTACAATGGAGTCTGTTACCGAAAAAGCGTGAATGCTGAAAGCGAAAGTTGCTAGAGACACCCGGAGAAGAATAAACACGTATGCAATAGGAAAAAAAAAGACAGAACTAGTCGTTTGGGAGACTGGGAGACCATATATCACATTGTTCATACTTATCTAAGGATTCGTGTACGGTACGGTACGTTCCCGCCTCCTGCATATTGATCTTTAGTTGAATTGTTGAGAATCGAATTTGGTTAATACTGTTGAGATTTCAAACTCGATTTTTGCCATTTGATTGAATAATCTGGAATTTCAATTATAATGCTTTTGTGTTTCTTTTATGGGTTAATCTGTATTTGTGGATTCAGATTAGAAAGAAAATAAAACGAGGTTTTGATGTTCTTGGTTTTGTAATTGTATTAATAAATCTGAAACTTCAAATATGCTTTTGTTTTCGCATATTAGTGCAGATCGTTTCTTTATTGAAGAAGAAAACATGATTTGAGTTCTAAAGTCTGGGATGGATAGTCATTCTTTGTCTATACACTGTTGGATTTCATAGTATAAGCCTCAATTGATATTTTGAAGATATTTAATAAAAAAAAAAAAAAAAAACAGAGAAATTGTAATTCAAATCGTCGCAAATCATCTCTTCCGCCGTAAGTCGTTTCTCCACCAGGTGACCTTGCTGCGTGGGCAGTCGGTGAACGGTGGGCAGCGGCTTGGAGCAGATCGTGACGGGATAAGTGGTTCCCCATTGCGACTATTCGAGGCTGTCCCGGTAGAGGTCCGCTGCTGCTGAGATTCACCGGCGAAGCATCCCCTGTGTGCTGGGCTTGCCGGCGTACGGGATTTAGACAGTGAGGTTGTTGGTTTAATTGAGAACATGGTGTTAAGCCTCTAGGCGATGGGTTTGATTTGATGAAGGAGATGGTCTTTTGGCAAAATCTAGAAATTTGGGGCTAAACTGTAACATTCTAGAAATTATGGATTATGACTGTAATTCAGCCCTTGTTTGAGATTTTCTTGATTTACAAATTCCTTTGTGCCCTCTTTGCAGTTAACAATTTATTAGGGACTTTCATATGTTAATCATTATATGCAGTGAATAAATTGTTATACAGTTAAGTTGATCTTTTGGGTTAATTTTAATTTGAGTGTTTTGGACTTAATTAAAATTATATTTTGAGCCTAATTTAGTTTGTAGACTTTATTTCTAAATAAAGTTTAACTGAGAGGTTGTTCATACATTGTTCAACTAGTTTGATTTTAAGAGTAGCAAAGTAGAAAATTGTGTTTTTACTAAAGTTACTCTTGAGAGTGTTATAGTGATGCAAATTGAGCAGCTGGTATGGTTGATTATAAATCGACTAGTGGTGTGTTGTTCACTATTGATAGTGCCTTAGTTGCTTGGGACCAATAGTTCCATAGTTGCTTGGGCATCTAAAATACAAACTTGTGTTGCTTTATCTTCTATGGAATCTGAGCATATAACAATGTTTACTGCGAGTAAATATATTGTGTGGCTTGGAAGATTTCTTAGAAAGATTCCTTGTGTCTACTTTGTATTGTGATAATCAAGTTATGATTTACAATACAAAGAATGTGAGAAATATTAATCCATATCAAACATATTGCTATTAGGCATAATCATATCAGAAGTATGATTAAGAAAGGGAATATTGTACTCGAGCATCTCCCTATGAGTCATATGTTAGTTGATCCACTAACAAAATCCTTATCTAGTGAAAGGATCATAAAGATCATGAGAGATATGAGACTCTTACCGATTAAATAATGTCTTGATTGAAACCAACTCTATCTTAAGGTACAAGTCACACATTTGTCACCTTATGTATGAGAGTTAAAAAAGGCAATTCAATATTAGACATTGGCGAAATGGAAACTGGGATACATTTCGAGTGCATAACTTAAAATAGTGGGGGTGACACTATTTTGAAAAGTCTCATATCTAATTTATGCACTTTATATACCATAACAAGAGTAGGTTGGATTATTATCCTTAATAGACTTATAGCATCGTGGAATGAGTTATGTACATTCTTGATAAGTCTACCTATACAAGTAGAGAAGTGAGAGGCCGCTTCTTATGGATTATTCGGAAAAACCCTAGAGTACTTGTGAAAACCAGGATTCAGCACAAGACCCATTATAATGGTGCTGCCAAGAACAAAAAGGAGCACGAATCGTACATAGTGAGAATATGTTTTCCTAGTGTTACATATTCAACCGTAAAGTTAAAGGCTCGTCCACTTTATGGATATTCACTGTGTAAAACAAGTTGTATTTATTTTTTATATATTATATGTAAATTAGTGGGGGATTGTTGTATATTTACATATAATATAGTGTATTGCATTTATTGCATCACATGTCATAACATCATTTAGCTAGGCATTCATTTATGCATATATTATATATTATATTTTATATAATATATGAAAGGAGGAAAGGAATAAATAATATGCAAAATAAATATTATGAGATGAAAAGATGTGTCTTTTCATGTGAAGGCATCCATTGGGAAGGATTGCAATGAATAGATGCAACCTTTGGATGAATAACTTCCATCTATTGAGAAGGGACGCGACTGTTCAACGTAACCCTTGACAATCTATAAATAAAGTTATTATATAGAGGTGAGGTAAAAAAAAAGATGATGAAAAAACAGATGGAAAAACTATTCCATAAATTCCTACGAGATTTATTTCTTTCCTACTTTCTACTATTATTGTTTTAACTACAACTTGTGATTGATGCTCCTAAAAAACATTCTAAGAAGTGTAATCTTGGAATTTTTGTGAAATAGGCTTTGTATCCTGGAGGTTAATTCCTTGAGAACCATTTACACCGTAGTGGAGGAATTAATACCTTAAAGCAAGCATCTTTAAGATGTGCCTAGCCTATACAAAATTTGATTTCGTTTTCATAAACATACTCCATTACCCACTATTCGAGAAATATATACAACAAGTACCATAATTAAAATACCTTAATTCTATCTAGAAATCGAAAAGAGATGAATTGGTTTTAAACTAAAAAGATAACTAAAAAGAAAACTAAAAATAAAACTAAAAATAAGCAAACAATTGGTTCATACAATTAATCAAACACTTAAGATATGAATTCTAGAGGGTTGATTTCACCTAATTATCCCCCATGTTCTCAATCCAGTTCATTAATAACAAGTTATTAATCTATAAGCCAATATTCCTACCGTTTATCACTTCCTCTCTCGAGTGCCAAGTGATTCTAGGTTCCAATTTCTGATTTCGATATCTCTATAAAAATCATAAATTAAACCCTAATACGCTCAATGAATATTCTATCTCAGGCTTCAAAAGATTCATAAACCTCTCGGTTCTATGAAACTCTAGGTTGTGCTATTCTATGGCCAGGTGTTCAATTACCTCTCTCCAGTGTCAAATCAAACACACCAAACAATCTAAACTATTGATCAGATAATTCAGATGCAATCAAATCAAATAGCACAAATAGATTAATAAACATGTGAATTTCATAAACTGGAAATCAAAACATAGGTTCAAACGTAAGTTACATCAATCCCCTAGAAATATGGGTTTAGCTCATAATGGATGTACAAAAACTCGTAAAGAAATAATTATACATATCAAAAATTGACAAAGAAAAGCAAAGAAAGAATTGAAAAGAAAAGAGAAGGAATTCTCTCTGTCTCCAGACGAGAAGTGCCTCTGATTGCCGTCCTGAACCCTAGCTCTGTGTCTCTTGCATTGCGTTGTGCTCAAAAATAATATCCGACCCCCTGTTTGTACGTCCTCTTCATGTATTTATAAGTCAAAACCCTCAAAAAATCCATCCAAAGGCCGAAAAATTATCACAGCCCACGTTCACTGTCCGCACAAGGCTGCTGCGCTGCTTTCGCAAATCGCAGATGCTCGCTCGTCCCTCCCGCTTATCAAGTGTCTCAGCCTGCAGCGCCACTAATAACCTTCTCCATCACGACGGCGCGCGGCAGCCCCTTGGCCTGGGCGCTGCAGCACGCGTTGACGTCATCCCCTAATGCGCGCATGGGCGCTGCAGCCCATACTTCTGGGCGCTGCAGCGCCCAACTCTCTTCCGCTGCTGTACCAATTTCTGCCCCCGCGCTGCGGCGCTGACCGTGAATATTGTTTTTCTGCTTTTCAACTTCTAAAATGCGATCTTCACCGTCCAAACACGTTTTTCATCGTTCTTGATCAATTCTGGCTACCAAAATTAGTCCCGACTCTCAAACGATAACTAATTACATAAATTCGACTCAAACGACACTAAAAATACCCAAAAACAACGCAAATTCCTAGTCTAGAATACTCAATACATTGGTATAAAACCAACTTAACAAATACCCCCAAACTTAGGTGTTTGCTTGTCCTCAAGCAATTACAGACTTTATAAAATCAATAAACATGAAGGAAATAAAAATAAAGACGACTGACTCAACAGACTAACTGTAAAACATCACAACCAAACTCATTCATCAAATTTCGTTTCATTGTCAATCAAGCACGTGTTTTCACAATGTGATCATGAAGGTGGAATGTTCATGCCAACTCCGTTTTCTTTATCCAGATAGATTCACACAATCAATTGTTTTCAAGAAAATCCACTTTTTGAATATAAAGATAGGATGTTTACCGGACTCCATAGGCTTGTCTTTCACACTAATCTCCACTAATGTAGGCTAATGTAACACAAGGATCAATAGGACTTTCAAGGCTTGTAATGTGGGCTTAGGGTAAGGTAGGAAAATATAGGATTAAGTGGCTCAAATCACCCAAACATACAATTATCACTTCGAATCATCAATTAGCAACTACCCTTCACTTTTTTGACATCCCCAATGTTTATGAACCTTCAATCTCGCTGATTTTTCTCATTTTTTTCTTTTTTTTCTTTTTTTTTAGAAACCCCAAACTTATTCTTTTGCATACATGGAGTTTCATATTTTCTTTTATCGGGAAATTTCATGCAATTAAACACATACCCTTCTCATCATACCCTCCTCAGCCTTCAACATTTTTCTATACTTTGTGTGTATGAGTGATGGGTAATTAATTTCCATATTTACGCTTTGGGTATTATATTGGTTGCCAAAGAAACGGGTTTATAAGGCTCAACGGGGGACACTAGGGAAAATATAATACAAAGGTAGGCATTTTAGGCTCTAGCTTGTTCAAAGATGGCCTAAATCACTTCCTTAGTGTTACTTCACCTAGGATTTTGCCTCGACTAGTGATCAGACTAGTTCTAGAATACGGTGGGATCATAAAAAAAACACTCAATCGCATAAATCATCCCCAAATAAATCAACAGAGTTAAGCATGTAGATGGAATTAATGGAAAGAAGAATAAATCACAGTTCAAACACATGCTCTCTTGACCGTTCAACTCATATTCAACAAATTCATTTAGTCATGCAGTTTCACAATTTTAAAAATGACCTAACTCGACTCTAGGCTCTTTTTTTAATTTTTTTTTCGACTCAAGACTCGACTCGATGAATAAGAACAGACTGCACCCCCCAAACTTAAAACGACATTGTCCCCAATGGAGAGGTGGGAAAAAAAGACTTTCCTGGTAGCCGAGGAGCGAAGGCTCGTTAAGTCATGTGGTACTACTACGTGTATGGAGTGTCTCGTATAAGCTCACAATGCAACCTAGCGCACAAGCCCTTGGGTGTTGTATGCCTCTGAGGTGTGGTCTTGTTCCTCCCCTTCGCCTTGGGCCCGACCCCTTTTTGGTTTCGCATCTTTGCAACCTAGCAAGGTAGACAAGAAAACAAAACTCGTGGTACCACGGAATTTGGTTATGGGTGAGAAATCGAAAATCAAAGCACATACATAATGCACCCAAGTGGAAAATATAGTGCCATGTCAAGAAGATAAGCATAGATATGCAAGATAGCACTCAACAATGTGAAACTGTCATTGGGGCATTTAATCAAACACCTCGTGTGCATGAATTTGGGAAAAGATAGTAAATGTAATGGATAGATCAATTCAATCCCAAAATTCAACACCAACCTAAATCTAGCATGATCAACCAATCCACAATCCTCAAATCAACAACAATTATCCTAGCATTACTACAATCCAATCACACAAAAATCACAAGATGGGGAAAACCATGGGGTGGGGTTTGGAAGTTGCAAACTTACCAAATAATGAGTGGATGAGATGAAGATGGTGTGTGTGGTGTTAGAGTGCTCCTTTGTGAAGATAGAGTGGGATATGTGGGATTTGCACAACTAAGAGGGGTGGGGTGTGATGCAACTTACTACTCCTAAGAATGCAAAGAAAATTCAGAAAAAACAAAAACAACTACTAAACTATATTAATACTACGAAAGCAAGAAAAGGGGCTTGGGTTGCCTCCCAAGAAGCGCTAAGTTTACAGTCTTCAGCCAGACTTTGTCAGATTATCCTCAAGTTGGGGCTCCAATAGGCATGTTATCCACGTTTTCCTTAGAAACTTCCCAACCTCCAATGTCTTCAGCTATATTCCCAACCATCTGCTTACCATTATTTGATTCAAATTTTTGCCTGTTGGTTGGATGGATGGTGAATACGACTTTCTCCTGATTTACCCGCAGAGTCAGCTCCCCCGTTTCTACATCGATCAAAGCCCGTGCTGTAGCTAAAAACGGTCGCCCAAAGATTATGGGTATTTTCTTGTCCTCGTTCACATCCTACACTACAAAATCCACGGGAAAAACAAATTTGTCAATTCTTACCAACACATCTTTAATGATTCCCCACGGATACCGCAAACTGCAAGGTGATATTGGACGGTTTCACCTCCCCGAGCCTAAGCTTCGTCACATCATAGTGAGATATAAGATTCACACTGGACCCAAGATCACAAAGTGGCTTTTTAAAGAAAACTCCTCCAATAGTACAAGGAATAGTGAAACTCCCTGGATCCTTCATTTTCTGAGGTAGTTTACTCTGGACTATTGAACTACATTCCTCTGACAAATAGAGAGTCTCAAACTCCTCCAACTTCATTTTCTTGGATTCCACTGGTTTTGCATAAATAGGTGATTCTTCGGCGGCAAGCTGAATTTTTGCTTCCTTTTTCACGTAAACTGCATTGCAGTTCTCTCTTGATTAACCTCTGTATCACTTGGGAACTTTCCCTTCTGCTGCAATGAATTCACGGCTGTAGCTAACTGACCCATTTGTGTATCGATCGACCTAATATGCATCTCCATTGTGCTCATCTTAGTACTCAGACTATCAATCTGTGCATCACTTCTATTCATTCGATTCTTGGTCTCTCCGATGAATGAGCCGAGTATCTCCTCTAGTGACTACTTCTTTTTACCTCCGAATGCATTGGAACTTGATGGGTTGGAATAACCCGGAGGTGGGTTCAATACATTCCTATTGATGCTATAAGAGAGATTCTCATGAGTGCAAAGTCCCGGGTGGTAGTGAGTTGGTAAGGAATTACCTCTATTATTAAAATCCCAGTTATTCACATAATTGACTTGCTCGGCCTCGTGAGTGGCGGCTGCGTGAACGACGGCGGGTGGGATCGCGACTTGCTGTGGTGTGCTGCCAATATTCATGATTGCTAATTGCTTTGTCAAACTTGAGATTTGAGCTGCCAAAGCTGACATTGTATCAAGCTCAAGAACACCGGCAACTAGCTTCGGTGCTGACCTCTCGGAGGGCCATTGATAGCTGTTTGTGGCCATTTCTTCAAGTAGAACTAAGGCCTCAATCGGGGTTTTAGCCATCAACGTACCTCCTGATGCCACATCTAGTATCGTCCTCGTATGCCCATTAAGCCCATTGTAGGAATACTGAACCCTCTGCCAGTCTGCATATCCATGCTGTGGGCATCTCCGCAACAGATCTTTAAATCGCTCCCAAGCTTCATATAGCGGCTCAAAATCAATTTGTTGGAATTGGGCTATCTCGTTCTTCAATTGGAGTGTCTTGTTGGGAGGGAAGAATTTTGCTAAAAACTTTTGAGTCAGATCATCCCAGGTCGTAATACTCCCACGAGCGAACGTCTGCAACCACTGTCTGGCCTTATCCCGGAGTGAAAATGGAAAAAGTCTCAATCTAATGGCCTCATCAGTCACACCATTCATCTTGACGGTGTCACAAATTTCCAAGAATGTGGCCAGATGTGTATTCGGATCATCCACTGGACTCCCCCCAAACTGATGCTGCTGAACCATGCTTACGAGGCCCAGTTTCAATTCGAAATTATTCGCATTTATGGGCTGGCGCACAATTCCGGAGTAATTCTGGTTCACGGTCGGTAGAAAATAATCCCGGATTGCCCTTTCTGGTGCCTCAGGCTGTGGTGGCACATTTATGACCTGAATTCCGGCGTTCTCATTTTCCCCGTCTTTTGCCATTGCTCAATTCTCTGCTCGCTTTGCTGCTCTGATTGCTCGAAGTGTCCTTTCAATCTCTGGATCTAAAGGAAGCAAATTAATATCTTTGGAATCTCGCATAAATAGACGAGTTAATGAGAAACACGAAATTATTATTCCTAAACTAGTCTAGATTAGGATTAAGACTACTTGGTAACAATATTAGTGTAAAATAGGATAAAATAATCCCCGGTAACGGCGCCAAAAACTCGATCGCGAAATTCTTACCGCAAGCGTACGGTGTCAAGTTTTAGTATAGTTTTGAAAGTAGGGTTATAGTCTCCACAGGGATTGTTATTGAATTTTATACTAAGTACTATAATTAAAATATCTTAATTCTATCTAGAAATCGAAAAGAGATGAATTGGTTTTATACTAAAAAGAAAACTAAACATAAAACTAAAAATAAGCAAACAATTGGTTCAGAAAATTAATCAAACACTTAAGATATGAATTCTAGAGGGTTGATTTCACCTAGTTATCCCCTATGTTCTCAATCCTGTTCATTAATCCCAAGTTATTAATCTATAAGCCAATATTCCTCATGTTTATCACTTCCTCTCTCGAGTGCCAAGTGATTGTAGGTTCCAATTTCTGATTTGGATATCTCTAACAAAATCATAAATTAAACCCTAATAAACTCAATGAATATTCTATCACAGGCTTCAAAAGATTCATAAACCTCTCGGTTCTATGGAACCCTAGGTTGCGCTATTCTATGGCCAAGCGTTCAATTACCTCTCTCGTGTGTAAAATCAAACACACCAAACAATCTAAACTATTGGTCAGATAATTCAGATGCAATCAAATCAAATAGCACAAATAGATTAATAAACATGTGAATTTCATAAACTGGAAATCAAAACATAGGTTCAAATGTAAGTTACATCAATCCCCTAGAAAGATAGGTTTAGCTCATAATGGATGTACAAAAACTCATAAAGAAATAATTATACATCTCAAAAATTGACAAAGAAAAGCATAGAAAGAATTGAGAAGAAAGGAGAAGGAATTCTCTATGTGTCCAGACGAGAAGTGCCTCCAATTGTTGCCCCGAACCCTAGCTCCATGTCTCTTGCCTTGCGTTGTGCTCAAAAATAATGTCCGACCCCCTTTTTTACGTCCTCTTCGTGTATTTATAAGTCAAAACCCTCAAAAAATCCGTCCAAAGGCCCAAAAATTATCACAGCCCACGTTCAGCCCCGTCGCGCGTAGCAGCACGCAATGCTCGTCGTCCCTCCTGCATGTCGCGTACCGGGCACTGCAACCCTTGATATGGGCGTTGCAGTGCCAGATGAAGCCTTCTCCGCTGCACGGTCGCGCGCTGCAGCCTCTTAGCTTGGGCGCTGCAGCGCGCGTTGACGTCGTCCCCTATTGCTCGCATGGGCGCTGCAGCCCTTGCTTCTGGGCGTTGCAGCGCCCAACCATCTTCCGCTGTTGTACCAATTTCCGCCCCCGCGTTGCGGCGTGGGGGTTTTGGCGCTGCAAAGCTCGATCGTGAATATTCATTTTCCGCTTTTCAATTTCTAAATGCGATTTTCACCGTCCAAACACGTTTTTTATCCTTCTTGATCAATTTCAGCTACCAAAATTAGTCCCGACTCTCGGACGACAACTAATTACATAAATTCAACTCAAACGACACTAAAAATACCCAAAAACAATGCAAATTCCTAGTCTAGAATACTCAATACATTGGTATAAAACCAACTTAACAACGGGGACGACATGGTGGCGGTGGAAGAGGTTCTCAACCACGCCCAAGACCAAAAGATGTAACGTATGTTTATCCACAGAAGAAAGGGATCACATACTGGGCTGGACAAGATCACCTTGCAAATCTAGAAGTTGCACGCAAGTTGGCTAAAGCAAAGAAGAGGCAAGATGAAGAAAATGAAAGGACTACAAGAGAATGGCTTGAGAGGCAAGCAAAGGGATGACCCTGCTGCCAAACGAGCTTATGAAAAGAAGAAGAGAGAGGAAGAAGAGAAGAAGAGGAGGAGGCCAGAGGATGATAGGAAGAGAGCAGAAGAAGAAGAGAAAAAAAGGAAGCAACAAAGGCGTTGAAGTGTGCTGCGAACCCCTTCATGTATTTTATTGAAAATACATTTTTGTAAGTCTTCTGTGATAAGCTCAGTGAATTTCCCTGTAATTTTCACTCTCTATGTATCTTAGCTTAGATATATTTTGTCTTGTCATGTTTATATAAAATGGTCTGGTACTTTTTGTAAACAGTTTTGTAAAGGACAAGAATGATATGATCAATAAAATGGTTATTCAAAGCATACATTCTTTGTTACTGCACTGCTTGTGTGTTTGTTGTTTACTTTTAGTTGAATGTTTTAAGTTTTGGCATCATCAAAAGGGGGAAATTGTTAGTAAATTTATCTGTTAGATTTTGATGATACCATATAAAATTAAACTAGGAAGTTGGTACCCCATTTTCCTTGTAATTTTGTATTGTAATAGATATGACTGGAAGACCTGAGTTAAGTCAGCTATGTCAAAAATTACAAGAAGTCAACTGCGGACTGGGATGAAGACTCTGTTGTGTGTCAGCTGAGTATGGCCTAGACGGAAGTCAAGGACTCGACTGAAGGACAGTCAGCTAAGGAACAGTTGTGAGAAGTGTCAGTCAAGTCAACTCAAGAACCCAAGTCCATGGCCAAAGAATGCGAGAGGTGCCAAAGATTTGCACCGCAGGTCAGATATCATCCTGAGCAACTTACCTCCGTATTTAGCCCATGGCCATTTGCCAAATGGGGAATGGACCTCATCGGACCACTCCCCACTGGCAAAGGGGGCATCAAGTATGCCATTGTGGCGGTGGATTATTTCACAAAATGGGCCGAGGCGGAGCCTCTGGCAAAAATAGATGAGGAAAAGATTGTGAGCTTTGTATGGAAATCCATTATCTGTAGATTTGGGATACCACATTCGATTGTTACAGACAATGGGAAACAATTCGATAACCGGAGGTTTCGAAATTTTTGTGAAGGTTTCCGCATCAAAAACTATTTCTCAACTCCATACCATCCCCAGTCGAACGGACAAGTTGAGGCCGTTAATAAAATACTCAAGTATACCTTGAAGGCAAGATTGGAGGAGTCTAAAGGTAATTGGCCGGAGGAACTACCCGGTGTACTATGGTCATACAGAACGACGCATCGAGCGGCCACTGGAGAAACACCTTTTTCTTTGGCTTATGGAGCCGAGGCGGTGATTCCTGTTGAGATTGGAGCCCCTACCTTCGCACTGCAAATTTTTCTCAAGACGGCAATGAGGCCGCTCCGAGCCGAACTAGACCTCGCTCAAGAAAAAAAGGTGCAATCTTTTAGATGAAAAACGCAGTGTATAAACAAATGAGTGAAAGGTACTACAATTCGAAAGTAAAGGAAAGGAGATTTCAGGTCGGCGATCTTGTGTTGAAAAAGATAATGGGTGTTCAACCCAACCCATTGAAGCCAACCTGGGAGGGCCCATTTCGGGTCAGCCAAGTCTTATCTGGTGGGGCGTACCAGCTAGAATATTTGAGTGGAGAAAAATTTATGCATCCATGGAATGTAGCATACCTGAAACGGTATTATCAATAAAGATCTCGGTTTATGATCTAGATAAGATTCCAAAGAATTATCCTTTCATCTGATATTTCGTGAGCTCTCTAAAGGGAAACGAAGTTTTTACTCACCTCGGCTATGTGCCGAGGACAGTAAAAATCGCCTCGGCTTAAGCTGGAGGCCGAAAAGTCATCTCAGGTACGTCCTTCGCACGATAAAATAAGGCAACCCGTCCACAAGGCGGATCTATCCTCACAAATCAAATACTTGGTTACGCACCGAGCACAAATCAAAGACTTGGTTACGCACCAAGCGCAAATCAAAGACTTGGTTACGCACCGAGCGCAAATCAAAGACTTGGGTACGCACCGAGCACAAATCAAAGACTTGGTTACGCACCGAGCACAAATCAAAGACTTGGTTATGCACCTAGCACAAATCAAAGACTTGGTTACACACCGAGCACAAATCAAAGACTTGGTTACGCAGCAAGCGCAAATCAAAGACTTGGTTACGCACCGAGCGCAAATCAAAGACTCGATGTACACACCGGGCGCAAAATGAAGACTTGGTTTATACACCAAGTACCAAATACAAAGTAAAGATAAGGTTCATATACCGAGTACGAGAATCAATTAAGGTGAATAAAGCCCCTTATTCAGAAGCACTGGGAACCGAGCCCCATACTTGGGAATATAAAAGGAAAAAGAAGACAAGCAACAATCTTACAAAAAGGAGAAGAGCCAAGCACATGCAAAAAGCTTAAAACAAATACACGGGTGATAGAAAGAAGAGTTCATTTCTACTACAAAAGTATTTACACAGGGAAGGCCGGAGCCCATTACATCTCAAGGCACGAGGCCAAGTTACCTGCCTACGAGTACATATGAAAGCTTGTAAATAAAAAAGGGGGCAAATAACATCAAGACTGAGCAGGGGGCGGAATTTCAACGGCACCGCTGGAGGCGACTTCTTCCACGTCCGGAGGAGGAGAGCCCTGAACATTAGGGTCCTCGGCAAAGTTCGGCCGAAGAGTATCGAGATCAGCCTCCAGGAGGGCCAGATCTCCCTCAAGCTGAGCAATAGTCCCCCGCCTTAACCAAATCGAGAATTTCTCTGAGGCTGGTGGCGTGGCCACAGGTTAACATAAATGCATACTCCTCAGAGTCCTTGTAAGCTTCAACGACCTGTGTGCGAGCTTCTTCAATCTGCCGATGAGCAGTCTCTTCAACCTCTCTGCGCACATCGGCTAGACGCCTCTCCATTTCCTCGGCCCGGGCAGTGGCAGCACGTTCTAACTCGGCAACCTTAGCCCTAAGCTCCTCTTCAACCTTGTGGGCCTGATCTCGCTCTGCCTCGGCCTCGCCGCAGCTTTCTCTCTCGTAGTTGGCCCGAGCCGTAGCCTCATCCGCTGGGTCTTTAACGATTCTTGTACCCTTGAAGGGTAGCATAGGCCTCCCGCAGTCCCCGTGCCGCCTTTCCGGATCGGGCGTATTTTTCTCTAGCTCGCGAGTTCCCCAATCGCATGCCATAAGAGCCCAATCATCCGCCCGACATTACCCCATGGCGTCTCAATTTGTTCTTCGGCCGATCTCCGAGCGCACTGCTCGATGCCTTTTGTCCAGGCACGAGCCGAGACTCTCATCGCGGCCCGACCCGCCTTCGAAATCGCCGATCGCTTCCTCCGTTGGCGTGGCACATCGAACAAATTCCACAAACCATCGAGGGCGTAGTCCAATCATTCCCTCGTAATATTCATCTCTCACTTGACTTGGAGGGATGAAGTGACCTTCCCTGCCGAAGTCATCTGAGAAAGTTCGCGGACCCCCCCCTTCTAGGGCCTGTTCAGGATGTTCCGGCGCCGTTTGACCAACCCCTTTAGTCTGTCCGGGATCCTCCATCACAATCCCTCCACTTCTCCTTTGAAGAGGAGGCTCCACTGCCTCCGGCACTCCATCAGCGGGACGTTTACCGGCCCAGATATCAGCTCTCTCCGAGCCGCCTCTGCATCTACAGGGTGACCGGCGGTCGCCCGAGTTTGCCGAGCGGCCGTGTTCCTCACGCTACGAAGGCGTGCACGCAAATCCAAGCCATGCCCTACAAAAAGCAACCACCATTAATAGGTCAAAAGAAAACGAAATAACATTTCAAAAGGAAGTGTAAAAAATACAATGTTCACCTCGAACGGCAGCCGCACTCGGCGGCTCCGGAGTCTGCGTTTGCCCAACGGGCGCAGATGATATGCCCACAGACTAGCCGTCGCAGAGACGGCGCAGCTCGCTTCCTGTTCGTCGCTTGCCGCTTCCCGGAGAATGGGGCCGTATTTCTTCATTACGGGAGGGTTCTCACGAGGCTCTCTCTCAACCTCCACCTCCCGCTCAGCCGCCTCGTCCCGAGCCGCCCCCCGGCCTCGGGGTCGGCGGGCAGAGCAGGCCTCAAGCCAGTGCGGCGCTGTGGCATCGGTAGCCAACCTCTCAATCCGCCGTCCATGATGCCCCGAGCCTGGATGTTTTCCACTTGAATAAAGGTGGCCGATAGAGGCCCTTTGATGCCCTGCCTCTATAAAGGTAAAAGACAAGTCAATCACAAAAGGAAACAAGAAATGCAAAAAAAGCGAGAGAAAGGAAAAAAGATAAGACTTACTGTAACCAAAAACAAAATTCGATGGGGGATGAAGAACGGTTTCCCTTTCCCCATCCTCCACGCGAGCCTGCCACTCGCCGCTCACCCAGAGCCACTTATCCTTCCACTCCTTCAAAGATGAAGGAAGACCTTCCACCAAGCCATCCGGATACCCTAGTCGTGTCTGTACATAATACCACCCGGACGGCTAACCCCGAGATGAAGGAGTCACTCGCCAGATAAAGAGCTCGTTCATCTCCTTGAATTTGGGGCGAGGATATTTTTCCAGGTGGAACATCACCAGGAGGCCAATGATCCTACCCCAAGAAATAGGGTGCACCTGGGTCGGATGCATACCCCACTTGCAAAACCACCGCGTAAGGAAAGCCGACAGTGGAAATCACAACCCGTATAGGAGGCTGGCGGAAAATATGGCCAAGCAACCTGCCGGTGGGTACTGAGGAACCTCTGTGCCATCCGGTACCCAAAAATGGATGCCACTTGGAATACGATACCTCCGTCTGAGCTTTTCTACCTCCCGGATCATCAGCATGTTGGGGATATCGTTTATATCACTCGGCGTCCACCGAGGCTCGACACGAAGGTGAGGGCCCCCTCCTTGTCGGCCGTCACCATTACGATGGCCCATGGGCACTTTAGGCCTCTCCGACCTTGAATCTCCGGAGGGTTCGTCTACCCGCTCCACGTTATCACGTTCTGGCTCCGATGGGTCCATATTTTCTTCTTCCTGCTGATACTGCCTAAAATCAGCACTCGGGGATTCTTCGTCGGAACTCTCTTGTACCAGGCCGGGCTGATACACCGTTCCTTCTCTAAAAACCGTCACTGGCGTCGGATCGAAAATAGTATGCGTCCGCTCTAAAGATGTTCCGCCTCGAGAAGAGTCTGGAGAAGATATCTGAATGATTCTTGGACTATGAGGCGGAGATGGCCGTGCTGGTGAGAAATAAACAGAAGGTTCAGAGGGGGGATCTTCGATTTCAACCTCTACACTATAACTACGACTCCTACTATCCTCAAAAGAAGACATTTTATAGGTAAAGGGAGAGTGTTTCGAAAAAATACCTAAGTTTGAAGTCTCTGAACTTTGGAAGCCGACCCGAAATTTCTGCTCGGTATTAGTTACTCTAGCTCAAAGGTTAATGGATGAGAAAGTGTATAATGGAGGGAAAAAGAGGTATTTATAGATGGAGTTCCTCGATAAACGAAACGTTTATTCGAAAAGACACACCTTTTAAAAACTCAAAAGACGTCAAACATGTCAGAGAACGTCGCGTCCCCACGCCCGCTGACAGAACTGACGTACCTTTTCGATTCCTGCGCAAGATTGGTCCAACCACAAGATGCCACGTGTCTGTCATTATGGCAACCCAATTAATGCGCCGTTTCAGGCATTAATCACTACGCGACAGATGTCAGGAATGAACAAAACCTTTGAGAAATCCGTTTCCCCATTAAATGTTCATCATTAACATTAAAGTTTAACTCTGACTTCATAAATTCTTCTCTCGGAATTAAACTTGGGGGCCTTTGATGACACCCGAGCCGAGCTGGAAGAAATTAATCCACGTCATCAGGCCAGCACACGTTCGAGTAGGGGATCTACGGGTGACGTCAGTAACGGGGCGCGGCAACACGTCACGAATTAGGCTCGCCCGCTACCGAGCCCAACCGCAAAATGGCTGCCGAGCCCCGAGCCCAAATTTCGGAGGGAAAGGCATGCGCGACAAACTTATAAAAATAATCACTTGCCCATGCTTAACGCTTTATTGGTATCAGAAACTGCCACATGTCGGAAAGTTATAAAGAGAAGTTGACAAGTGGCAAGATTTGACTGACATGCACAATTAGAGAGAGACATGTGTCTTTCCTTAATTAATTTACAAATTAATGACTAGTTAGTGCAAAGATGACTATTGTAAACCCACTTACTCGAAGGGGTATAAAAAGCTGATAGAGAGAAAAAAGAGGGAGAGAGCAAGATTGTAAGAAAGACCGACCCCAATAATTCGGCTCGGCATTATGTAAAAAAGGCAGAATTAGCCATAAATAAACACACGTTACGCACGTTTATATTTCCACGTGTTAAGTCTTTTACATATTTTTGCTTGTTGACCAAAACGCACGTCAACAGTAATGGATAGGGCTGTACGAGCTGAGTCAAGTCAGCTATGCCTGGATATACAAGAAGTCAACTGAAGACTGAAATGAAGACTCCGATGTGAAACAACTGAGTATGGCAAGGAGGAGAAGTCAAGAACTCGACTGAAGAAGTATCAGCTGAGATACAGTTGTGTGAAGTGTCAGTCAAGTCAACTCAAGAAGCCAAGTCAAGTTGAAGTGACAGATGAGTGTTTCAATCATTGGAGCAGACTCAAGTCACCTGGGGAAAAGGCAACAAAAGAGGAGACAATCGAAAAGAATCAAGTTACGTAAGTCAAGAATATTACCTAAACAAGTAATACTTCCATGCTGCCATGTCTTAAAGTGCTCAGTCCCAGAAGCGTGCAAAAGGAATAAACCAATGGGAAGCACTGCACCTCGTGTTAGGCTCTGAAAAGCTGAACATTCATTTAATACGAGGAAATGTCAACATCAAGGACTGCAACAAGACAAGCCAACGAACACAAGTGACTTTTGAAATTCAGCCTATCTCTTCAACGGGCAGATTTTTGAAAGTTCGCTATAAAAGGCTGAGGAATCACTTTGAGAAAAGGTAACCTTGTATACCTGAACATTCAAGCAATTATTCATACTGTAACCTGCAATATATTCTCAAGTTATTCAAGCAAAATCCTCAAGCCTAACTTTTGAAGGAAATCAATCCAACACCAAGCTGTGAAGGAAAGACAACTTCAAACTGTTGAAGAGGAAACTTTTGAAGAATCAAAAGGGGTCTACATTCCAAGGAGGATTGTAGAAAGGTTCAAGGTCGAACCAGTCAAGTTATTGGAGGGCTTCGTGATCAAATCCAAGAAGCTTGAGCAAGTGAGTCAAGTAGCAAGGCAAACCTGCCTCCGTGAAGAAGAAGGCTTTCGAGTCGGACGAGAAGCCGATGTGTGACCAAGGCATCTCCGATCGAGTCCCAAAGGATCAAGTCACCGTGTGATCGAGACTTGTATCGGGACTGATAACCACTTTGTACTCTGATCAATACTTTGTGGATTCCTCCAGGAGTTGGAGAAGAGAGGAGTAGAAGAATTACCCGATCTTCGAACCTCTATGAAAATTATTGTGTCATTTACATTTCAGCATTTTTATTTCTGCATATTACTTTATATCTGCTGATAATTTTCTATCCAACTGATAATTAGCAAAGTGCTAAAACCAAGTGTTACAACAAACTCAAACCAAATTCAAGGGTGTTAAAGTCTTCCGCTGAAAATCTTATCACAGCCAAGTTAAGGTTTAGACTAAACAGCTGACGTATTCTATCAACAGCTCAATCGAGTCTGTTGAGTGGCTAACTCTGCTGGTAAACTAACTTAGCTGTCTCTCAAGGACTTAGCTGTGTATTTAACTCTGTAATATTTTTAAAAGGACTAAAATTGAAAAGTTGGTAAGGTTTATTCAACCCCCCCTTCTAAACCTTACTCACACCCCTTGGGACCTACATTGGAGAAGAGAGGATTAGAAGAATTATCCCATCTTCGAACCTCTATAAAATATTTGTGTCAATTTACTTTCAACAATTTACATTCTTGCATATTTACTTATATCTGCTATTAGTTTATATTTGCTCTCCAACTGATATACAACCAAGTGCTAGAACTCAAGTGTTAGAAACTAGCTTAAATCAAATCAAAGGGTCTTAAATCTTCCGCTGTTAAAAACCAAATCAACCATGTTAAGTATTTGGCTTAAGCAGTCGAGTTATACTATCAACAGCTCCATCGAGTCTGTTGAGTGGGTAACTTAGTTGAATAGCCATCTTAGCTATCCTCCAAGGACACAACTGATTTGAGTCAACTCTGTTGAATCATTTAAAAGGACTAAATCGAAGATTTGGTAAGGTTTATTCAACCCCCTCTTCTAAACCTTACACCACACCCCTTGGAACCTACAAAAAAGGGTTGGGTCGTCACAACCTCCCCTACTAAAAAATATTTTGTCCTCGAAATTCAACTTACTTAGTTAGGAATGTTCGGATACTTAGCTATGATCTCTTCTTCTCTCTCCCAAGTAGCCTCTTCCCTACCATGTCGGCTCCACTGCACTAGCACTTGGGGCACTTCTCGATTTCTCAACTTATGTACTTTCTTTCCCAAAATAGCGACAGGGCTATCCTAATAGGTAATGTTATTACTAACGTCCAGTTCCTCATGGTTAATGATGTGGCTTGGGTCGAAAATGTACTTCCTAAGCATAGATATGTGAAACATGTTATGTAGTGCTGCAAGTTCTGGAGGTAGTGTTAAACGATTTGTGACATCTCCAATCCTATCCAAAATTTCGAATGGTCTAGTATACCGTGGTCTCAACATTCCTTTCTTTCCAAAACTAACAACTCCTTTCAAGGGTGCTACCCTGAGAAATACTTTGTCTGTTACCTCAAATTGTAGGTCCTTCCTTTTTCTGTCAGTGTAACTTTTCTATCGGTCTTGTGTTGCCTTAATTCTATCTCGAATCTTGTCAATCACTCCTATTGTTCTCTTAATTATCTCTGGTCCAAGAATCTTGCGTTCGCCAACTTCATCCCAATGAGCTGGTGATCGGCACTTTCTCCCATACAATGCTTTGTATGGTGCCATTTGGATAGTAGCTTGGTAACTGTTATTGTAAGAGAATTCCACAAACGATAGATAAGTCTCCCAACTTCCATCAAGATCCAACATAACTGTTCTGAGCATATCTTTTCCAATGTCTGAATTGTCCTTTATGACTGACCATCCATTTGTGAATGATATGCGTGTTGAACTTAAGCTTCATCTTCATAGTTGCATCCAGACTTTCCCAAAATTTTGATGTAAAACGAGGATCACGATCTGATACAATGGATACTGGCACTCCATCAAAGCTAACAATCTTTTCAATGTAAAGCCGAGCAAAGCAATCCATACTGAAAGTCATCCTTATCGGTATAAAGTGTGCGCTCTTCGTGAGTCTGTCCACTATAACCCAAATAGCTACATTCTTCCCTCACTGATTTGGGTAGTCCTGTCATGAAATCCATAATAAATGTGTTCCCATTTCCATTCAGGAATATCCAGTGGGTTTAAGAATCCTGACGGCCTCTGGTGTTTGGCCTTCACTTGTTGACATATGATACATCTTTCCACAAATTTTCCTATCGTCCGCTTCATAATCCTTCACCAGAAAATTTCTCTCAAGTCCCTATACATCTTCATTCCTCCCAGATGGGTTGTATAAGTGTGTTATGATCTTCATCTAGAATCTCGTTTCTCAAGTCCTCATTTGTAGGTACGCATAATCTTCCATCATAGACTAGCATTTCATCTGGCGCAATAGCAAATCCTTGGATGTTTCCTGCGAGTACTCATTGCTTCATCTTGTTGAGGAAAATATCGGTCTTCTAAGCATCCTTGATTCATTGCCTCAGCATAGGTTGTACTGTTAAGGCTACAATCACGACAATTGCCTGATTAGGTGGTCTAAAAATTTCCAACCTTAGATTGGAAAAGTCTCTTAATAACGATTTTTGTTGTGTGATCAAAGTTGTAATTTGTCCATTGTTATTTCTACTGAGCGCATCTGCCATAACATTTGCCTTTCCTGGGTGATATTGAATGGTGCAATCATAATCCTTCACCAATTCTAACCACCTCCACTGACGCATATTGGGTGAAGAAGTACTTCAAGCTTTTGTGATCCATGAAGATCTCACACTTCCCACCATAAAGGTAATGACGCCAAATCTTTAAGGCATGAACTACTGCTGCTAACTCCAAGTCATGAGTGGGGTAATTTTGTTCATGGTTTTTAATTGTCTCAACGCATAAGCTATGACCTTGCCATTTTGCATTAGCACACATCCCAATCCTAGTTTTGACGCATCTGTGTAAATTACAAATTCTTTTGTTCCCTCTGGAATTGTTAAAATAGGAGTTGTCACTAATCTCTGCTTAAGCTCTTGAAAGTTGTTTTCACACTGGTCGGTTCACTGAAATTTCTCATTCTTCTTGGTTAAGTGTGTCAGTGGTTTGGCGATTTTAGAGAAATCCTGGTTAAATCTTCTGTAATATCCAGCTAACCCTAGGAAACTTCGTACTTCTCCTGTGTTACTCGGTGCTTTCCAATCCAATTCTGCCTCCACTTTGGATGGGTCTACTTCAATTCCCTTGGCAGTGACAATGTGTCCTAAAAACACAATCCTGTCTAACAAAAATTCACACTTGCTGAATTTGGAATAGAGTTTCTTTTGTCGTAGTGTTTCTAACACAATGCAGAGGTGTTCCTCTTGTTGTTCCTTGTCTTGCGATAATACCAAAATGTCATCTATGAAGATAATAACAAACTTATCTAGATACGGATGAAACACCATGTTCATCAAATTCATAAATACTGCTGGCGCATTCCACAAATCAAAAGGCATAACGGTAAACTCAAAATGACTGTTCTTGTCCTGAACGTTGTCTTAGGGATATCACAATCATTGATTATCTTCAATTGGTGATATCCTGATCTCAAGTCAATCTTGGAGAGCACACTGGCTTCTTTTAATTGATCGAACAAATCTTCTATCCTAGGCAAGGGATATTTATTCTTGATAGTCAGTCGGTTCAAATCTCGATAGTCAATGCACATCCTAAGAGATCCATCTTTCTTTTTCACAAATAGTGTTGCCGCTCCCCAAGGTAAGACTCCAACAACTCTTGGATTTGGATCTTCAGTTCTTGCAATTCCTTGGACGCCATTCTGTATGGTGCCTTAGATACCGGGGCTGCCCCTGACACTAAATCTATGGTGAATTCAACTTGACTATTTGGGGGAATTCTCGGTAAATCATCTGGGAATACGTCCAAAAATTCTTTGACCACTGGTTCATCAGTTGACATCATTTCCACTATCTCTTTCCCCATTACGTTCACCAAAAATCCTTGGCACTCTCTCTTTCGAAGGATTCGGACAACTTTTATTGCTGACACTATTTTTACTCTAGTGTTGGCCTTTTCTCCATAAAAGATAAATCGATTCCCATTTGATCCTTTAAACTCAATTTCCCTATCAAAATATTTAATGGTGGCTCGATTCTTAGTTAACTAATCTATACCGAATATGACATCAAAATCTCTCATCTCTAGCACATAAAGATTCGCTTTCGTTTGTTGACCACTAATAGTAAGTTCCACTCCTCTCATAGTTTTCTTAGTCTTAACAGTTTCTCCTGAGGGGATACTTACTTCTAGTTCTTCATTTTTATCGCAACAATTTAAACCAAGTTTTCTCCTAAAGTTCTCGGATATGAATGAATGTGAAGCTCCAGTATCAAATAATACAAGTGTAGGAATATGAGATACTAGTAGCATACATATCATGGTTTCATTTTCCTCTGGTGCCTCTTCATTGCTCAATGCAAAAACACGAGCCTTCCCTTTTCTTTCTTAGAGACATTCAGGGCCTTGCCAAGGGCCTCCTATCCTTATTCTTTGTGGGGCCTAAATGCCTGGATTCGGGTAATTTTCAGTTTTATGTCCCGGTTGGTGACACCTAAAACATAGCCCTTTCCCAGCTAGGCACTCGCCGTAGTGGATACCTCTGGCAAGTAGGGCATTGTGGTGCACTTCCACGAGCTGGGACTAGATTCCCAGTTGGTTTGAACCTTCTGATTGGGGGAATGAACTTCTCTTTTTGGGGAGGAACCCATTTGTTCTTCCCTGTGGGGTCGAGTGGTTTGGGGGTCTGATCAAGATTCAGACTATATGATATGATCTGAGACATCTCGATCACTTCTCTGTAGGTGGGCAACCTCAAGCCCGATACGATGCTCCCAATCTCTAGCCTTAGCCCTCTCTCGAATCTTCTTGCCTTCCTCATATCTGTGTCCACCATGTGGGGCGCGAATCTAGACAATTGATTGAATTGTCTTTCATACTCCATCACTGGTAGCCCTCCATATTTTAGATTACCAAATTCTCTTTCTTTCTGATCCCTAACTAATTTTGGAAAATAGCGGTCAAGAATCATCCCTTTAAATTCATTCCAGGTCAACTCTCTCTTCCGTCCCTCAGTCAATGTCCTTTCATTCGACGTCCACCAGTGGGCCGCACTTTCTACTAGATGAAATTTCCCACACAAAACCTTCTATGTTTCCAAACACTCTAGGGGATCGAAAATCCTTTCCAATTCCATAATCCACTCCTTTGTAACTGTCAGACCCTCATTTCCATAGAGTCTCGGTGGTGTAAATCATCGGAATTCCTGACTACCTTACAGGGTATTGTTCAGCATTTTGGGGTGTCAATTGCTGAACAATACCCTGTAAGGTAGTCAGGAAGTCTCTTGCGAATTTTGCTCATATTGTTCATCTGCTGTAGGAGATGCTTGCTCAGGCTCTACTGCATATTTGCTTGCAGCTAAGCCGATGGAGGGCTCTCTCTCTACCCTCAGCCTGCCTCGTTGTCTTCTTTGAGGTGCCATTTCTCTTTGTTAACTGTAATATCATAACGTCCTTGTTAGCTAGTGTAGACTCACTAGGGAGTCTCTCGTAATACAAAACTCTAGCGACTAAACCCATTTGTGTCATCTGAAGATATAAAAGTTCTTTCAATCTATCTAAAAGTCAACTAATTGTCAGTCTTATTTCGAGAACTAACTTTGAAAAGTCAAAGTTCATGAAGCATAAAATGATCTAAGTTCAAAGTTCTTTCATTCATGAAGTTCTTAAAATTATCACTAGTTTTTCAAGATTTGTCGTACTAGTTCTCATAAAGTTCTTGTAAAGTTCCTCTAAAGTTCTTCATAGTTCATAATCATTCTTATTTGAGGAACAAGTTCATTTCATAAAATTTCCTTGAAGTAATATGCAATATAATCAAAGCATTTTACGAAATCATACCTTAGAGCGAGCGTAGGTTCTGCTAGCATAGTTGTCTTTCCCAATTTTCAGTAATCAAGTTCTTATAATAAGAGAAAGTTTTAAAGAAAAATCATTTCTAGTGTACAGAAACGTAGACCCACTCTGATACCACTTGTAATGCCCCGAACCCATTTCAGGTTAGGAACATTATTGTGGTACATTTGAGTATTTAGAAATAGTTGCGGACGCATAATTAGAATACTTTAATTACTAAAATGTGAGCTTAAAATTTCTTAAGTAAACTTGAAAGTTATCAAAAGCAACAAAGGTTTGATAAGAGTTATGCATTATTAAAATTCATATTACATCAACCCTAAAATTTGTTTAATCAAAACACAGGTAGTTTAATTAATTAATGGAAAATAACTGAGATGCCCACGTAGACAAACCCCTACATTTCAGCTCCCGGCTTGTCATCATTATCTGAAATGTAAAAACATTTGAGGGCGTGAGCTGTGAAACTCAGTGGGAAACATAAGTAGTTATACTATATTAGTCAAACATTTATAATGCAATAAAATTCATTTTCTGACACTGAAGGGTCATCCCCCATCCGTTGGCAACTGTTAAGGCTCTCAACCCTTTTTGACACCAAGGGGTCATCCCCTACCCATTGGCAACTATATATTTGGCTCTTGGCCAATTTTAGAAATTGTAGAAAGTTGATAAATATAGTACAACAGTATGACATGCTTACAAAATTAGAAATTTACCCACCCTTGAAGTTTACAGAAAGCTAGTGATGCATTTGTTTGAATGAGTACATATCCGATTGCGCCGCACCCTAACACAATTAATTTTTTCAACTTAAATGACGTAGGACAAAGTAGATAATCATTAAGTAACTTAGTCTCTTGGGCTAAGTAAAGTCTAATACATCCCTTAAAGTCAATTTTCCCATAACCGGGTGTTCGGTACCCTTTTCAAAGAGCTTTAAAAATGATAGGTGACAAATTCAAAGTCAATGGTCAACATGAAGACAAAGACAACATTTAGTCAAAGTCAACTTAAAGTCAAAGACAACATAAAGTCAAAGTCAACTTAAATTCAAAGTTAACATAATTTCAATTAATCTTTAATTCACCTAAAAATAATTAATCGACTAACGACTCATTTTAGATAAAATTCCCAGTTAATCGAACTTTTAATTTATAAAATCATATATCGACTTTAAAAATAACACGTCATCTCAGAAAATCTAGAAAATATCTTAGTCATGTCACATCACATCACATCACATCATAATTTATGTGAAATTGGTCACTTCTCTTACGTACCTACACTTACACCTATCACTACCACCTCTGGCCACCCTCAGTCGGTGGTGCCGCCGTTTTTCGAGCTCTATCTGATTTTCCGGTTCTCTAATCTTTAAGCACTAAATTTTAACATTTTTTATCATCAAAATCACTTTTACCTTCTGTTGGGAAATTTATTGTCTAGATTTTGATGAATGCCATGTAAAACTTAGATTAGAATATTGGCACACCATTTTCTTTGTAATTATCATTGTAATAGATAGGGCTGAATGAGCTGAGTAAAGTCAGCTATGCCTGGAAATACAAGAAGTCAACTGAAGAAGTGAAATGAAGACTCCGCTGAGGAACATCTGAGTATGGCCAAGATAAAAGATCAAAGACTCGATTGAAGACGTAACAGCTGAGGAACAGCTGTGTGAAGAGTCAATTAAGTCAACTCAAGAAGCCAAATCACAAGTTAAGTGACAGATGAGTCTTTCAATGATTGGAGCAGACTCAAGTCACCTGGGGAAAAGGCATTGCAAAGAGGAGTTAACTGAAAAGAATCCGTTGCACAGAAGTCAAGAACATTACTTAAATAAGTAATACTTCCATGCTGCTAGGTCTTAAAGTGTTCATCCCAAAAGTGTGCAAAAGGAATAAACCAATGGGAAGCACTGCACCTCGTGTCAGAACGTGAAAAGCTGGACATTCATTTAATACGAGGAAAGGCCTACATCTCAAGACTGAAGACCAAGAAAAGACAAGCCAACAAACACAAGTGACTTTTGAAAATCAGTCTATCTCTTCAACGGGAAGATTTTCGAAAGTTCACTATAAAAGGCTGAGGAAATTCATTGAGAATAGGTTACCTTGATTACCTGAACCAAAAACGAGCAAGCAATATTCAAACTGTAACCTGCAAAATATTCTCAAGATATTCAAGCAAAATCCTCAAGTCTGAAACTCGAAGGAAATCGATCCAACACAAAACTGTGAAGGAAAGACAACTTCAAACTGTTGAACGGGAAAACTTTTGAAGAATAAAAAAAAGGGGTCTACTTTCCAAGGAGGATTGTAAGAAGGTTCAAGGTCGAACCAGTCTCAAGTTATTGGAGGGTTTCGTGATCAAATCCAAGAAGCTTAAAAAAGTGAGCTGAAGTAGCAAGGCAGCTGCCCTGTGAAGAAGCTGAGTTGTACGAGAAGCCAGCTGTGTGACCAAGGCATCTCCAGACTGAGTCTAAGGAGCAAGTCAGCTGCGTGATCAAGACTTGTCTCTAGACTAATAACCACTTTGTGAACTGATCATTACTTAGTGGATTCCTCCAGTAGTTGGAGCAGAGAGGAGTAGAAGAATTACCCCATCTTCGAACCTCTATAAAAATTACTTGTGTCATTTACATTTTAGCATATTTACATTTCTGCACAATCATCATATATCTGCTGATAATTTGCCAATCCAACTGATAAATAACTAAGTGCTAAAATCAAGTGTTAAAACAAGTTAAATCAAATTCAAGTGTGTTAAGTCTTCCGCTGAAAAACTCATCACAGCCAAGTTAAGGTTTAGACTAAACAGCTGAGTTATTCTATCAACAGCTCTATCGAGTCTGTTGAGTAGCTAACTCTACTGATTAACTAACTTAGTTGTCCCTCAAGGACTTAGATGTGTGTTAACTTTGTAATATTTTAAAAAGGACTAAAATCGAAAAGTTGGTAAGGTTTATTCAACCCCGCCTTCTAAACCTTACTTACACCCCTTGGGACCTACAAGTGGTATCAGAGCGGGTGGTTCATTGAGCCTTCTGCACTGGTTACTGAACTAGATCTCTATCTTTTCTAAAAGATTTTTGACACTTGCAACTTAAAAATCTTTCATTCCTAGCAAAGGTTATTATCATGGAAGCAAATCTGACACGCATTCCTATGTTTACTATTGAGGAGTTTGATGACTGGAAAATTTGTATGCAGGCTCATATATCTGCTTTACATGATGAAATGTGGTTAGTGATAGAGGATGGGCCACTGCAAATACTAAAAGTGAACACAGCCGCAATCAGAGAAGCTGCAGCTGAAGGAGAAGAAATTGTAGCTGAGATAAGACCATCCATGGTTGAGAAACCAAGGACTGAGTGGACAAACGATGACAGAAAAAGATACAACTTGGACAATGTAGCCAAGGACATACTTTACAAAACCTTGGACAAAGAAATGTTCAACAAAGTCAAATCTTGCCAAACTGCAAAACAAATCTGGGATAAATTAACTTTAATTTGTGAAGGATCTGAGCAAATTAAAGAAAATAAATTGTCTGTTGATGTACAGAAATTTGAAAATTTTAAAATACTTGCGGGTGAAACCTTGGATCAGCTGGATGCTAGATTCACTGAAATCACAAATGAGCTATCAGCACTTGGGAAAGAATATACACAAAAGGAAATGTGTATGAAGATTCTGAGAAGTCTCCCAGCTGAATGGGAAATGAAGGTCATGGCCCTAAGACATTCAATGAACCTCACAACAACATCCAATCATGAGCTATTCTCAGACCTCAAAGCCTATGTGTTTGAGTTGAGAAGAAAAGATCAAGCGGAGACAGTTGTACCCAAAACAGTTGCACTTATAGTCAAGGATGGAAAGAGAGCTGAAGTCAAGGAAGCCATAGACCAGGAGGAGATTTCCCTGATGGTTAAAAGATTCAACAAGTTCTTTAATAAGAACTATAAAAGAAACAAGGGTGAATCTTCCAGGAGACATTCAGCTCCCTCCAAGTCAAGGGAAGACAGGCCTCCCAAGAGAACTGAGCATCAAAGAGTTGAGTATCAGAAAGCTGATAACCCAAGAATGGAAAGAGCTGATCAAAGAGCTGAGAACCTGTGTTGGAATTGCAGACAACCAGGACACTTTGTTGTTGACTGTCCCTATCCAATCGTCAACAAGTACAGAAATGAAGAAGATAGAAAAGTCTTCACAGAAAGAAGACAGGAGAAGAAGAAAGCCATGTTGGCTGCTGAGACTGCTGAGACAACTAAATCTAAAGAAGCAACAGACTCAGAGAGTAGTGAAGCTGACTACTCAAGTGACTCTGAAGAAGAAGCAATGTTCTGTCTAATGGCTAAAGAACAAGATCAACTAGACCAAGAAGATGAGGTACACTCTAACTCATCTCATTCAGATTCTAGTGATAGTAATTGTGATACACACACTTCATCACCCACTGATCTTTATGATTCATTAGGCAAAATGATGAAAGACTTTGAGCACATTAAATTCTCACACACATTATTAAATGAGGAAAACAGCCAGCTCAAAAGACAAAACTCACAGCTGACAAAGGAGCTGAGTACTCTAAGTCACATAGCCGGGTGAGAACAAAGAGTCAAGGTCGAAATGCCAAACGAATAAGCGAGAGATAGTCGCTTCTCTTGAAAGAGAGAAAATAATCTTAAAAATGTGATTGCCTCATTTACAAAGGCATCTAAATCATTGGATGACCTTATCATGAGTCGAAAAGCATGTGGAGATAAGACAGATATAAGATTCAATTCCTTTGTGCACAGTCACACTCCTAGAGTGATTTTGGAAAAAGGATCTTCAAGTAATGTGTTGGGAAATTTATTGTTTAGATTTTGATGAATGCCATGTAAAACTTAGAATAGGAAGTTGGCACCCCATTTTTTGTTGTAAACTGCATTGTAACAAATAGGGCTGGTCAAGCTGAGTTAAGTCGACTATGCCTAAATATGCAAGAAGACAACCGGAGACTAGAAGGAAGACTCACCGCAAGTCACCGAGTATAGCAAAGAAGAGAAGACGGGAACTCGACTGAAGGTGCAGCTGAGTAAAGTATCAGTCAACTCAAGATAGCCAAGTCTCAAGTTGAAGTGACAGAAGAGTCATCCAATGATTGAAAGCTGACTCTAAGTCACCTGGGAAAAGCAAGGAAATGCAATCAAGTCGAGATAATCGAAAGAGATCCATTGCACGAGAAATCAAGAGAATTACTTAAACAAGTAATACCTCCATGCTACCTTTCTCGAAGTGCTCGGTCGAGGAAGCGTGCAAGGGAATGAACTAATGGGAAGCACTACACCGTGTCGAACTCCGAAAAGTCAAGAACAATTCATACGAGGAAGTGGCAACTCCAAGGATCGCAACAAGACAAGCCAACGACCACAAGTGACTTTCAAAAATAAGCCTATCTCTTCAACGGGCAGATTTTTGAAAGATCACTATAAAAGGCCGAGGAATGACTCGAGAAAAGAAGACCTTGATTACACTAACCACGAACATTCAAGCTAACATTTGAATTGTAATCGAAATATTCTCAACGATCATTCAAGATTAAATCTCAAGCCTACACTACGAAGGAAATCAATCCAACACTCACCGTGAAGGAAAGATAACTTCAATCGAGTTGAAGAGGAAACTTTTGAAGAAAAGGGGTCTACATTCCGCGGAGGATTGTAGAAAGGTTCAAGGTCGAACCGATCTCGAGTTTTTGGAGGGCTTCGTGATCAAATCCAAAGAGCATGAGCAAGTGAGTCAGAGTAGCAAGCGCAAGCTGCCTGTGAAGAAGGTGAGTCGTCACGAGAAGCCAACCGGTAACCAAGGCATCTCCGATCGAGTCCCAAAGGATCAAGTCACCGTGTGTGATCAAGACTTGTATCTGGACTTTACCACTTTGTATACTTGATCAATACTTAGTGGATTCCTCCAGGGAGTTGGAGAAGAGAGGAGTAGAAGAATTACCCCATCTTGAACCTCTATAAAATCTTATCGTGTGATTTACATTTCAAAGATTTTAATTCTTGCACTTTAACTCTGTTTAATTATCTTTGATAAATTTGCTATCCACTTGATAATTTCTAAGTACTAAAACCAAGTATTAAATCTTTACTAAATCATTTTTAATGGTGTAAAGTCTTCCAAAAAACAAACTCTAGCTTGAGCTAATTCAATCTTAACAAATGAGTTATTCTATCAACAAACTCGATCAGTCATTGAGTGACTAACTCTATTGATTAACTAAATTGGCTATCCACCAAGGACACAAATTGTGTAGTATCAACTCTGAACTTTAAAAAGGACTAAATCGAAAAGTTGGTAAGGTTTATTCAACCCCCCCCTTCTAAACCTTACACTCACACCCCTTGGGACCTACAAGTGGCATCAGAGCGGTTGGTTCATTGAGCTTTCCGCATCGTTCTTGAACTAGATCTCCAAATTTTTCAAAGTCTGTTTTAGTACTTAAGTCTTCAAAACTCTTTTTATTATCAAAAGTTATTATCATGGAAGCAAATTTGACACGTATCCCTATGTTCACAATCGAAGAATTTGATGATTGGAAAATTCGTATCGAGCTCATCTATCAACATTACATGATGAGATGTGGATAGTGATAGAGGATGGGCCACTACAAATTTTAAAAGTGAACACAAATCAGTAAGAAGAGCTGCGCAATTTGAAGGTGAAGAGGATGTCGCTCCTAGACCAACTATGGTTGAAAAACCAAGAGCTGAATGGACAAATGATGACAAAAAAAGATACAACCTGGACAATGTGGCCAAGGATATTCTTTACAAAACCTTGGACAAAGCCATGTTCAATAAAGTCAAATCATGCAAAACGGCTAAAGAAATCTGGGACAAGCTAACATTGATTTGTGAAGGCTCGTGAGCAAATCAAGGAAAATAAATTGTCGAAGAGTCGTGTCGAGAAATTTGAAAATTTCAAAATGATCGCAGGAGAGAACCTGGATCAACCGGATGCTCGGTTCACGAAATTACCAACGAGCTATCTCTCTTGGAAAAGAATATACACGAAAGAAATGTGTATGAAGATCCTAAAAAGTCTCCCACTGAATGGGAAATGAAGGTCATGGCACTAAGACATTCCATGGACCTATCAAAGACATCCAACCATGAGCTATTCTCAGATCTCAAAGCCTACGAATTTGAGCTGAGAAGAAAAGACTAGGAAGAGACAATTGTACCCAAAACAGTTGCTCTAATTGTTAAGGATGGCAAGAAAGCTGAGGTCAAAGAAGTCATTGACCCAGAGGAAATAGCCCTGATGGTTAAAAGGTTCAACAAGTTCTTCAATAAGAACTACAAGAGAGGCAAGGGCGAATCCTCCAGAAGACACTCAACTCCCTCCAAGTCAAGGGAAGATAGGCCAACCAAGAAAATAGATCATCAAAAAGTGAATATCAGAGGGCTGACAATCCAAAAATGGAAAGAGCTGATCAAAAGGTTGAATATCTATCTTTGGAACTGTAGGCAACCGGTCACTATGCCATTGATTGCCCGTATCCTGTAGTCAACAAATACAGAATGAATGAAGAAAGAAAAGTCTTGAGAGAAAAAGAAGACAAGAAAAGAAAAAGGCAATGTTGGCTGCAGACATCTGCTGAGACAAACAAGTCAAGAGACATAGCCGACTCGAGAAAGTAGTGAAGTGACTACTCAAGTGACTCAAGAAGAAGCCTTGATCCGTCGATGGCCAAGAACAAGACCAACTCGACCAAGAAGATGAGGTACACTCGACTCATCACACTCGATTCTAGTGATAGTAATCGTGACACACACACTTCATTACCCACTGATCTTTATGATTTATTAGGCAAAATGATGAAAGATTTTGAACACATTAAATCCTCACACACACTACTAAATGAGGAAAACAGCCTACTCAAGAGCCAAAACTCACAAACTAAATGAGGAGCCGAGTACTCTAAGTCAAATAGTGATGAGAATAAAAGTTTAAAGGCTGAAAATGCCAAGCTAATAGCAGAAATAGCTGCCATAGAAAAGAGGGAGAATGACCTCAAAAATGTGATTGCCTCATTCACTAAGGCATCTAAGTCATTGGATGATCTTATCATGAGCCAAAGAGAATATGGAGACAAGACAGGCTTAGGATTTAATTCCTCTGTGCTATGTCAAGCTCCAAAAGTGATTTTGGAAAAAGGATCCTCAAGCAATGAAGTATCTCAAAAATCCAAAACTCCAAATGGTGCACACACATTTATTCCAAAGCACAATTACAAGCAAACTGGCATTGGTTATAAAGGAAAAGGAAAACAGCCAGTTGAGTGTGCTGAGAGGACAGCTGAGAAGAAATTTAGCCGAGTTCCTCAACAAACTCCAAACAGGAAATACTCTGTAAAGAAGAAACAGAGCTACCAAAAACCCCAGAAGTTCTATAAAAGAAACACATTTGATGGGAATGGTAGAAAATATCCAAGCCAAGCTGATTGGAATGATGTAAACTATCGTGAAAAGACCTATGGAATATAAGCCCAAATGGCAAAGGCCTAGAACTCAAGAAAGGCCATTCCAAAGGTATAAGAGCTTTCATCAAAGACCCATATGCACCTAGGCACTACACTCGGAGACATCACAACTACCCAAAGAAGGCAATTGCTAAAACACATATACAGCATACACAGAAAAAGAGACAATTGTATGAACCTAGAATCCCAAGCAATTTGCCAAAATTAATTATGATTATGGCACGATAGATGGCAACCCCTTAGAGCCAAATCATTTGGCTATAGGTTGGTTGGATCATCTTACAATACTAACCCCTCGGGACCCGCACAAGTATGGGTACCTAAAACTTAATTTCCTTGTTTGCGTTTCAAGGAACAAATTGAGTGCCAAGGAACCTGGTACATGGATAGTGGTCGCTTCCGGACATATGACAGAAACAAGAAAAATCTGTCAAAAATTCAAGGAAGTTAAAGGAGAAAAGTAATATTTGGAGGAAATGAAGCTCCAGGAGAAATAAAAGGCATTGGATCCATCAAGAAAAATGGATTAGAAATCACAGATGTTGCATATGTTGAAGGACTCAATTTCAATCTGCTAAGTATCAACCAACTCTGTGACAAGGGCTATAATGTTGGATTTAACATGGATATATGCCAAATCAAGGATACAGAATCAAGTGAAGTTGTGTTGCAAGGATGCAGACAAAAGAACATGTATATCGTGGATTGGTCAACAGCTACACCAAGCACTGTCATAGCAAAGAGCACAAATTTGAATCAAGTTGGTCAGTGGCACAAGAAGTCGAGTCACCCGAATTTCAAAACAATTAACAAGCTTGCGGAAGCAATCTTGTGAAAGGACTTCCGACTCGAGATACAAAAAGGAGAGTATATGTGACGCATGTCAGAAGGGTAAACAAATCAAATCATCATTCAAAGAAAAGGCATGTCTATCTTCAACAAGGATATTGCATCTGCTACATATGGATCTATTTGGTCCAGTTGAACCAGCTAGCATAAGTGGGAAGAAATACACCTTAGTGGTAGTAGATGACTACTCAAGATATACATGGACAATATTCATGTGTAAGAAGAAAGAAACTCTGAAAATTACCACAACTCGATGAAGAGGATTCAAAATGAGAAGAGCCAAACCATTATCAAAATAAGATCGTATTGAGGAACCGAGTTTATCAATGGTATAATAACTCGATTGTATTGAAAATGGCATCGCCACAAATTATCTGCACAAGGACTCCACAAAGAATGGAGTTGCGAAAAGAAGGAATAGAACTCTCAAAGAAGCAACAAGGACCATGTTAATCAAGCAGGGGTTACCAAAAAGATTTTGGGTCAAGCAATCAACACACTTGCTACACTCAAAATAGATGTATGATAAACAAAGTAAAATGACAAAGACTCCTATGAGATTTGGACAGGGAGAAAACCAAATGTTGCATATTTTAGAATATTTGGATGTAAATGCTTCATCCATAACAATGGCAAAAACAATCTAAAGGCTTTCGATGCTAAAGTCGATGAAGGTATCTTCTTGGGATACTCGGTGAAAGCAAAGCCTCTGTACTCAACAAGAGGACTATGGTTGCGAGGAATCCATTCATGTGGTATTCGATGAACCAAATGTAAATGGAGAAGACGTTGAAGAGTCACCAATAATAAAATGAATCATCCAACCATGCGAAAAGTCCCTATCTTTGAGTCAAAAGTGGAATTATAAACTCGGATGAAGATGAGATAGCCGAGTCTCATAAACAATGGAAAATTTGCGGCTAAGTGATTGCGAGAGCCGATCAAAGCAACACAAGCGCTAGACGATCAATCTAGCTAACTTACTCCAACCTGATGTAAGATGGCCGAGAAACCATCCACGAACTTGTCATTGGAGATATAAGAGAAGGTGTCAAAACAAGATCCGAACTCAACAAGAAGCCATGTTCACATGCTTTATCTCTCAAATAGAGCCTAAAGATGTGTCACAAGCATTGGATGACACACATTGGATTCAAGCTATGCAAGAAGAGTCAATCGGTTTGAAAGAAATAAAGTATGGTAGTTAGTTCAAAGACCCACCCATCAAAATGTTATTGGCACTAAATGGGTGTTCACGAACAAGATGAACGAGGAAGGTTACGTGGTAAGAAACAAAGCAAGATTAGTAGCCAAAGGATATTGCCAAAAAGAAGGGATATATTTTGATGAAACATTTGCCCCGTAGCAAGATTGGAAGCTATAGGATGTTTCTTGCCTATGCAACTCACAAGAATTTCATTGTATATCAAATGGATGTAAAAGTGCATTCCTAAATGGTTTATTGGAAGAAGAAGTGTATGTTGAACAACCTCCGGATTTGAGTAGAAGACTCTTGGAGAAAAGGTATACAAACTCAAGAAAGCTCTATATGGATTGAAACAGGCACCCGAGCATGGTATGATACTTTCACAATTCCTAACCGAGAATGGATTCACAAAAGGAAAAGTGGATAGAACATTGTTCAGAATTCAAGACAAGAAGAGCATAATGCTTGTTCAAATATATATGGATGACATCATTTTTGGATCCACAAACAAAGAGCTATGTGATAAATTTTCAAACCTCATGCAAAGCAAATTCGAAATGAGCATGATGGGAGAGCTGACATTCTTCCTTGGACTCCAAGTAAAGTAGCTGAAGGATGGAACCTTCATAAGTCAAACAAAATACACCAGAGATTTAATGAAGAAATTTGGTATGGAAGAGAAGCCTTCTGTGAGATTACCAATGAATACATCAGTCAAAATGGACATGGATGCAGATGGCAAGCTTGTAGATCAAACAAGATCTGAGCACTTATTGGATCATTGCTTTATCTCACAAAGAAGCGTGCTAGACATCACCTTTCTTTGTAGGTGTATGTGCAAGATTTCAATCTGCTCCAAAAGAGAGCCATATGACTGACTAAGAGGATCTTGAGATATTTGAAAGGAAGCCAAGAAGTTGGCTTATGGTATCCAAAGGAAGGTGGATTCAAGTTAATTGGCTATTCGACTCGACTATCTTTGGATGTAAAGTTGACAGAAGAGCACCTCGGTACATGTCAAATGCTTGAAACAAAGCTAATTTCCTGGTTTAGCAAAAAGCAAAATTCAATAGCCACGCTCTACAAACGAGAATACATAGGCTGCGGGCAAAATTGTTGCCCAAATCCTATGGATGAGACAAAGAAATGAGAGATTATGAAATTGAAGAAAAGGAAATTCCAATCATGTGTGATAACACAAGTGCAATTGCAATCACTCAAAATCTGTGTTGCACTCAAGAAAAAGCATATCGATGTCGATATCACTTCATAAGAGATCATGTTGAAAAGAAAGACATCACCTTGGAATATATTTCAACTGATAAACAATTCAATTAGACATATTCACAAAACCATTATGTTAGTCAAGATTTGAAGAACTCAAGCATGAGTTAGGGCTAATTGAGCTGAGCTAACACTCAGAAGACTCAAAGAAAGGAAATGAAACACAAAAAGGGAAAAAGAGTTGAATTCTCAAAATCAGCTAAATGAATCAGTCGTATCGGAAAGACAAACTATACTTTGAATTAGGTGACAAATGAGTCACTATGAGAACTGCGTGACAAGAAGAGTTAAATCGGCTAAGGGATAAGTTTCGAGTCATTTATGAACGAAGTAACAAAACGCAGTCGTTTTTACAAAGCGGGAATGTTTTTAAGAATGACGTCAGCATAATGATGATGTGTACAGGCAAAAGCTGCACACCAAGCTTATGATTGGATATAAATGTTGCGGCATTAAATTCGAGACATTAAATGCTAATCGGCTTGCAAAATCTAAGCCGTTGATTTCGATCACATTTCAAAAACCACCCGCACGTCCTTTCAGAAACCATACTTAAACCATTTTCGTCCTTTTCTCTCACATATTACCAAAACTGTTCATTTCTATCTTAGAAGCAAAGGCAAAACTCTCTCAAAACCCTATCAATATTCAAATCAACTTCTAAGTTTCTTTCCGTGATATACTGAAAAATGGCATCGACTTATGATTTCGTCAAGCTAGGGAAGCAAATCCACATTGGGTCTACTGTGGATTTCAAGGGAATGGTCAAACAGGGGTCCGATGACGCCTTCATAAAGAAGATTGCTAAGAATCTCGAAAAGTCCGGGCTAAAACTATTTCTGACGATGGAGCTCCCGATGACCTATGTGGAAGAGGTCGCTCAGTTCTACGTGAACGCTGAAATTCATGATGAGGGGATCAAATCCTCTGTTCACGGGAAGGAGTTCATCATCTCTGCCAAAGATTTGGCAGAACACTGCTCATTACCGGCGGAAGGAGCACCAGAAATCAATGAAGCTGATGTAGATGTAGACTTGGCTCTTTGCTTGGAAGGAAGTAGCCAAGACCGACTATGCTGATAAGATAGACTACACAGCCAACAAGAGGTTGCTGAAGGAGGACTACCACAAACTGTTGGACATAGTTGCCAAATGCATAGACATCAAATTTGGCAGCTTTGACCAACTATCCAAAGCAAAATTGATCGTCATGGCTGCGATCATTGAAGAAAAGCAAGTAAATTGGGCTGAGTTTGTCTCACAGATTACTCGCCGAATGTAGGGAACAAATCCTTCAAGGAGAATGGAGCATTGGGAGGATCACCGATACGGCCTGGTGATTGGCCTGATGGAGGTGAAAGGAGTCCTCTTCGACATGGAAAGGCATTCCATGTAAACAAGAGGATGTTCAGATCAAACCTCTCTGCGCACAAGAAGAGAGCCTACGCCAAGAGAGCGATACAAGTGAGGGGGAATCACCGACCACGAAGATACAAATGTTTCCTCTCCACCAAAGAAGAAAAGCTGCCCTGCAGCCGCTAAGAAAACTGTTGTCCCCGCAAAAAAGAAAACCAAATCGCTCCCGCCCCACACCGAAGTCACCCGCCCCCGCAGCCGTGTCTCTCCCGCCCTCAAGAAGAAGCGTGAGAAGGAATCTCAAATACCTTCTCCCGGCCAAAAAAGAGGAGAACTGATAAGCCAAGACGGCCACTCCTCGAAGAAAAAACAACAAGACCGCCCCGCCGCCCAAGACTTAGAAGAAACTCTCTCCGAACTGAGAAATCCCTGTGGTACAAACTAGGAGAAGAAGAAGAATCTTCAAGCGTTCGAACTTGAAAAACCGGTGAGTCGACCACTCAAAAAACAGATATCTGGAGACTCTTTTGGAGAATTAGAGTCTCAGAAATTATTGATGAAAAACCAGTCTGTGAAGGCGATCAGCAGAGGCAAATCAAGACCAACCGTAGTTCGAGCAATTGAGACACAAGAAGTAGAGTGAGAAATCTAACTCGTTGTGACAGATCGTATCCCCTCCCCGCAATGCACGCAATGAGAATGGAGCACCAAAGCTTGCTACCTTCTATCCCGAGAATGAGGGGCAGCAAGAAGAAGATGATAGAGATGATGATGTGATGATCTTATCCCCACCTTATCCGGACATCCAAAATCGTCTGCGAGAGTGGAGGAAGTGGAAGTTAAGTAGATCCAGGAACAGTTCCAACGGCCCGAGTTTATCGAAGAAGAAGAAGGAACGATGAATTTTCTTGAGTGACCACCGTGGTCCAAGCCGGATGAAGAAAACTCGCATAGATATCTTGCAGATCTTCAAGGACAAGGAGAAGGAGAGAGACAAAGTCAAAGAAGCCGAGGCACGTGAGAAGGCCAAAGATTTGCCCTATCACCGCACCACGAACATACACATCCTCTCCTTGACGTCCTATCGAAAAGCGATGAGGATCTGGACCTCCTATTCTTTGCCCGCGAAGAGTTGCAAATGCAGCAAGCAATGCACGAATCCAGAGTCCTCCATGAACAAAGAATGATGGAGGGACCAGGAGAGTCCTCCAAAACATAGCTAGAAATAGACCCAATGGGAGTGGTGCGAAATATATCACATCATTGTTGCTTGCCACCACTTCCCCACCACCACTCGGAAGAAGGAACTAAGGGAATTGGCGATGAAACTGGGTTAATGGGGACCCAAGTCAAGCCAACCCCGAGTGAAGGTGCCTTACCACCTGCCCCAATGGCTGAAAACTCAGTAGAAACAGTCGGGAGTTTGGAGATGAGTGACCCCATTCCAAGTCACTCACCGGTGCGCCACCGAGGGGAAACTCCTCCACCGCAAAAGGTCGGAGGATGTGCAGATGACTCCACAACGAATCTAAGAGGCGAAGTGGAGAAGAAACAAACACAAAGTACACAAATGAGTTGTCATCAACAAAGCTCGAGGCGATTGAGATCTGTCTCGAGGTGCCAACCGCTCTCAAGGCTAATGTCGCCGCTTATGCGATCCCAGGCACTGAGGAAGGAACAACCCTGGAAGTTAACACTGGGCGATGAAAGTGCAATCCATGGGGTTGAGACTCCAATGGATGCCACCGCAGAAGACCCTAAGACAGCTGACACTGTCGAAAGGGATGTCCAAGGCCTCGCTGCGGTTGAGACTGCAGGAGGTAATGAAGGCCCACGGGAGGTTGAGACTTCCCAGGGTAAAGAAGTCAAGTAGAGAACATCCCTCCCGCTATCATTGATCCATCCGAAAAGGAGATAAGTGCACTTCACGATTCCCGGATAATCCCGATGTAACCTTTCTGGGATCGGAAGAAGAAGCGATGAAGCCGAGTCATCCCCATGCACGATCCAAAAGACTCACCGAGGATGTTCAAACCACGAGCAAGTTTGACCTCAAGACTACTCGTCAAACTTTCAATCCTGATGATGAGCCACCCATGGAAATCTCATCATCGTCCGATGACGCTTCTGATAAGGCCGAGGACCACTCAACTCAATTGGAGAAACCAAACAGACCGACGAAGGCTGTTGAGACAAACCGAGGCTCGCAAGTCGGGTCAACTTCACAACAAACCCCACCAAAAGAGTCCATCTGCGCAGCTCCCCAAGCCGCAATAGGTTCGACTCCACAGGAACTTCACGCGCACCACTCATCATTAAACAAATCCCGATTGCCCGTGATGATTCCTTTGTAGAATCATTTCCATTCTCTCTCGGAGGTACCCGACCTCCCAAGAGTCGAAAAAAAAAGAGATCTCGCGCGCTTCCACGGACTGATCCTCGTTATTCCATCGATACCATTGTTCCAAATGACTATGATTTTGATGTCTTTGCTTGGCCATCACCGCCACAAAGGGAACAACTCGAAGTTCGGGAGGTGTTCAAAGCATTATTTCTTGAAATTGAACGGATGGAGAGGCACCAGGCCTCGATGGACATGAGATGGATAACGAGATGCCAACCTTACTGCTGACTTGAGAGGCATAATAGTCGAGAATCGGGAGTGGTGGCAACAAAAAAACAATGCGTGTGGAACAAGCTAGATATTTGAACATTGTTCAACAAGCCGTTGGTCCAGCGAAATGAGAATGCCGATGCAAAGACGCAATCGAGAGAACACATAGAGCACATGCATGAATCTCACTTTCTTTGAGATAAAGTCATTGTGTGAGCAAAATAAGAATGAGCTCCTGCGCGTATGGAAGAAAACATGGATCGAAAATTCACCTTCTCATGGCCGAGATGAAGTTGCTTAAAGTCAATCCAACGCTACTCGTTCGAGTTTCGTGCGGATACTCCGCAGCAGACACTGGGCGAACTCCTTCGGCTATTAGCGGACTCGACTTCCCGCTTGCTAGTATGTGTCCGGGGTCCTCTCTCCTTTGATGATGCCAAAAAGGGGAAGAAGAATACCTAAAAGCGAAGAAATCGACAATTTGAGAAAAGAGAAAAATTAAAAGGGAAAGACATCCGAGGAGATCTCAAGAGCAAAGAAAGGAAAGTCTGTTGAGGGGGAAGGATCGGGAGATGTCACCCTAATGATTGCACAAACCCCCAACAAGGTCTTGTCACGGTGATATTATCAAAGAAAAACTCCTGTGACTCTGCCACTCCAACACTCTGCTTTGTATCTATGGTCCGAAAAGAGAAAGACATTGAAGCGAGGGATGGAGGAAGTGGAGGGAAGGATGAATGCCCGAGTTATGAATATCTTGAAACAACATGGAGGCATTCCAAAGAGATAGAGACACTTATGCCATCTCGGATGTCGGAATCGAGCCAAGATCGGTTGATGAATTTAAAACGCTCGCATCTCAAGGATATTTTGCAAACATGTCCATGGCTCAAGATCGGACTTATCTTTGGGAAAAGGGTCTCACGCTATGTGAAGAAGAAGCCGACAGACGACGACTACCAGCGATCACTCTGCTGGTCACTCCGCCGGTCACTCGGATGGGAAGAAGAAGACCCCAAAGACAATACACGCCCGAGAAAGAGGTAGAGAAAAAGCGTGGTGGAGAAAGAGGTTTCGGACTGGCCTCTCGCCCAAAAACATTGAGTACATAGATCCGGGCAAGAAAGGAGGGATCTACTTGGGGTGTCTTGACCAACTAGCCAATCTGCAAGTGGCTAAGAACAATGCTTGAGTATGTGAAAAGAATTGAAGAAAAAAACAAAAGACAAACTCAGCTATGGGAGGAGAGACAAGAGAGACTAAGAAGAGATGAAGTCGCCTTAAGGCATATGAAAAGAAGAAGAAGGCGGTGAAGATGAGAAAAAGAGAAGAAGACCAAGATGACAGAATCAAGAAGATGAAAGAAGGAGGAAAAGGAGATGAAGTGTTGTTGTCCACCCCTTCATGTATTTTACTATGTAAATACATACTATGTAAGTCTTCGTAATAAATCAGAAATTCTCTATTTTTGCGTAGATATAGATGTTTGCTCGATACACCTTGTAAACAAATGTGTAAAAAGACAAGAATGTTATGATCAATAATAGGATTGATTCTACGCATACATTCTCTGTAAATACACTATCCGTATGTATCTATGCTATTTACATTTTGAATGTTTTAAGTTTTGGCATCATCAAAAAGGGGGAAATTCTTGGGAAATTTATTGTTTAGATTTTGATGAATGCCATGTAAAACTTAGAATAGGAAGTTGACACCCCATTTTTGTTGTAAACGCATTGTAACAAATAGGGCTGGTCAAGTGAGTTAAGTCACTATGCCTAAACATGCAAGAAGACAACGGAGACTAGAAGGAAGACTTTCTTTGCAAGTCACCGAGTATAGCAAAGAAGAGAAGACGGAACTCGATTGAAGGTGCGGTGAGATGCGGTGAGTAAAGTATCGATCAAGTTAACTCAAGATAGCCAAGTCTCAAGTTGAAGTGACAAGAGTCATCCATGATTGAAAGTCGACTCTAAGTCACCTGGGAAAAGCAAGGAAATGCAAATCAAGTCGAGATAATCGAAAGAGATCCGTTGCACGTAAATCAAGAGAATTACTTAAACAAGTAATACCTCCATGCTACCTTTCTCGAAGTGCTCGACCCCGAGGAAGCGTGCAAGGGAATGAACCAATGGGAAGCACTACACCATGTCGAACTCGAAAAGTCAAGAACAATTCATACGAGGAAATGGCAACTCCAAGAACCGCAACAATACAAGCCAACGACCACAAGTAACTTTCAAAAATAAGCCTATCTCTTCAACGGGCGATTTTTGAAAGATCGCTATAAAAGGCCGAGGAATGACTACGAGAAAAGAAGACCTTGATTACTCGAACCACGAACATTCAAGCTAACATTTGAACTCGTAATCGAAATATTCTCAAAGATCATTCAAGATTAAATCTCAAGCCTACACTACGAAGGAAATCAATCCAACACTCACCTGTGAAGGAAAGATAACTTCAATCAGTTGAAGAGGAAACTTTTGAAGAAAAGGGGTCTACATTCCACGGAGGATTGTAGAAAGGTTCAAGGTCGAACCAGTCTCGAGTTTTGGAGGGCTTCGTGATCAAATCCAAAGAGCTTGAGCAAGTGAGTCAGTAGTAGCAAAGGCAAAATGCCCTGCCTGTGAAGAAGAAGCCGAGTCGCACGAGAAGCCACCGTGTGTGACCAAGGCATCTCCAGACCGAGTCCCAAAGGATCAAGTCAGTGTGTGATCAAGACTTGTATCCTGGACTGTTACCACTTTGTATATTGATCAATACTTAGTGGATTCCTCCAGGAGTTGGAGAAGAGAGGAGTAGAAGAATTACCCCATCTTCGAACCTCTATAAAATCTTATCGTGTGATTTACAATTCAGCATTTTAATTCTTGCACTTTAACTGTTTAATTCTGCTGATAAATTTGCTATCCACTTGATAATTTCTAAGTACTAAAACCAAGTATTAAATATTTACTAAATCATTTTTAAGGGTGTAAAGTCTTCCAATAAAACAAACTACAATAGATTGAGCTAATTCAATCTTAACAAATTGAGTTATTCTATCGGCTCGATCGAGTAGTCCCTCATGAGTGACTAACTCTCTTGATTAACTAAATTGGCTATCCACCAAGGACACAAATGTGTAGTATCAACTCTGAACTTTAAAAAGGACTAAATCGAAAAGTTGGTAAGGTTTATTCAACCCCCCCTTTCTAAACCTTACACTCACACCCCTTGGGACCTACATAATGAAGCATCTCAAAAATCCAAATCACCAAATGTTAAACCCACATTCGTTCCAAAGCACAATCACAAACAAACTGGCCTTGGATATAAAGGGAAAGGAAAAGAGCCAGTTGAGTATGCTGAGAGGACAGCTGAGAAGAAATCTAGCAGAGTTCCTCAGCAAACTCCAAATAGAAAATACTCTGTGAAAAATAAACAGAGATACCAAAAACCACAGAAGTTTTATCAAAGAAATACATATAATGGGAATGGTAGAAATTACCCGAGCCAAGCTGATTGGGATAATGTGAAATATCAGCAAAGACCAATGGAATACAAGCCTAGATGGCAAAGACCTAGAACTCAGCAAAGGTTATTCCAAAGGCAAAAGAGCTATTATCAGCACACATATGCACCCAGGTGCTACACTCAAAAACATCACAACTACCCAAAGAAGGCAACTGCTAAAGCACACACACAGGCATACAGACAAAAGAGACAGATGTATGAAACTAAAGCCCCCAAGCAATTTGCCAAAGTGAATTATGATTATGGTACATATAGATGGCAACCTCTTAGAATCAAATCTTTTGGCTATAGGTTGGTTGGTTCATCTTACAGCACTAACCCCTCAGGACCCAGGCAAGCATGGGTACCTAAAAACTAATTTACTTGATTGCAGGTTCAAGGAACAGTTGAGTGCCAAGGAACCTGGTACATGGATAGTGGTTGTTTTAGACATATGACAGGCAACAAGAAAAATCTGTCAAGATTCAAGGAGATTAGAGGCGCAAAAGTTATATTTAGAGGAAATGAAGCTCCAGAGGAAATAAGAGGCACTGGATCCATCAAGAAAAATGGATTGGAAATCACAGATGTTGCTTATGTTGAGGGACTCAACTTTAACCTGCTCAGCATAAGTCAACTTTGTGATAAACGCTACAATGTTGGATTCAATATGGGAGTGTGCCAGATTAAAGATACTGAATCAAATGAAATAGTCTTTGCAAGGATCCGCATGAAGAATATGTATGTGGTAGATCGGTTCTTCGCCACACCAAGCACTTGTCTGTTAGCAAAGAGCACAGCCGAATCAAGTTGGTTGTGGCACAAGAAGCTGAATCATCTAAACTTCAAGACAATCAACAAGCTTGCAAGGAGTCATCTTGTGAAAGGTTTGCCAGACTCAGTGTATAAGAAGGAAAGTGTATGTGATGCATGCCAGATGGGAAAGCAGATCAAATCTTCATTTAAGGAGAAGCCTAGTCCTTCTTCAACAAGGATATTACATCTGCTACATATGGACTTATTTGGTCCAGTTGAACCAGCCAGCATAAGTGGGAAGAAATACACCTTAGTGGTAGTGGATGACTATTCAAGATATACATGGACAATCTTCATGTGCAAAAAGAAGGAAACTTTGCAGAAACTACCTCAGCTGATGAAAAGAGTTCAAAATGAAAAGAGCCAAACCATTATAAAAATAAGGTCTGATAGAGGAACTGAGTTTGTCAATGGGATAATAACTCGATGTGCATTGAAAATGGTATTGCTCATGAGTTATCTGCAGCAGCAAGAACTCCACAATGAGAATGGAGTAGCCGAAAGAAGGAAATGAACTCTCAAGGAAGTTCTGCAAGGACCATGTTAGTGTCGGTTTACCCAAGAGATTTTGGTGCTGAAGTTATCAACACTCCATGCTATACTCGGAATAGATGCATGATAAATAGACAAATGACAAAGACTCCCTATGAAATCGGATAGGGATAAAACCAAATGTTGCATATTTTAGAATATTTGGATGTAAATGCTTCATCTTTTTGGGATAATCTAAAGGCTTTTGATGCTAAAGCCTATGAAGTATCTTTTTGGGAACAAGAGGACTATGGTCAATAAGAGGACTATGGTCTCTATTCATGTGGTTTTTGATGAACCTAATGTGAATGGAGAAGACATTGAAGAGTTAGGCGATAAGTTGAATCACCAACTATGCAGAAGAGTCCTTATGTTGAAGCTGAAGCAAGAGTAATCAACCAAGATGAAGATGAGATAGTTGAATCTCAAAGACAACTAGAAATTTTGCAGTTGAATGATGATGAAAGAAGCTGCTCAGGACAACACAGCTGCGAGACAGTTGAACCCAGCTGATCTGCTTCAACCTGATGTGAGATGGTTGAGAGACCATCCACCAGAACTAGTCATTGGAGATGTGAGAGATGGTGTAAGAACCAGATCCAGAGCTCAGAAAGAAGCAATGTTCACTTGTTTTATTTCCCAAATAGAGCCAAAAGATGTGTCCCAGGCATTGGATGACGCACATTGGATTCAAGCCATGCAAGAAGAGCTGAATCAATTTGAAAGAAACAAGGTATGGGAATTGGTGCAGAGACCAACCCATCAGAATGTTATTGGAACAAAATGGGTTTTCAGAAACAAGATGAATGAGGAAGGATATGTGGTAAGAAACAAAGCAAGATTGGTAGCCAAAGGGTATTCCCAAGAAGATGGAATAGATTTTGCTGAAACAATTGCTCATGTTGCAAGACTAGAAGCAATAAGGATGTTTCTTGCCTATGTTGCACACAAGAACTTCATTGTATATCAAATGGATGTGAAAAGTGCATTTTTAAATGGACTGTTAGAAGAATAAGTCTATGTTGAGCAACCTCCAGGCTTTGAGCAGAAGACTCTTGGAGATAAGGTGTACAAGCTCAAGAAAGCATTATATGGATTGAAACAGGCACCAAGAGCATGGTATGATACATTATCTCAATTTCTAACTTATAATGGATTTACCAAAGGCAAAGTGGACAAAACACTCTTTAGAATCCATGATGGAGAGAGTATACTGCTAGTTCAAATATATGTGGATGATATTATTTTTGGATCCACAAATAAAGAGATGTGTGATAAGTTCTCAAACCTCATGCAAGACAAATTTGAAATGAGCATAATGGGAGAGCTGACTTTCTTCCTAGGACTTCAAGTTAAGCAATTGAAGGATGGAACTTTCATAAGTCAAACAAAGTACACCAGCGATTTAATGAAGAAATTTGGTATGGAAGAAAATGGACATGGATGCAGATGGTAAGGTTGTAGATCAAACAAGATACAGATCACTCATTGGATCACTGCTCTATTTAACAGCCAGCAGACCAGACATCACATTTGCAGTAGGTGTATGTGCAAGATTTCAATCTGCACCAAAGGAGAGCCACATGACTGCAGCTAACAGAATCCTAAGATATTGTAAAGGATGCCAGGAAGTTGGCTTATGGTATCCAAAGGAAGGTGGATTCAAGCTTATTGATTACTCAGACTCAGACTATGTTGGAAGTAGAGTTGACAGGAAGAGTACTTCAGGTACATGTCAAATGCTTGGAAACAGATTGATTTCCTGGTTTAGCAAGAAGCAAAACTCAATAGCCACATCCACAAAAGTGCAGAGTACATAGTCAGCAAATGTTTTGCCCAAGTCTTATGGATGAGACAAAGAAAGAGAGATTATGAAATTGAAGAAAAAGAGATTCCAATTATGTGTGATAACACAAGTGCTATTGCAATCACTCAGACTCCTGTGCTACATTCAAGAACAAAGCACATTGATGTCAGATATCATTTCATAAGAGATCATGTTGAAAAGAAAGACATCATTTTGGAATATATCTCAACTGATAAACAGTTAGCTGACATTTTCACCAAGCCCTTATGTGAATCAAGATTTGAAGAGCTTAAACATGAGCTAGTGTTAATTGAGCTGAGTTAACACTCAGAAGACTCAATCAGAAGAGATGGAAGATAGAAAGTGAGAAATGAACAAGTTTTTCATATCAGCCAAGTGAAACAGCCATATCGGAAAGTCAGCTGTATCGAGTTAGCTGACAGTTGAATCGCTAAATGAGAAGAGAGAAGAAGAGTTAAGTCATTTGTGAAATAAGTTGAGTCATTTATGAGCTAAGTGACAAAAACACAATCGTTTTTAATGAGCGGGAATGTTTTTAAGGATGATGTCAAAGATAATAATGACGGTATGCTGATCAAAAGTCGCATAAGAAGCATATGATTGGATATAAATGCTCGCATTAAATGCGAGGAATTAAATGCGGTTTGACGTATAAGAAGCCGTTGAAAATTTTAAAAATCAAAAACACGTCCTTTCATAACCCTTATATACTCATTTTTCAGTTTTCTCTCTCACACTCAAAACTGTTCACCATCAAAGCAGAAGAAAGCAAGTTCCTTTCTCTCGAAAACCCCATGAGTTCACAAACATGTTTATCAAGATTTAATCGGTAGAAACGTCTTAAAATGGCACCAAAGTTTAACTTCGTCAAGTTATCGAAGCAAATCCACTCTGGATCGACTGTGGATTTTGAAGGAATGGTGAAGCAGGGTTCCAATGAAACCCTAGTAAAGAAGATTGCTAATATGCTAGAAAAGTCCGGTCTCATGCCTTTTCTTACTTTGGAGTACTCGCACACCTACCTTGAAGAGGTGGCGCAGTTCTATGTAAATGCTGAGGTGCAGGACGAAGGAATCAAGTCCTCCATCCACCGCAAGGACATCATGATTACTGCTAAGGACCTTGCGAGCACTTTGTTTCTTCTTGCCTCGAGGGCATGATGGAAATAAACAAAGCCGATGTGGACTTGGTCCGCATGGAAAGAAGTAGCCAAACCGGAGTATCTTTGCGAAGGTAGTCTACACAAAAGAAGAAATCTTGAAGGGCGACTATCACAAGCTGATGGATGTCGTTGCAAAGTGTGTAGACAAGAAGTTTGGCGACTTCAATCACCAAAGACAAAGACCAAGCCGATCGTCATGGTTGCGATCATGCGGGGTAAGAAAGTCAACCAACAGTTCGTACAAATGACTACTCGAGAATGTTGGGAATAAATCGTACAAGGAAGATGGATCCTTTGGAGGATCACTCGAATATGGCCTTGTAATTGGCCATTTGATGGAAGTGAAGGGCATTCCCTTTCAACATGGAAAGCCCTTCCATGTAAACAAGAAAATGTTCAGGGCTAATCTTTCAGGAGCCCAGAAGAGAGCCCATGCGAAGAGGGCGGATATAAGTGAGGGGGAATCAGCTAAACCTGAGGACACAGCTGTTACTTCCCCTCCTAAGAAGAAAGCTGCACAGAAGAAGGATGCCCCTGCAGCGAAGAAACAGAATGCACCTGCCCCTGCAGCCGAGTCACCTGCCCGAGCAGCCGTGTCTCCTGCCCCTGCAGCTGAAGCTGAGAAGGAAGCCTAAATATCCTCTCCAGCCATAAGAAAGAAGAGGACTGCCAAGCCCAGGAAGGCAGCTCCATCCAAGAAAGATACCCCAGCCCCCGCTGCCGGAGAATCAGAAGAAGAAAAAGAACCAGAAATTTCTCTGGTTAAAACCAAAAGAAGAAGGATAGTCAAGCTTTTAGAGCATGAAAAGACAGCTGAGTCTACCACTCAGCTGGAGAAACCTCTCAGACTGCTGACATTGAGGAAGTGCAGTCTCCTGAAATAATCGATGAAACTGCCAAGACTGCTGAGGATGATCAGCAGAGGCCCCAAGAAGACCTAGTTGTGGAGAGGACAGCTGAGGAAAAAGAAGCAGCTGAGACAACTGAATCTACTACTGAAAAAGTTGTCTCTCCACCTGCTACGGACGCTGCTGAAGGTGAAGAGCAGCAGAACATCTTGCCTTCCATCCCATAAAAGGAAGGACAAGAAGAAGATGACGATGATTATGTCATCATGTATTCTCCTATATATCCAGATATCCAGCGCCGTCTACGTGAATGGAGGGCGTGGAAGCTGAGTCACTCAAGGGTGCAATTTGAACGCCCTGAGTTCATAGAAGAAGAAGAAGAGTTGTTCGAATTCCTCGGCATCACCAATGTGGTTCAGGCCCTTGATAAAGATAACTGCCTAAATATTTTACAAATCTTCAAGGAGAATGAACAAGCCAAAGCAGCCGAAGAAGCTGTTGATGAATTCAAGACGCTAGCATCCGAGGGATACTTCGAGAACATGACATGGCCCAAGCCTGGGACTTGTATTGGGAAAAAGGCCTCAAGCTGTGTGAAGAAGGCGACAGCGGCGAGACTCTAGCAATCGCTCTGCTGCCACTCTGGGTCACTCTCTTTGGAAAGAAGAAGGCCCCAGTACAATACACACCCAGAGGAAGAAGTAGAAGCGGTGGAGGAAGAGGTTTCAAACCTAGACCTCTACCCAAAAACATTGAATATATAGATCCAGGGAAGAAATGAGTGATCTATTGGGCTGGGTTTGACGAAGTAGCCAACCTGCAAGTGGCCAAGAACAATGCTGAGTATGTAAAGAGAATCGAAGAAGAAAATAAAAGACAAACTCAGCTATGGGAAGAGAGACAAGAAAGAAAAATAAGAGATGAAGCTGCCAGAAAAGCCTATGAGAAAAAGAAAGCAGCTGAAGAAGAAGAGAAGAAGAGAAAAAGGTCAGAAGACGACAGAGCTGATGAAGAAAGAAGGAGGCAGCGAATGAGATGAAGTGTTGTTGTCCACCCCTTCATGTAATTCACTATTGTAAATATGCAAGTATGTAAGTCTTCTGTACATTGAATAAGAAATTTGTAATTTCTCCATTTTTTTTTGTGTAGACATAGATGTTTGCTCTGATACACTTTGTAAACAACTGTGTAAAGGACAAGAACGTTATGATCAATAAAAAGATTGCTTCTACGCATACATTCTCTCATTCTTACACTACTCGTATGTATCTTTGATGCTTACATTCTTGCATGTATGTTTTAAGTTTTGGCATCATCAAAAAGGGGGAAATTGTTGGGAAATTTATTGTTTAGATTTTGATGAATGCCATGTAAAACTTAGACTAGAAAGTTGGCACCCCATTTTCTTGTAATTTGCATTGTAATAGATAGGGATGTACGAGCTGAGTCAAGTCAGCTATGCCTGGATATGCAAGAAGTCAACTGAAGGCTAAAATGAAGACTCCGATGTGAAACAGCTGAGTATGGCAAGGAGGAGAAGTCAAGAACTCGACTGAAGGAGTATCAACTGGCTACAGCTGTGAGAAGTTTCAGTCAAGTCAACTCTAGACAACCAAGTCAAGTTGAAGTGACAGATGAGTTTTCCAATGATTGGGAGCTGACTCGAAGTCACCTGGGGAAGTTAAGGAACTGCAGTCAAGTCAAGACAACTGAAAAGAGTTTGTTGCACAGAAGTCAAGAAAGTTACTTAAATAAGTAATACTTCCATGCTGCAATATTCTAAAGTGCTCAGTCCCAGAAGCGTGCAAAAGAAATAAACCAATGGGAAGCACTGCACCTGTGTCAAGCTCTGAAAAGCTGAAGGTTCATTTAATACGAGGAAATGTAAACATCAAGGACTGCAACAAGACAAGACAACGACCACTAGTGTCTTTTGAAAATCAGCATATCTCTTCAACGAGCAGATTTTTGAAAGAGCACTATAAAAGGCAGAGGAATCAATTTGAGAAAAAAAAACCTTGCATACCTGAACTACGAACATTCAAGCTAACATTCGAGTTGTAACCAAGCAAAATATTCTCAAGTTATTCAAGCAATCCTCAAGCCTAAACTTCGAAGGAAATCGATCCAACACCAAGCTGTGAAGGAAAGACAACTTCAAACTGTTGAAGAGGAAACTTTTGAAGAATCAAAAGGGGTCTACATTCCAAGGAGGATTGTAGAAAGGTTCAAGGTCGAATCAGTCTCATGTTATTGGAGGGCTTCGTGATCAAATCCAAGAAGCTTGATCAAGTGAGTCAAGTAGCAAGCGCATGTGAAGAAGCCGAGTCGGACGAGAAGCCACCGTGTGACCAAGGCATCTCCAGGCCCGAGTCCCAAAGGATCAAGTCACCGTGTGATCAAGACTTGTATCCGGGATCCGTTAACCACTTTGTACTGATCAATACTTAGTGGATTCCTCCAAGAGTTGGAGAAGAGAGGAGTAGAAGAATTACCCCATCTTCGAACCTCTATAAAATTTATTGTGTCATTTACATTTCAAAGATTTACTTATCGCACATTCTTTTATATCTCACGATAATTTGCATTCCAACCGATAATTAACAAAGTGCTAAAATCAAGTGTTAAAACAAACTTACACCAAATTCAAGGGTGTTAAGTCTTCCGCTGAAAATCTCATCACAGCCAAGTTAAGGTTTAGACTAAACAGTTGAGTTATTCTATCAACATCTCAATCGAGTCTGTTGAGTGGCTAACTCTGCTGGTTTACTAACTTAGTTGTCCACCAAGGACTTAGCTGTGTATTTAACTCTGAAATATTTTAAAAGGACTAAAATTGAAAAGTTTGTAAGGTTTATTCAACCCCCCCCCCCTTCTAAACCTTACTCACACCCCTTGGGACCTACACCACACCTGTTGAACATCAAAAGGACCCAGCTGAGGATGTTCTCCCACAGATGAGTCAGTCGAGTTTCAAAGTCGCCAAAACTTTCAACTTCAATGATGAACCAAGCCCCTGATTTCATCATCTTCCGATGACGCCGATGTTCCAAAGAGAACAGTAATTCATTTAGAAAAATCTATCGAGGCCGAAGAAGGCATTAAGACAGATGAGGCTCGATCACCGCCAACCTACTCAACAAGGCCCAGCTGGAACCGAGTCTTCTGCGCAGGCTTCCCCAGCTGCAGCAGTACCGACTCCACCAGGATCATCAAAGGCACAAACTGCAATTGCAATCCCTTATATGCGAGATGATACTTTTGAACAATTATTTCCCTTTTCACTTGAGCTGCCAGAGCTAGAAGAGGAGACAACTAAAGAGCAGCTAAAATACACAGTTCGAGAAGATCCAGTCATCCCTACCGACTCTATTGTGCCAGCAGACTTTAATTTCGATGTTGAATGGCCACCAGCTGAATCCGGTGTGACAGCTGAGATCCGTGAAGTCTTCAATAAAATCTGTAGAGAGATTGAGAAGATTGAACAGCACCATGCCTCATTAGATCTGCATTTGGACAATAGAGATGCCAACCTCACAGCAGACTTACAAGGGATTGTGGTACGGATCAGGGAGTGGTGTCAGCAGCAGAGTGCAATGCGATACGAACAAGTTAGATATTTCATGGCATTGTACAACAAGATGCTGGTTTGGAGTGCTGACAATGCTGATATGAAGCAGATGATGCAGGCCTATATGGAGAGATTGCATGCCTCCCATACAACTAAAATGGAGTTACTGCGTGAATTTGATCTAAAAGAAATTATGCGTGTTGAGGAAAACATGAATACAAAATTCAGCCTTCTCATGGCTGAAATGAAACCGGTGGTAGCTGAATCGAAAGTCACTCGCTCAGAATTTCGAACAGCACATGCTGCAGCAGACTCTAAGCAAAACTCAGCTCTCAGCCGACTGGATTTCATGCTCGCAGGAATGTTCCCTCGGATTCCTCTCTCATTCGATGATGCCAAAAAGGGGAAAGAGGAGTACCTAAGGAAATTGAAAGAAGAAACAGCTGGTGAGAATGCAGCTGTTCAAAAGAAGAAGGGAAAAGAAGTTGAGGGGGAAAGGTCAAAGGATTTGACCCTCATGATTGCTGAAACCCCTCAGCAAAGTCATGTCACAACCTCAATAATCAGCAAACTTCCAGTGACTCTGTCGATCCAACACTCTGTTGTACCCATGTCAGAGAAGAGAAAAATTATGGAAGCAGGGATGAAGGAGATTGAAAGAAAGACGGATGCCCGTGTTCAAGAAGTGTTGAAACAATTCGGTGGTATTCTGGCAGAGAAGGATCAAGATGCCATTCCAGATGATGGAGACGAGCCAAGATCAGTTGAAGAATTTAAAACTCTCGAATCCGAAGGTTATTTCAAGAATATGTCAGTAGCCCAAGCTTGGGATCTGTATTGGGAAAAGGGTCTTAAGTTGTGCGAGGAAGGCGATGGCGACTACTACAGCGCCATTCACCCATTAAATTTAGTAAAAACTCATGTACAGTATACACCCAGAGGAGGAGGAAGAAGTGGTGGAGGAAGAGGTTTTCGACCTAGACCTCTACCCAAAAATATTGAATATGTAGATCCAGGCAAGAAGGGAAGGATCTACTGGGCTGGGTATGATGAAGTAGCAAATCTGGAAATAGCCAGAAAGAATGTTGAGTATGTGAAAAGAATAGAAGAGGAAAACAAAAGACAAGATCAACTATGGCAAGAGAGGCAAGAAAGGAAGCGAAAAGGCGATGATGCGAAGTGAGCTTATGAAAAGAAGAAAGCAGCTGAAGATGAAAGAAAAAGAAAGAGAGCTGATGATGACAGAGCTGAAGAGGAAAGAAGGAGGCAGCGAAGGCGGTGAAGTGTTGCTGCTAACCCTTCGTGTATTTTACTCTTGTAAATACATTTATGTGTAAGTCATGTGTACATTCAATAAAGTGTGTTTGTATTTTCTCTCTCTCTATCTTGACACAGATGCTTGTAAATTGCTTAGATATGATTATGCTCTGATACACTTTGTAAACAGCTATGTAAAGGACAAGAATGCTATGATTGATTAAACGCATACATTCTTTGTTTCTGCATTGTCTTTATGTATCTTTGTTTACTTGTTATTTAATGTTTTTAAGTTTTGGCATCATCAAAAAGGGGGAAATTGTTGGGAAATTTATTGTTTAGATTTTGATGAATGCCATGTAAAACTTAGATTAAAATGTTGGCACCCCATTTTCTTTGTAATTCTCATTGTAATAGATAGGGCTAAATGAGCTGAGTCAAGTCAGCTATGCCTGGAAATACAAGAAGTCAACTGAAGAAGTGAAGTGAAGACTCCGCTGAGGAACAGTGAGTATGGCCAGAAGATCAAGGACTCGACTGAAGACATAACAGTTGAGGAACAGCTGTGTGAAGAGTCAGTTAAGTCGACTCAAGAAGCCAAATCACAAGTTGAGTGACAGATAAGTCTTTCAATGATTGGAGCAGACTCAAGTCACCTGGGGAAAAGGTAGTTGCAAAGAGGAGTTAACTGAAAAGAATTCGTTGCGCAAAAGTCAAGAACATTACTTAAATAAGTAATACTTCCATGCTGCCAGATCTTAAAGTGTTCATCCCAGAAGTGTGCAAAAGGAATAAACCAATGGGAAGCACTGCACGGCTGCACCTCGCGTCAGAACCTGAAAAGCTGGACATTCATTTAATATGAGGAAAGGTCTACATCTCAAGACTGAAGACCAATAAAAGACAAGCCACTAAACACAAGTGACTTTTGAAAATCAGCCTATCTCTTCAACGGCCAGATTTTTGAAAGTTCACTATAAAAGGCTGAGGAAATTCATTGAGAATAGGTTACTTTGATTACCTGAACCAAAAACGAGCAAGCAATATTCAAATTGTAACCTGCAAAATATTCTCAAGATATTCAAGCAAAATCCTCAAGCCTGAAACTCGAAGGAAATAGATCCAACACAAAGCTGTGAAGGAAAGACAACTTCAAACTGTTGAAGAGGAAAACTTTTGAAGAATAAAAAAAAGGGGTCTACTTTCCAAGGAGGATCGTAGGAAGGTTCAATGTCGAACCACTCTCAAGTTATTGGAGGGCTTCGTGATCAAATCCAAGAAGCTTGAGAAAGTGGTCAAGTAGCAAAGCAAACCCCTGTGAAGAAGTTCTAGCCTGACGAGAAGCCGATTGTGTGACCAAGGCATCTCCGGATCGAGTCCAAGGAGCAAGTCACCGCGTGATCAAGACTTGTCTCTAGACTGATAACCACTTTGTGAACTGATCATTACTTAGTGGATTCCTCCAGGAGTTGGAGAAGAGAGGAGTAGAAGAATTACCCCATCTTCGAACCTCTATAAAAATTACTTGTGTCATTTACATTTCAAAGATATTTACATTTCTCGCACAATCATCTTATATCTCACGATAATTTGCCAATCCAACTGATAAATAACTAAGTGCTAAAATCAAGTGTTAAAACAAGTTAAATCAAATTCAAGGGTGTTAAGTCTTCCGCTGAAAAACTCATCACAGCCAAGTTAAGGTTTAGACTAAACAGCTGAGTTATTCTATCAACAGCTCTATCGAGTCTGTTGAGTAGCTAACTCTACTGATTAACTAACTTAGTTGTCCCTCAAGGACTTAGATGTGTGTTAACTCTGTAATATTTTAAAAAGGACTAAAATCAAAAAGTTGGTAAGGTTTATTCAACCCCCCTTCTAAACCTTACTTACACCCCTTGGGACCTACACCTTCAAAATCACTTTTGTCATTTAAAATTACTTTTATCACCAAAATCACTTTTATCATCAAAATCACTTTTAGAAACTAAAAGTTTTCATCAAAAATTATCCTTAAGGTTTTAAGCTTCTACTTTTTAAAATGGTGAATTAATGAGCCAAAAAATCCTAAATTCTTCAAGGCCATCTACTAACTTAAGTTCTTCACCAACAATCACTTATACAACTTCTAAAAATCCTCTTAAGACATTAATATCAAGATTAAATCATCAAAAATCATAAAAAACTCAAAATCAAAACAAAGTCTAGAATCATCACATTAAACTATCAAACTATCATTAATCATGCTTAAATTTAACAAAATATCATCCTAAAATTTCTAGCTTTTGGCCGTCCCTTATGGTTCAACTACGGGTATAATTTTCATTTTCAAAACAGGATTAAAATACATAATCATGCTCCGACTAGTTAGGTATAACACAATCTATAAACAAAAAGTGAAACAAAAAAATCATTTGTTCAAAACTTTAATATGGCCGAAAATAAAGGGGTAAGAATGGGGGTTCAAATCTTCATATTTTCATAATCAAAATTGATTTCTATGGTGAATAATTGCATAGGATCATTTTCCTAAAAGGATTTAAAGAAATGACAAAACTTAAAGAAAAGATGAAGAAAGTTACCATTGAAGCTTTTCTTTCAACAATGGTGATTTTTCTAAGTATGAGAGTGTGAGGAAGAAGAGTAAGTGTTGGGGATTTTATATAGAAAAACAAGAGGCTTGGGTGTGAAAATATCTAGTTTAAAAATATTAATAAAAGTTAGTATTTTTTTTAAAATCCTCATGTAAGCTTCTATATTTTTTTAAAATCTCAAGAGTTAATTAAAACTCGATTTTCATAAATTAGAGGTCACTAATAATAAAATATGAGGTAGAATCTTAATCTCGAATTCTCAAAGTGTAAATAAGCACTTAGTGAAAATCTCCGAAAATCACTTATTCGGTGCAAAAATCTCGATCCTAAAATTTAAGTCTGAAACTCCATAATAATATTCATAATATGTCATTGTGATATCTATTCATATTCATTACCGTAGTTAGGGGTGCAATCGGTTCTCGGATGCTCAAAATAAAATGTATAAAGCGAGTAAATCACTTATTAAAAATATAAGCTAGATATTTGATGCAATATTATTCATGAATATTAATTTAAAAATTACAAGTAATTAAAAATAGTTGGGTCATCACACACTTTTCACTTTATCACTTTATCACTTTTGGCCATCATTTTGTGGATCTCTTGATATTCTTTTTACAGACAATATTCAAAAGAAATGAGCCAATGTTGGAATTCAAATCTTAGAGATCCTCTATAAATAGATGTAAAAGTTTGGATGATTAATATAAAATAATTCTACAATACAACAAGAAAAATCTAAGCAAATATTCACAAGCTTCTATTTTCATACTCTTGTTGTAATAGCCTAAGTTTTTCAATTTCAAATCTTGCTTATTAGGCTATCTTTTTTGAATACACTTGCACTTTTATAGTTGCATAAATTCATTTGAGGTGTAATCTTGATTGATCAATAAATAATCCAAAACAATATATATTTGTTAAGTGTTCTTTTGGTAAGAACACATTTGTTGATTCGACTAATTGTTGAAGAGTTTGGTGCTCTCCAAAGTGGTTGTTGGAGGAGTTTGGTGCACTTCAAAGTTGTAACAAGTTTTTTTTATCAATAAAACTTTGTTAGAAAATCCACTCGAGAGATCGGGTGGTAGTGGACATAGGCCCTAGGTGGGTTGAAGCACTATAAATCATTGTGTCATTTTCGATTTTATGCACTTATATTTTCATTAGTAAGATTCATCATTAAAAGGGGAAAACATCGAAAATCGAGTGAAAATCTATTCACCTCCTCTAGATTTTTGTGGCCATTTGGGCTAACAAGTGGTATCAAAGTCAAACTCTTTGGCAATTTATTTAACCTTCGCGAGTAAAGAGAAAGAATCCATGGCCACAAACGATTGTATGCTTCAAACCGGCACCTCCTCCAACAAGCCTCTACTAGTCAACGCCAACAACTATTTTTAGAAAGATAGACTTCCTTCAATGTTGCAGGTTTAATATCTAGAATGCCATCATAAATAGGGTATCCATCCTACAAATAAAATGGAGGGTGGAACTCAAGCTCCTAAGATTTCAAATACTTCGACGATGTAGACAAGAAAATATTATCCGTAAAAAGTAAAGCTCTTAATATTATTCATTATTCTCTTTCCACAACAGAGTATAATTGTATTTGAGGAATTTGACCCGCTCATGATGTGTGGAGAAAATTAAATGTTATCTATGAAGGCACAAAGAAAGTAAAACAAGCTCGGAAGACCATGTTGGTCAAGAAGTTTGAAAATTTCACCATGTTTGAAGGTCAAAGTATTTCCAAGATAGTCACAAGACTCGATAACATATTGTAAATCCTTTGATGGCTCTTAGAAATGTCATATCCGAAGAAGATAAGGGTACAAAGGTACTAATCCTTCTTTTTGGTCCAAAAGATTCACCGCAATCTCGAGGCCTAAAATCTTGAAACCCTCAAGACTGACGAACTTATTGGCAACCTCCTTATTTATGAAGTTTATGTAAATGAGAAGAAAAATTCAAAAGTCTCTACCTCTCAACCAAGTACCCAAAATATTCCAAATGATCTTGCCACTAGCTCTAAAAATTGCTACTCTCCAAGCGATGAGGAAGATGAAGAAACCGCAACTCTAGTTCAAAAATTTGCAAAGTTCCTTAATAAAAACAAGGCAAGCAAGGCAAATGGCAAATCTTGCTTAAAATGCAAAAGACCAGGGCATTTCATTGCCGATTGTTTGAAACCGGAAGAAGAGAAAAAAAAAAGAAATTCTTCCCAAAGAAGAAGGTCTTTAATACAGAGATCAAGGTCAAAACATGGGATGAATTATTAGCAACCTCCAGTAGCGAGAACAACGAACACGGTATAATGGCTATCAATGATGAAACCAATGAGGTATGCACTAACTCTTCATCTTTTTTAGTTAATGAACTTCAAAATGATTATGATGAACTTCAAAATGAATTCCAAAGCATGATAGTTAAATATAAAACTTTAAAAAGTAATTCAACACTATGAAAAATGAAAAAAAATAATTTACTTGTTTCATATGAATAATTTTCCTGTGCTCACACTACCACACAAGAGAAGGTTAGAACTCTTGAGAAAGAAAATAAATCTCTAGTCAATGATATTGAATGTCTTAGAAATGACATGAATAAATTCAACTTGAGTACGAACAAAATCACCGAGTGATTTTAGAAAAGGGATCTTCAAGTAATGAAGCATTCTAAAAACCCAAAACACCAAATGATGCACCCACATTCACTCCAAAACACAATCACAACCATACTGGCCTTGGTTATAAAGGGAAAGGAAATAAGCCAGTTGAGTATGCTGAAAGGACAGCTGAGAAGAAATTCAGCCATGTCCCTCAGCAAACTCCAAACAGAAAATACTCTGTGAGAAACAAACAGAGCTACCAAAAACCCCAGAAATTTCATCAGAGAAACACATATGATTGGAATGGTAGAAACTATCCAAACTATGTTGATTGGAATAATGTGAAACATCAGTAAAGACCTATGGAATATAAGCAAAAATGGCAAAGACCTAAACCTCAGCAAAGGTCATTCCAAAGGTAAAAGAGCTTTTATCAGCATACATATGCACCCAAGCACTACACTCAGAAATACCACAACTACCCCAAGAAAGAAATTGCTAAAACACAAACACAGGCATACAGACAAAATAGACAGTTGTATGATCCTAAAACCCCAAAAGCAATTTGATAGTGTGCACTATGATTATGGCACTAATAGATACAACCTCTTAGAGTCAGATCATCTGGCTATAGATTGGTTGGAGCATCTTATAGCACTAACCCCCCAGGACCCAGACAAGTATGGTTACCTAAAAACTGATTTCCTTAATTGCAGGTTTAAGGAACAGCTGAGTGCCAAGGAACCTGGTACATGGAAGTGGCTGTTCCAGACATATGATAGGAAACAAGAAAAATCTGTCAAGATTCAAGGAAATTAGAGGTGCTAAAGTTATATTTGGAGGAAATGAAGCTCCAGGGGAAATCAAAGGCATAGGATCCATCAAGAAAAATGAATTGGAGATCACAGATATTGCTTATGTTGAAAGCCTCAACTTCAACCTGTTGAGTATCAGCCAACTCTGTGACAAGGGCTACAATATAGGATTCAACATGGGGATATACTAGATCAAAGATGTTGAGTCCAATGAAATAGTGTTGCAGGGTTCAAAGCAAAAGAATATGTATGTGGTAGATTGGTCTACTGCTACACCAAGCACATGTCTGCTAGCAAAAGAGCACAGCCGAATCAAGTTGGATGTGGCACAAGAAGCTGAGTCATCTAAACTTCAAGACAATCAACATGCTTGCAAGGAGTCATCTTGTAGAAGGATTTCTAGACTCAGTGTACAAGAAAGAAACTATATGTGATGCATGCCAGATGGGAAAGCAAATCAAATCATCATTCAAGGATAAGCCAAGTCCTTCTTCAACAATGATATTACATCTGTTGCATATGGATTTATTTGGTCCAGTTGAGCCAGCTAGCATCAGTGGAAAGAAATACACCTTAATAGTGGTAGATGATTATTCAAGATATACATGGATAATTTTCATGTGTAAAAAGAAGAAAACACTGCAGAAACCACCTCAGCTGATGAGAAGAGTTCAAAATGAGAAGAGTCAAACCATTATAAAGATAAGATCTAACAGGGGAACTGAGTTTGTCAATGGAATAATAACTCAGTATTGTATTGAAAATGGTATTGCTCATGAGTTATCAGCAGCAAGGACTCCACAGCAGAATGGAGTAGCTGAAAGAAGGAACAGAACTCTCAAGGAAGCTGCAAGGATTATGTTAGCTGAAGCAGGGTTGCCTAAGTGATTTTGGGATGAAGCCATAAATACAGCATGTTATACTTAAAATAGATGCATGATTAACAGGCAATTGACCAAGACTCCCTATGAGATTTGGACAGGGAGAAAGCCAAATGTTGGATATTTCAAGATATTTGGATGTAAATGCTTCATCCATAATAATGGCAAAGATAATTTGAAGGCTTTTGATGCTAAGGCTGATGAGGGTATCCTTTTGGGATACTCAGCTGAGAGTAAAGCCTATTGAGTGCTGAACAAGAGGACTATGATCACTGAAGAGTCTATCCATGTGGTTTTTGATGAACCTAATGTGAATGGAGAAGACATTGATGAGTTAGCTGATAAGTTGAATCAACCAACTATGCAGAAGAGTCCTTATGTTGAAACTGAAGTGAGATAACTCAACCTAGACGAAGATGAGATAGTTGAATCTCAAAGACAGCTGGAAAGGTCTACAGCTGAATAAAGATGAAAGAGATGTTCAAGACAACTTAGTCATGCGAGGCGGTACGAATCCAAAGAATTACTCCAACCCGATGTGAGATGGGAGAGACCATCCACCGTTAGTTAGTCACTGGAGATGTAAGAGATGGCATAAGAACCAGATCCAGAGCACAGCATGAAGCTATGTTCACTTGTTTCATTTCCCAGATAGAGCCTAAAGATGTGTCTCAAGCATTGGAAGACACACATTAGATTCAGGCCATGTAAGAAGAGTTGAATCAGTTTGAAAGGAATTAAGTATGGGAATTAGTTCAAAGACCAACCCACCAAAATGTTATTGGTACTAAGTGGGTTTTCAGGAACAAGATGAATGAGGAAGGATCTGTTGTAAGAAACAAAGCAAGATTGGTAGCCAAAGTGTATTGCCAAGTAGAAGGTATAGATTTTGATGAAACTTTTGCTCCTGTTGCTAGATTGGAAGCAATAAGGATGTTTCTTGCCTATGCTGCACACAAGAACTTCGTTGTATATCAAATGGATGTGAAGAGTGCTTTTCTAAATGGACTGTTAGGAGAAGAAGTCTATGTTGAACAACCTCTAGGTTTTGAGCAGAAAACTATTGGAGATAAGGTCTACAAGCTCAAGAAAGCATTGTATGGATTGAAACAAGCACCAAGAGCATGGTATGATACATTATCTCTATTTCTAACTGATAATGGATTCACCAAAGGCAAGGTTGATAGAACACTCTTCAGGATTCAAGATGGAGAGAGTATATTGCTTGTTCAAATATATGTGGATGATTAATATAAAATAATTCTACAATAAAACAAGAAAAATCTAAGCAAATATTCACAAGCTTCTATTTTCATACTCTTGTTGTAATAGCCTAAGTTTTTCACTTTCAAATCTTGCTTATTAGGCTATCTTTTTTTAATACACTTGCACTTTTATAGTTGCATAAATTCATTTGAGGTGTAATCTTGATTGATCAATAAATAATCCAAAACAATATATATTTGTTAAGTGTTCTTTTGGTAAGAACACATTTGTTGATTCGACTAATTGTTGAAGAGTTTGGTGCTCTCCAAAGTGGTTGTTGGAAGAGTTTGGTGCACTTCAAAGTTGTAACAAGTTTTTTTTATCAATAAAACTTTGTTAGAAAATCCACTCGAGAGATCGGGTGGTAGTGGACATAGGCCCTAGGTGGGTTGAAGCACTATAAATCATTGTGTCATTTTCGATTTTATGCACTTATATTTTCATTAGTAAGCTTCATCATTAAAAGGGGAAAACATCGAAAATCGAGTGAAAATCTATTCACCTCCTCTAGATTTTTGTGGTCATTTGGGCTAACAAGTGGTATCAAAGTCAAACTCTTTGGAAATTTATTTAACATTCGCGAGTAAAGAGAAAGAATCCATGGCCACAAACGATTGTATGCTTCAAACCGGCACCTCCTCCAACAAGCCTCTACTAGTCAACGCCAACAACTATTTTTAGAAAGATGGACTTCCTTCAAGGTTGCAGGTTTAATATCTAGAATGCCATCTTAAATAGAGTATCCATCCTAACAAAGAAAATGGAGGGTGGAACTCAAGCTCCTAAGATTTCAAATACTTCGATGATGTAGACAAGAAAATATTATCCTTAAAAAGTAAAGCTCTTAATATTATTCATTGTTCTCTTACCACAACAGAGTATAATCGTATTTGAGGAATTTGACCCACTCATGATGTGTGGAGAAAATTAAATGTTATCTATGAAGGCACAAAGAAAGTAAAACAAGCTCGGAAGACCATGTTGGTCAAGAAGTTTGAAAATTTCACCATGTTTGAAGGTCAAAGTATTTCCAAGATAGTCACAAGACTCGATAACATATTGTAAATCCTTTGATGGCTCTTAGAAATGTCATATCCGAAGAAGATAAGGGTACAAAGGTACTAATCCTTCTTTTTGGTCCAAAAGATTCACCGCAATCTCGAGGCCTAAAATCTTGAAACCCTCAAGACTGACGAACTTATTGGCAACCTCCTTATTTATGAAGTTTATGTAAATGAGAAGAAAAATTCAAAAGTCTCTACCTCTCAACCAAGTACCCAAAATATTCCAAATGATCTTGCCACTAGCTCTAAAAATTGCTACTCTCCAAGCGATGAGAAAGATGAAGAAACCGCAACTCTAGTTCGAAAATTTGCAAAGTTCCTTAATAAAAACAAGGCAAGCAAGGCAAATGGCAAATCTTGCTTAAAATGCAAAAGACCAGGGCATTTCATTGCCGATTGTTTGAAACCGGAAGAAGAGAAAAAAAAAAGAAATTCTTCCCAAAGAAGAAGGTCTTTAATACAGAGATCAAGGTCAAAACATGGGATGAATTATTAGCAACCTCCGGTGGCGAGAACAACGAACACGGTATAATGGCTATCAATGATGAAACCAATGAGGTATGCACTAACTCTTCATCTTTTTTAGTTAATGAACTTCAAAATGATTATGATGAACTTCAAAATGAATTCCAAAGCATGATAGTTAAATATAAAACTTTGGAAAGTAATTCAACACTATGAAAAATGAAAAAAATAATTTACTTGTTTCATATGAATAATTTTCCTGTGCTCAAACTACCACACAATATAAGGTTAGAACTCTTGAGAAAGAAAATAAATCTCTAGTCAATGATATTGAATGTCTTAGAAATGACATGAATAAATTCAACTTGAGTACGAACAAAATCACCGAGTGATTTTGGAAAAGGGATCTTCAAGTAATGAAGCATTCTATAAACCCAAAACACCAAATGATGCACCCACATTCACTCCAAAACACAATCACAACCAGACTGGCCTTGGTTATAAAGGGAAAGGAAATAAGCCGATTGAGTATCTTTGAAAGGACAGCTGAGAAGAAATTCAGCCATGTCCTCAAAGAAACTCCAAATGAAAATACTCTGTGAGAAACAAACAGAGCTACCAAAAACCCCAGAAATTTCATCAGAGAAACACATATGATTGGAATGGTAGAAACTATCCAAACTATGTTGATTGGAATAATGTGAAACATCAGTAAAGACCTATGGAATATAAGCAAAAATGGCAAAGACCTAAACCTCAGCAAAGGTCATTCCAAAGGTAAAAGAGCTTTTATCAGCATACATATGCACCCAAGCACTACACTCAAAAATACCACAACTACCCCAAGAAAGAAATTGCTAAAACACAAACACAGGCATACAGACAAAATAGACAGTTGTATGATCCTAAAACCCCCAAAGCAATTTGCTAGTGTGCACTATGATTATGGCACTAATAGATACAACCTCTTAGAGTCAGATCATCTGGCTATAGATTGGTTGGAGCATCTTATAGCACTAACCCCCCAGGACCCAGACAAGTATGGTTACCTAAAAACTGATTTCCTTAATTGCAGGTTTAAGGAACAGCTGAGTGCCAAGGAACCTGGTACATGGAAATGGTTGTTCCAGACATATGATAGGAAACAAGAAAAATCTGTCAAGATTCAAGGAAATTAGAGGTGCTAAAGTTATATTTGGAGGAAATGAAGCTCCAGGGGAGATCAAAGGCATAGGATCCATCAAGAAAAATGAATTGGAGATCACAGATATTGCTTATGTTGAAAGCCTCAACTTCAACCTGTTGAGTATCAGCCAACTCTATGACAAGGGCTACAATATAGGATTCAACATGGGGATATACTAGATCAAAGATGTTGAGTCCAATGAAATAGTGCTGCAGGGTTCAAAGCAAAAGAATATGTATGTGGTAGATTGGTCTACTGCTACACCAAGCACATGTCTGCTAGCAAAAGAGCACAGTCGAATCAAGTTGGAAGTGGCACAAGAAGCTGAGTCATCTAAACTTCAAGACAATCAACATGCTTGCAAGGAGTCATCTTGTAGAAGGATTTCCAGACTCAGTCTACAAGAAAGAAACTATATGTGATGCATGCCAGATGGGAAAGCAAATCAAATCATCATTCAAGGATAAGCCAAGTCCTTCTTCAACAATGATATTACATCTATTGCATATGGATTTATTTGGTCCAGTTGAGCCAGCTAGCATCAGTGGAAAGAAATACACCTTAATAGTGGTAGATGATTATTCAAGATATACATGGATAATTTTCATGTGTAAAAAGAAGAAATCACTGTAGAAACTACCTCAGCTGATGAGAAGAGTTCAAAATTAGAAGAGTCAAACCATTATAAAGATATGATCTGACAGGGGAACAGAGTTTGTCAATGGAATAATAACTCAGTATTGTTTGAAAATGGTATTGCTCATGATTTATCAGCAGCAAGGACTCCACAGCAGAATGGAGTAGCTGAAAGAAGGAACAGAACTCTCAAGGAAGCTGCAAGGATTATGTTAGCTGAAGCAGGGTTGCCTAAGTGATTTTGGGATGAATCCATAAATACAACATGTTATACTTAAAATAGATGCATGATTAACAGGCAATTGACCAAGACTCCCTATGAGATTTGGACAGGGAGAAAGCCAAATGTTGGATATTTCAAGATATTTGGATGTAAATGCTTCATCCATAATAATGGCAAAGATAATTTGAAGGCTTTTGATGATAAGGCTGATGAAGGTATCCTTTTGGGATACTCAGATGAGAGTAAAGCCTATAGAGTGCTGAACAAGAGGACTATGATCACTGAAGAGTCTATCCATGTGGTTTTTGATGAACCTAATGTGAATGGAGAAGACATTGATGAGTTAGCTGATAAGTTGAATCAACCAACTATGCAGAAGAGTCCTTATGTTGAAACTGAAGTGAGAGCACTCAACCTAGACAAAGATGAGATAGCTGAATCTCAAAGACAGCTGGAAAGGTCTACAGCTGAATAAAGATGAAAGAGATGTTCAAGACAACTTAGCTACGAGACGGCTGAATCCAGCAGACTTACTCCAACCTGATGTGAGATGGCTGAGAGACCATCCACCAGAGTTAGTCATTGGAGATGTAAGAGATGGCATAAGAACCAGATCCAGAGCACAGCATGAAGCTATGTTCACTTGTTTCATTTCCTAGATAGACCCTAAAGATGTGTCTCAAGCATTGGAAGACACACATTAGATTCAGGCCATGTAAGAAGAGTTGAATCAGTTTGAAAGGAATTAAGTATGGGAATTAGTTCAAAGGCCAACCCACCAAAATGTTATTGGTACTAAGTGGGTTTTCAGGAACAAGATGAATGAGGAAGAATCTGTTGTAAGAAACAAAGCAAGATTGGTAGCCAAAGTGTATTGCCAAGAAGAAGGTATAGATTTTGATGAAAGAAGGTATAGATTTTGATGGAAGCAATAAGGATGTTTCTTGCCTATGCTGCACACAAGAACTTCGTTGTATATCAAATGGATGTGAAGAGTGCTTTTCTAAATGGACTGTTAGGAGAAGAAGTCTATGTTGAACAACCTCCAGGTTTTGAGCAGAAAACTATTGGAGATAAGGTCTACAAGCTCAATAAAGCATTGTATGGATTGAAACAAGTACCAAGAGCATGGTATGATACATTATCTCTATTTCTAACTGATAATGGATTCACCAAAGGCAAGGTTGATAGAACACTCTTCAGGATTCAAGATGGAGAGAGTATATTGCTTGTTCAAATATATGTGGATGACATTATTTTTGGTTCCACAAATAAAGATCTGTGTGACAAGTTCTTATACCTCATGCAAGGCAGATTTGAGATGAGCATCATGGGAGAACTGACTTTCTTCCTAGAACTTCAAGTCAAGCAATTGAAGGATGGAACCTTAATAAGCCAAACCAAGTATACCAGAGATTTGATGAAGAAATTTGGCATGGAAGAGAAGTCTTATGTGAAGATTCCTATGAATACATCAGTCAAGATGGACATGGATGCAGATGGCAAAGTTGTTGATCAAACCAGATATAGAGTTTTCATTGGATCATTGCTCTATCTAACAGCAAGCAGGCCAGACATCACCTTTGCAGTAGGTGTATGTGCTAGATTTCAATCTGCACCAAAAGAGAGCCACATGACTACAGCTAAGAGAATCCTAAGGTATTTGAAGGGATTCCAGGAAGTCGGCTTATGGTATCCAAAGGATTGAGGATTCAAGCTGGTAGGATAATCAGACTCAGACTATGTTGGATGTAGAATTGACAGGAAGAGTACTTCAGGTACATGTCAAATGCTTGGAAATAGATTGGTTTCTTGGTTCAGCAAGAAACAAAACTCAATAGCTACATCCACAGCTGAAGCAGAGTATATAGTTGTGGGCAGTTGTTGTGCCCAAATCTTATGGATGAGACAGCAGCTGAGAGATTATGATATTGAAGAAAAAGTGATTCCAATTATGTGTGATAACACTAGTGCTATTGCAATCACTCAAAATCTAGTGTTGCATTCAAGAACAAAGCACATTGATGTCAGATATCATTTTATAAGAGATCATGTTGAAAAGAAAAACATCACCTTGGAATACATCTCAACTGATAAGCAGTTAGCTGATATATTGACAAAGTCATTATGTGAATCAACGTTTGAAGAGCTCCAGAATGAGTTAGGGTTAATTGAGTTGAGTTAGATTACTCAGAAGACCCAATAAGCAGAGAAAAAAGATGAGAAAATGGAAAATGAGCAAGTTTCACATTTCAGCCATGTGAAACAGCCTAGTCAGGAAGTCAGCTGACAGCCGAGTTACAATAAGAGAAGAGAGAAGCAGAGTTGAGTCACTTTGGAAGAAAGCTAAATCATTTATGAGCTAAGTGACAAAACCGCAGTCATTTTAATTGAGCGGGAATGTTTTTAAGGATGACGTCAGCGTAATTATGACTGTCAGCACAAAAGCTACACAGTAAACCATATGATTGGATATAAATGCTATTGCATTTAATGTGGGGAAATTAATGCGGTTTTGAAGGTTTAATCTTGATCGTTGATTTTGATCAATATTTTCAAATTCCAAAAGTCGTCCTTTCACGTCCCTTATATACAAAATTTCATTTTCTCCCTCCTCACGCAAACCTACTCATCTTCAACAAAGAAAGCTTATTCTCTCTGCAACTAAGTTCGAAACCCTATTTCTTCAAGTTCGCTTTTCGCAATTTTAATCGGTAAAATCTTATGAAAATGGCAAGTTCTCATGATTTCATGTTGTTGTCCTAGAAAATCCATTTTGGATCGTCCATGGATTTTGCTGGTATGATCAAGCAGGGCGTTGATGGTGCCCTTGTGAAGAAGATAGCTGAAAAGCTAGAAAAGTCCGGTCTGAAGGACTTTTTGTCGATGCAGTTCACGCACACATATTTGAAAAAAGTGGCCATGTTTTACGTGAATGCGGAGGTGCACGACGATGAAATCCGTTCATCCGTCCACAGCAAAGACATTAAAATCACTGCAAAGGACATTGTTGAGCACTGCTTTTTGCCCGCTGAAGGATTGAAGGACATCGTTGAGAAGGATGTCAACCTGGCTGCAGCTTGGAATGAGGTTGCAAAGCCAGAGTATGCTGTGAAGGCTTTGTATACAGCCAAGAAGGAGTTTCTGAAGGATGACTACCACAAACTGATGGACATCGTGTCCAAGTGCGTGGATATGAAGTTTGGAAGCTTTAATCAGTTGTCCAAGACTAAACTGATTGTGATGGTTGCGATCATGCAAGAGAAGAAGGTGAATTGGGCTGAGCTCGTCTTCAGCCGCATATGCCAGAATGTGATGAACAAATCCTTCAAGTAGGATGGGACCTTTAGTTGCTCGCTGGGATATGGCCTTGTCATTGGTCATCTGATGGAGGTGAAGGGTATTCCACTGTGACATGGCAAGCCCTTCCATGCAAACAAACGGATGTTCAAGGCGAACCTCTCCGGAGCCCAAAAGAAGGCGGATACTAGTGAGGGGGAATCAGCTGACCCTACTGAAGACATAGTGAGACCTCCCCAGCTCTCTCTCCAAAGCAGAAATCTAAGAAGAGAGCTGCTACATCTAAGCCTGCCCCTGCCCCAGCAGCCAAGTCAAAGAAAGCCCCTGCTCCCGCAGCCAAAACCAAAGCACCAGCCCACGCAGCCGAGCCACCTACCCCCGCAGCCAAGATAGAGGAGGAACCCCAAATTCCTTCTCCTATCGTGAAGAAGAAGCAGACTGCCAGGTCCAGAAAGGCAGCTGCTTTTAAGAAACCTTCTATTGAAACACAGGCCTTCCCCGAGGAAGAGTCTGAAGAGGGGGAACCTGAGATTCCATTGGTTGCCACCAAGCGAAGATGGATGTTCAGGAAATCTCAACTGGAAAAGACAGTCGAGTCCGATACTAAGCCGGAGAAGCCAATGTGAGACTGTTGATGCTCAAGAAGAGTAGTCTCAAGAAAGAGTGATGGAGCCTGAAAAGACTATTGATGCTGATCAGCATAGGATTGAAGACCCAGCTGTGCGGGAGACAACTGTGGAGACTGAAGTAGCTGAGAAAACAGAGCCCATTCAAGAACAAGTTGTCTCAACCCCCCAGACAGACACAGTTGAGTCTGAGGAGGGACGAGCCCCATTAACCCCTATTGAGGAGACCGAAGAGGATGATGATGATGATCTCATAATGTATTCTCCAGTCTACCCAGACATTCAGCGAGATTAAGGGAATGGAGGGCGTGGAAGTTGGATTACTCCTGGCGTCAGTTTGCTCGCCCAGAATTCATTGAGGAGGATGAGGAACTTCTTTGGATTCTTGGACATGTATCTATCCAGTTTGCCCCAAATGAAGACAACTGTATGGAAACCTTTCGCCTTATCAAGGAGGAAGAGAAGGAGAAAGCTGAAGAGAGAGTAGGATCCTTGGAGAAATCCAAGATATGTCAGCAGACAGGAACACATGTGCACATCTATGAGTCTACTGATAGTGATGAAGAGATGAATCCAGCTGTTGCATTAGAGAAGTCCGAGATGCAGCAGGCTATCACAGAATCACGAGCCATGCACGAGATGAGTCTTCTAGAAGGTCCAGGAGAGTCATCCAAAGTCTCTCATAGGACTGGTCCCTTGGGAGTGGCGCAGCAGATTGCCTCTAATATTGTTGCGACCACGTCCCCCGTGCGATCTGAAGATGGCTCCAACGGAAATGGCGATGAAGCTGGGACTTTGGGCCCCAAGCCAAGCCTAACCCTGAAGCAGATGTTGAGACACCTGCCCTTACAGCTGATCACTCAGAGGGAACAACAACCATGTCTTAGGAAAAGAGTGACCCTACTGTTATTCACTCAATTGGTGCGCCAGCTGAGGGGGGAAACTCTCTCCACCACAGCAAGGTCGGAGGATGATGTGGGAGACCAAACATTGCAGTTTGGAGGCGAAGGAGAAAAGATCACCGAAACAGCAGAGTGACATTAACGACGCTTAGACAGTTGAATCTGTCTCAGCTGAGATGTCAACTGCTTTGAAGGCCGATGAAGCTGTTGCCACAGCTAAGGCAAAGGATGGAGAGACCCTGGGAGTTGAGACTCTGGGTCACGAAAGTGAAATCCAAGGAGTTGAGACTCCGAAGGATGCCACGGTCAAAGATCCTAAGACAGTTGCGTCTATCGAAGGAATTGTAGAAGACCCTAAGACAGTTGAGACTATGGAAGGGATTATTGAAGGCCCTACAGTGGTTGAGACTGTTGGGGGTAATGAAGACCTAAAGGAGGTTTAGACTTCCCTAGGTAAAGAGCAAGGTAAATAGAACATTCCACAACTTGAAGGAGCTGCTGCAGAAGAGGAGATCAGCTCCCTTCACGACTCCCAAGAGCATGTTGATACATTATTTTTGGGATCGGAGGATGAAGCCGAGTCCACACACCCTGAAGATTCCTTGATGGACAAGGCTAAGGATTTTCTCAAATTTCAGAGCCAAATCAGTGACAAGACGGCTCGAATGAGGTTCAATTTCGATGATGAGCCAACTCCAAAGGCCTCGTCATCTTTCGATGATGCTGATGAATCAGCTGAGGAAATGATTACTCAATTGGAAAAACCCACTGAGATCGAGGAAACTGTTAAGACAGCTGAGGCTCAGTCAGCTGAGCAAACATCTACAAATGCTCAGTGCGAAGAAAGAGTCACCGCACAGCTACCAAAGTCGCAGCCGATAGCAACGCTTCTCTGACTCCGTCGCAGGCTTTTATAGTTGCACCAACATTTGCCGATGGCACTGCCATAGCTGAAGCACGAAGAGCTGAATCATTGCAGGAACTTCAGAGTCAAGACCCCCAAGGTGAAACCTCGGGGATACCATTCGTTCGTAATGATGTTTTTGAAGATATATTCCCATTCACTGCTAAAATGCCCGACATGGAGGATGAATTTGCTGCAGAACTAAAGAAATATACCGTGCAGGAAGAGCCCATCATTCCTGCAGATATGATTGTGCCAATGAACTTTGATTTCGATGCAGAATGGCCGGTAGTCGAGTCAAATCCAGCAGCTAAGTTCCGTGAAGCCTTCAAGAAGATCTGTTAAGAGATTGAGAAGATGGAACGCCACCAAACATCTCTGGATTTGAGATTGGACAATTGAGATGCTACCCTCGCAGCAGATTTGATAGGGATCATCATTCGTATAAGGGAATAGGTTGCACAACAAATATTCATGCGTTCGGAGAAGGTTTGTTACTTCAAGTCCCTATTTGCCAAAATGCTAGTATGGAGTGCGGACACCTCTATGTATCAGCAGCGGATGAAGGAATACATAGTCATGATGGAAACCTCTCAATAGTCGGATATGGAGCTGCTAAAGAACTTTCACAAGACTGAGATCACTCAACTCGAGAACAACATCAATGAAAAGTTCAGTCTTCTTATGGCTGAAATGAAGTTAGTGACAGCCGAGTCAAAGGCTACTCACTCAGAGTTTCAAAAAGCCTATTCTACAGTAGACTCCAAGCAGAACTCGACAAACAGCCGACTGGATTTCCTCCTGAGTGGATTATTCCCTGGGATACCTCTCTCCTTTGGTGATGATGCCAAAAAGGGGGAAGATGAGGCCCTTAAGGGATTGAAAGAAGAAGTGGAGAAAGGAGGTGACAAAGTTGAGGGGGAAGAAAGTTCCAAAAATCTTCCTTTAATATTGATGTATGTTGAAACCTCACGGCTAAGTGAAGTCACAACCTCTATTCTCAGCAAGCTACCAAAGAATCTACCCATCGAAAGAACTGAAGTGGCCATGAAAGATAAAAGGAAGGTCACCAAAGCTGCATTTGATGAAGTAGCTGAGAAGCAGTCAGCTCGCGTGGAAGAAATTTTGAAGCAATATGATGGTCCTCCAGCCAGAAAGGCCCATGCTACGATTAAGCCCCCAAAGGACGTAATAATGCTTGATGCTGGATCTGAGCCCAGATCTCTAGAGAAGTTTCAAACTCTGGAAGCAGAAGGTTACTTTCAAGGAATGACTCTGCCTCAAGCTTGGGAGGTGTATTGGGAGAAGGGATTGGAAGTGTATCAATCAGCTGATAAGCAGCAGACTTCCAGCAGTCACTCAACTGGAAAGTGTAAGGCTCCAGTACAGTATACGCCAAGAGGAAGAGGAGTTGAGTCAGGTCAGGGATGACATGGTGGCAGTGGAAGAGGTTCTCAACCATGGCCAAGACCAAAAGATATAACGTATGTTGATCCACAAAAGAAAGGGATCACATATTGGGTTGGACATGACCACCTTGCAAATCTAGAGGTTGCACGCAAGGTAGCTGAAGCCAAGAAGAGGCAAGATGAAGAGAATGAGAGAGCTACAAGAGAATGGCTTGAGAGGCAGCGAAGGGATGACCTTGCTGCTAAACGAGCTTATGAGAGAAAGAAGAGAGAGGAAGAAGAGAAGAAGAGGAGAAGGCAAGAGGATGACAGAAAGAGAACTGAAGATGAAGAGATAAGAAGGAAGCAGCAAAGGCGTTGAAGTGTGTTGTGAACCCCTTTGTGTATTTTACTTGTTGTAAATACATTAATGTAAGTCTTCTGTAATAAGCTCTGTAAATTTCCCTGTAATTTTTAACTCTCTATATATCTTAGCTTAGATGAACAATCTATTGTCATATTTATAAAAGGTTATGATACTAATTGTAAACAACATACATTCTTTGTATATTCATATCAATAAAATGATTATTCAAAGCATACATTCTTTGTTACTGCACTGCTTGTATGTTTGCTGTTTATTTTTAATTGAATGATTTAAGTTTTGGCATCATCAAAAAGGAGGAAATTGTTGGGAAATTTATTTGTTATATTTTGATGATACCATGTAAAACTTAAACTAGGAAGTTGGCACCCCATTTTCCTTGTAATTATGTATTGTAATAGATAGGACTGGAAGAGCTGAGTTGACTCAACTATGTCAAAGATTACAAGAAGTCAACTGTGGACTCGGATGAAGACTCTGTTGTGTGTCAGCTGAGTATGACCTAGAAGGAAGTCAAGGACTCGACTGAATGAGAGTCAGCTGAGGAACAACTGTGAGAAGTGTCAGTCAAGTCAACTCAAGAAGCCAAGTCTATCAGTTGAAGTGATAGTTGAGTCAATCCCATGATTGGAGCAGACTCAAGTCACCTGGCGTAAAGGCAGCAATCGAGTGAAGACAACTGACTTAGATCAGTTGGAATAAAGTCAAGAATATTACTCGATATAGTAATATGTCAAGTTGCCAGGTCTAAAAGTGTTTGGCCCAGAATTGTGCAAAAGGAAGGAACCAATAGAAAACACTGCACTTTGTGTCAGACCCTGCAAACCTGAAATGCCATTTAATATAAGGAAGGTCAACATCTCAAAGGTTGCAGACCAAGACAAGACAAGCCAACGAACACAAAGTGACATTTGAAACAGGCATATCTCTTCAACGGGAAAATTTCAAATGTGCATTATAAAAGGCTGAGGAAGCTATTGAGAAAAGGTTACCTGAACTTAGCAAGAGAAAGTAATATTCAAGCAATTAACCTCCAAATTCTCAAAGCAATTCAAGCAATTCTACAAGCCTAAAACTCGAAGAAACTCGATCCAACACAAGCTGTGAAGGAGAGATAAATTCAACCAGTTGAAGAGGAAACTTTTGAAGAAACAAAAGGGGTCTACTTTCCAAGATAGAAGGATTGTAGAAAGGTTCAAGGTCGAACCAAGTATCAAGTTTGTTTGAGGGCTTCGTGATCAAATCCAAGAACTTGAGAATTAAGCTGAAGTAGCAAGGCAGCTGCCCTGTGAAGAAGCTGAGTCGCAAGAGAAACCAGCTGTGTGATCAAGGCTGTCTCCAGTCTGATAACCGCTTTGTAAACTGATCTGTTACTTAGTGGATTCCTCCAGGAGTTGGAGAAGAGAGGATTAGAAGAATTACTCCATCTTCGAACCTCTATAAAAATACTTGTGTCGATTTACTTTCAGCATTTACATTCCTGCATATTTATTTTATATCTGTTGTTAGTTTATATTTGCTATCCAACTGATAAAAAACCAAGTGCTAAAAATCAAGTGTTTAAAACAAGCTTAAATCAAATCAAAGGGTGTTAAGTCTTCCGCTGTTAAAACCAAATCAGCCAAGTTAAGTATTTGGCTCAAGCAGCCGAGTTATACTATCAACAGCTCTATCGAGTCTATTGAGTGGGTAACTTAGCTGAATAGCCAACTTAGCTGTCCCCCAAGGACACAGTTGATTTGAGTAAACTCTGTTGAACTATTTAAAAGGACTTAAATCGAAAATTTAGTAAGGTTTATTCAACCCCCCCTTCTAAATCTTACTCCACACACCTTGGGACCTACAAGGCCCATACCACAAGTAAGGGTGTGGCGATCTCTCTCTCTCTCTCTCTCTCTCTCTCTCTCTCTCTGGAGGAAATGAGAAGGGCTAAAGAGGGAGCATAGGAGGCGGCAAAGGCGGTAGAGACAATAGATGTTGCTCGATAGGAGGTTCTGAAAGTAGAGGAGGCTTTACAGGAGAAAAATCATAGGCGTAAAGAGTGTTTGGCTACTCGGGAGGTGGAGGTGGAGAACAGAATTGAGGAGGCGAGTAGGAAAGCCCGAACTGAGGGGCTCAAGGAAGGGGATGATGTCTTCCGGGCTTCAGATGAGTGGTCGTTTTTATTCGACTGCTCGCATTTGGATAGCATGAAAGATTTTATAGATGATCTGAAGGCTGGGAAGTCTGTGGACCAGTTTAAGGCCGAAATGACAACTTACCAAAAACAACAGGTTCCTTCAAAGAAGGCAGGTGACAGAGAAGGTGAGGAAACTGGCAATGTGAGAATGAAGTTTCCTCGAGCGAGCAGGCCACATAGCTTAGGCTTTTACTTATTGTTTTCTGTTGTAATCGGCCATAGGCCACTATTATGTAATTATTGACTTTTGGAATGAAGTTTCTCTTTCGGTCATATTTTTTATGCGATTGTTTGAATGTATGTCCCTTATACTTGTTCTACTTTGATTACTATGGCTGCAAATGAACTAAGTCGCTCGTGAGCTATTCGGAGTTCATTGTAATAATCTAAATTTGCCTGACTCAAAAATTGACTCATTTCATTTCGAAAATCAAATTCTCGAATTCCATTTCCTATTGAGTTAATTAATAGGAAATGGAATTCGTTCCACTCTTAGACTACGTAGAATAAGAATTCTTCGGTTTACTTTACCAAATTCAAAAAAAGAATACTTTATTTTTGTTGACGAAAAGCTCGTTCGAGTTTGTTTAATGAGGCTCTTAAAATAAACGAATCAAACTCAAACTTAGAGATATTTGGTTCGTTAGCTCGTGAACAGGCTCGTTAGTCAGCTCGTGAATAGGCTCGATAGTAAGCTCGTATAAATTAAACTAATAATTAATTTTTCATATTTTTACTTAAGATAATATAAACGGTTAGTTACAAAAAGTACCCTTTAGGTTTAACCTAATTACAAAAAAATCCAGCTAACTTTTAAAATTATAAAAAAATACCCCTGAGATTTTATTTTGTCTAATATTTACCCCCTTTATAAGCAAAAAAATATTTTAAAATCCCCCCTCATATTTATAAAAATTTTACGGTTTACCCATTAATTTTGACACTGAATCAAACCTCAGGGATATTTTTTTGTAATTTTAAAAGTTAGCTGGATTTTTTTATAATTACATCAAACCTCAGGGTTACTTTTTGTAATTATCCCTAATATAAAATTATTTTAATAAATTTATTTGTTTGTATAAAATTATAAGTTTGTAAATATATTATGCTTTGTAGATATATATAATTTTATTTTTGTAACAAATTGAAGAATAATGTAATTTATAATTAATATTTATTAAGCTCGTATAGGCTCGATTAAGCTCGAAAAAGTTCGTGAGCCGTCAACATGTTCGATAAATCTAGGCTCGAATTCGACTCAATAATAAACGAGTCAAACTCAAACACATAAAAGTTCAGCTCAACTCGATTCGGTTCAATTGCAGCCCTATCGATTACAATTTGTGCTAGGCCGACTCTTTTATATATATATCCCTGTCAAGAGGTGTGCTTGGTGCTAGGACGGTTTTCTATTGTTTGTATATAAGTAACATGCTCTGTGTTAGGCCGAGATGATTTGCTAAGCAGAAAGAAAATTGTATTTTACTAGTAATATTTTTTAAAAAATGTTATATTCCATGGGTGATTGAACTTCTCTCAATTGAGGTACTCCAATTCATATGCCCCATTCTACCAAAAGTCATTCAGTATAGATGTCATAATGACACTATACTATTTACTTTTAAAAATCATGACCCATAGGGAAAGAAATTCTACTATGTGAGATATTTTTACAATTACACAAACATTTTTTCCCGGCCCAAGTACCTCCAGACTCTTACAAACCTTTGGCTAACACATATGGCATAATGGGACACATGTTTAAAATCACAAGATACTTGGGTGGTGTAGCATGGAAGTTCATTTGTACTGCATATGTCTGGTGTAACATGGATAATACGTATATACAATATTCTTGCACAATTGTTTTTTTGTTACCAAATTTAAGATTACAATATTTTTTCTTTAAATTATCCTATACTTATAATATTCTTTCATGTATTTAATATGGTACTTTCATGTATTTATAACTTATACCCGTGTATCATATGAGATTTGTCAAAAGAAAAATTTTGGGTCCAAATTTGTTTGTGATGGTTATAGATGATCCAAAATATTAATTGTAAATAGTACTAAAAAAGAAACTCAAAAGTTGGAAATGTATCATACAAATTGTTAGTGTTATTGAAGTTGGCAAATTTGGTCCGTTTAGCACAGTGCATGTTCTAGTGTTGTAACACTGGTAATGCAACACTAGCTCACAGAATCTGGGCGGATTTTATGCCAGATCTGTGGTGTGTTTTTGGCAAGATCTTTATATTGTGAATGTTGCTGATATTATTGGATAAACTTTATCTTAATTGATTCAGCCATTTATTAATTGTCAATTATTCCTTTTAAATCACTTTCCTTGTGTAATTGATTCTTACCCACAAGGAAATGATTTTTCTTTCTGATTTCCTTCCTTTTGCAAGAAATCGTCCTCTTGAAATCAGGGATTGGATTTTCATTTTGATTGCTATAAAGAGAGGAGTCAGACCTTTGAAGAAGCTATCGAGAAAATATATATTGAGCTTATTGTTCTTCTTCAAGAAATATTTGTGTTATAATTCTAGTCTTCGGGAGACGACGGTGAAGATCTACGGTGTGGATCGACTCAACCGCTCAAGGGATTTGAAGTTGGAGGGACTCCAACAAGTTTGAGGTTTTTGGAAGAATCGATCAAGAATATTAGTTTTATACGAGTGTTGGTGTATAAGATAAAGAGGGAGTCTTTATGCTTTACGTAAATCCAGTCGTATTTGTAATAACTGTTTATTTCTAATATTGGATTGTTTCTTCTCTGGGCATGGCCTCGTGCATTAAGATTGAGGAATCTAAGCACGTAAAAAATCCCCGTGTTATTTTTTTTATTCCGTTGTGTACTTGTGTTGTTTGGTCCAGTGTTACAACATTAACATACAACACCATAAGAATCTGAATTGTTTAAAGTCACAAGGCATCAGATTCTATCAATTGGCATCAAGAGCCTTCCACTAATCCTTATTAGTGTGATCCTTTTTTTTTATCCATTTGCTAACATGGACACTATCATGAGGGAAGCTCTATTTCTCGACCACCTCTTCTCATTGGGACAAATTTCTCCTATTGGAAAGCAAAAATGAGAGCCTTCATCAAATCAGATGAACGCGCTTGGAAATCTATTCTAACCGGGCCGACACCACCCACCCAAGTTGTTGACGGCAAAAGTGTCCCAAAGAATGAAACCGAATGGACAACTGCTGAGGATCAACTTGCTAATGCAAACTCAAAAGCACTCAATGCAATCTTCAATGCTGTAGATGAAAATCAGTTCAAACTGATATCTACCTGTGAAACCTCGAAAGAAGCATGGGATATCCTACAAGTTGCGTATGAAGGGACTGAAGCTGTAAGAATGTCTAAACTCCAAATGCTTACTTCTAAATTTGAGAATCTTCGAATGAGTGAAAACGAAACCATAAGTGATTTTAACTCAAAACTCTATGATATCTCTAATGAGTCTTTTGCTTTGGGAAAGAAATACTCTAATTTTAAACTTGTTAAGAAAGTTCTAAGGTCTCTTCCTGAAAGGTTTGCCTACAAGGCAACTACCATTGAAGAATCAAAAGTGCTTTCAGAAATGAAACTTGTTGAATTAATTGGGTCTCTCCAAACCTTTGAGATGAATCTTGAAGAAACAAAGAAAGAAAAACTGAAAGAGGCTAGTTACAAAAAAGAGAAAAATAGGGAGATTGCTTTTCAAACTGAAACTTCTGATGAATTAACTAGTGATGCAGGAAAAGAAATTCAGGAATCTTTCGCACAGCTCACCAAGAATTTCAACAAGATCTTCAAGCAGGGAAACAAAGGAGGAAATTTTCCCAGGCCTGGAAAAAATTCTGGAACTCAAAGAAAGCAATATGATGGTGGTAAAGGCATTAAGTGTAGAGAATGTGGAGGTTTTGGACACATTCTAGCTGAATGTGCGAATACCTTGAAGAAGAATGGAAAATCATTCACCACATCATGGAGTGATGATGAACCAGAAGATGATGAAGAAGAAGACAACATGAGCAATCAAGTTGCCTTCACTGTGATAAAAGAAGAGGTTGGTTGTAATCAAACGCACCCCAGTGCTACTTCTGGTGTTACAACACCGAGCAGGTATAACTCTAACTTTCCTTTTACTAAAACGTGTCTAAATTCTGTACTTCCTGCAGAAAAGAATAATTCCGACACTGAAAGCTCAGAGGATGACTCCGATCTAGATGAAGAGTCAAGAAATGAGGAGCTTAGAAGAATTTATCCAAAGATGCTTGATAAATGCGAATTTGTCAGCAAGATAAATGTAACTCTGGAAAAGAAGGTTGTATCCCTTACTGCTGAAAAAGAGACACTCAAGGGAGAAGTTGTCAAGCTTGAAAGACTTGCCACAGATAGAAAAGAAGAACTTGCCAAAGTAAAGAAAGAACTCAATGAGATGACAAATTCTCAAAAAAATCGAACACTGGCAAGGGAGATTAGATGAAATTCTTTCTCAAGGAAAATACCAAACAGATCGTGCGGTATTGGTTTTGGTTTTAAAGCTAACAAAAACTATGCTAAAAAGGATAAAAATTCTAAGATTGCTTTTGTTAAAGAAGGAACATCATTCAGTCATAATGGAAAAAGAAGCAATGCTTTTGTTCCTATATGTCACTATTGCAACCGCCCGGCCATATAAGACATAAGTGTTATCGTCTTGAAACACTATAGGCAAGGCGGTGCAAACTCGATGTTCCAACATCGGCAAAAAGAAACACTCCTCGTTTTAAAATTGATTTATCAAACAAACCCAAGAAAATTTGGGTTAGGAAGGATGAATTCTCTTGCTATGTTGTACACACCGCTTTAAAAGCTAATGTGATCAATCATGGTACTTTGACAAAGGTTGCTCTCGTCATATGACCGGAGAGTTGGAAAAAGCGATTGATTTTGAAAAACATGAAAATGGATTGGTCACTTTTGGTGATGGTGCTAAAGGCAAAGTTTTGGGAAAAGGAACCTTGAATGTGTCCGTATTCCTTCTCTCAAAAATGTTTTGTATGTTGAAGGACTAAAAGCCAATCTTATCGAGATCGATCGACTTTGTGATGATGATTTGTGTGTCAAATTTGATAAGAATTTTTGTAATGTCTTTGATAATTCGACAATTGTATTATGAAGGGAAACAGTCCTCCGCGAACTATTATTTGTTGCGGAAAGAGCTCGGTGTTACAACACCAAGTGTCATAACACTAACTTGACTGGTTCGATGATGTTAATTTGACAGTGATATCAATGATTTAAAGAGCACTCCTGGAGGATGTGTCTACCTTGGTAACAATTTGGTTTCATTGTACAAGATGGAACAAAGTTGTGTATCCCTATTCACTATTGAGTCCGAATATACACCTTAGGGAGCTTTTGTTCTCAAATGTTGTGGATGAGACAAGTGTTGATTGACTATGGGGTTGAAGAGAAAACTCTTCAAGCATCGTGATAATTCAAGTGCCATAAATATTTTTAAAAACCCGGTGCAACACTCCAGAACTAAACACATCGATATTCGACACCATTTTATTAGAGACTTGGTTGAGAATAAAATTGTTACCATTGATTTTGTTACCACTGAGAATCAAATTGCTAATATTTTCACCAAAGCCCTAGACTTCCAAAGGTTTAATTGCACAAAAGCAGTCTGGGTGTATGTACTCTCTGAGCAGTGTGGATTTCAGTGTTGCAACACCATGTGCATCATTTCTCCTTCTTGATGTGTTGCAACCTCTTTTTGATCTTAATTCTTGTGCATTAGACATTTTGCATTTTTAAGATCATTTCATTGGCTTTTCTGTTTTATTGTTGTAACCCTATTGAGTACTCCTCTGATGAATTTTCTGCCTAAAAACAATTGTGGGTCAAATTGCAAACAGAATGATTTTTCCCTTGTGAAAGATGTATTTATTTTTGGGCCTTTGACGGAAAAAGTTGCCCTTACATTGTGTGTGAAAGCTATTCAGTTGTGAACCATTCTCTGTTCTTTTATATGCTTGAATCTTGTTATGATCTTCTGAGAAAGAGCTACCCATGTATTTGGAGCGAAAGCTACCGATCAAGCTAATTGTTTTTCTGCTGATTCCTTTCACTCAAAAGATTTATTAAATGGGAAAAGGATTTTGATCCATTGACTTTGTATGGTGGTGTTCTTGAAAAAGGTGGTACAACACTGGGTTACCGCACCAAAACGCCTGAGGCCTTTTTATTCCTGTCAGAAATAAACGCATCATTCTAGACATCCCTTAGGATCATTTTTTGGGCTTGTTGAAAATATCCTCCTTATTGATTCGATGTGGTGTATTATTGTGGAAATGATTTTTTCCTTAAATTTGTCTTTTGTAAAAGGAATTGATCTTCAGTGCTTGTTTTGGATTAGTTGCACACCTTGAATTATGGGACTTTTCCAAAAATATTTGAATTTCAAATTTGCAGTTGGAAGCTTTTCTTGGAAACTCCCATAGTCGCCATTTGTATCACTCCAATTTTGGCGGTTCTTTCTTGGTAAGGACTACATACAAATTCTTGAAGGAGATTGTTTTGACCAAAAAATAGCCAAAGTTTGGTTGGCTTCTTTTGTCTTTTTTTGGTCAAAAAAGGGGAGAGAGAAGACTCAAGTGAAAGAGGAGACTCAAGTGAGGTGAGACCCAAGTAAGGGGGAGCAAACTGAGTCAAGTGAGATGGTGAGATGAGACCCAAGTAAGAAGTTAATGATGATCTTGATGACTTGGCGGATGCAGCCATTGCTGCTGAACAAGCACATTCTGAGGGGGAGTCTCAATCAGAAGATGAAGATGATACTGAAGAAGCTGACTCTGAGGGGGAGTCAAAGGAGACTAATGGCTCTGATTTGAGATTGCAACATTTCTGAACTCTATTTTTGTTCAAATGATAGTGTTGGATGAATTTGGATTTTGTTTGCCTCCTTTTCTGAACTATGCTAACTTGCAGGTTTCTATTATTGATTTCTTATGTCACATCCTACATATATATCTTGTTTAGTGTTGTTCCTTTTCTGAACTGTGCTAACTTGCAGGTTTCTATTATTGATTTCTTATGTCATATCCTACATATATATCATGTTTAGTGTTGTTTTGACCAAAAGTGCCAAAGGGGGAGATTGTTAGTGTTATTGAATTTGGCAAATTTGGTCCGTTTAGCACAGTGCATGTTCTAGTGTTGTAACACTGGTAATGCAACACTAGCTCACAGAATCTGGGCGGATTTTATGCCAGATTCTGTGGTGTGTTTTTGGCAAGATCTTTATATTGTGAATGTTGCTGATATTATTGGATAAACTTTATCTTAATTGATTCAGCCATTTATTAATTGTCAATTATTCCTTTTAAATCACTTTCCTTGTGTAATTGATTCTTACCCACAAGGAAATGATTTTTCTTTCTGATTTCCTTCCTTTTGCAAGAAATCGTCCTCTTGAAATCAGGGATTGGATTTTCATTTTGATTGCTATAAAGAGAGGAGTCAGACCTTTGAAGAAGCTATCGAGAAAATACATATTGAGCTTATTGTTCTTCTTCAAGAAATATTTGTGTTATAATTCTAGTCTTCGGGAGAAGACGGTGAAGATCTACGGTGTGGATCGACTCAACCGCTCAAGGGATTTGAAGTTGGAGGGACTCCAACAAGGTTGAGGTTTTTGGAAGAATCGATCAAGAATATTAGTTTTATACGAGTGTTGGTGTATAAGATAAAGAGGGAGTCTTTATGCTTTACGTAAATCCAGTCGTATTTGTAATAACTATTTGTTTCTAATATTAGATTGTTTCTTCTCTGGGCGTGGCCTCGTGCATTAAGATTGAGGAATCTAAGCACGTAAAAAATCCCCGTGTTATTTTTTTTATTCCGATGTGTACTTGTGTTGTTTGGTCCAGTGTTACAACATTAACATACAACACCATAAGAATCTGAATTGTTTAAAGTCACAAGGCATCAGATTCTATCACAAATCATTCATTTCAAATTCTGATTCTTTTTGTAAAACTATATTATTTGTCTGTTAAAGAATTATTTGGTTAATTGTGCTATTTTTATTAATCAAATATTCAGTAAGCAACAACAAATTTATAATTAATACTTTTGAGATATTTTTATTATTTTTTTGTGTTTTGTAGTTTAAAGAATTGTGTTGTTAATTGTGCTAATTTTATCCTTTTTTGTTTGTTTGTGTTTTTGTTTTTTTGCGTTTAATGAATCATGCAGTTAATTATGATAATTTTATTAATCAAAAGTATACAATAAAAATATATTTCATTTTTTAATTTCTATAAAATCTTAACAGATAGTCAAATACTATTTATTTAGCTTTCTGCACAATGTAGTTGGATAAAATCATTTCAATTAATTCACATGATATTCAATAAGCAGCAAATAAATTTATTATTAACAAATTTGAACAATATTTATTTATTTGTGTTTCCGCTTGTCAAATGATGTGGATTTTTCGCTCTTAAATATATTATTATAGCCATTTATACATTAATATTTCAAAAATTAATTATATATTGCAATGGCTGATATTTATTTTTGGCATTTAAAAAATCACTTAGTTAATACATTTTATTATCAAAAGTATTCTATAAATATATCTTTCATTTTTTAGAGTATTTTATTTATTTAGATTATACTGGTAGATTGTTTAGATTATTTTTTACCTTTTATATTATATTTTATCTTCTAAATTATATACGGAAAAAATATGAAAAAAAATAGTTAACTCTGGAAAAACGTGAAGTCGTCACATGTAATGGAGAGAATAAAGAGTTATAACATGTCTTGGAATAGTGAGGTGCGACAAAAAATCATATTCTTGGAAAAAATTTGTTTATATTAAAATTATATTATTAATGTTGCTAATTAATATTTTTTTTAAATTGAATTTATATTTGAATTCAATAATTGAGAAGGTGTAATTCCGATTATTTTGGTACACGTATAAATTATCATTCTAATTTATTGGGAATATTGTCAAACTTGAATTGGACTTCAAAAATATATCAACTAAAGAACATCCATTTATTACACGGGATTTGTGTTAATATTTATTAAATTTGAGCTATTTTTTAATTTTTTTTTGGCATTTTGGCTTGTCAAAATCAGCGTTTTAAATATCATACTAGTGATCCAAGCCACTGGTAAGTGGTTCAACCGGTCGGACAGTTCAACCATCGGTTTTACCGATTTTATTAAAACTAATTATATTTTTAATTATGTTATATAAAATATTAATGTAATATAAATGATATAAAAAGAGTAGTTATATATATACATATTATTTCTTATATTTTATTATGTAGTTATTTATATAATTATTTGATTGATAGGTTTATCCAAATTTAGAACATTTTGATTGATTAGAATTCTTGTTTGAATTAGTTAAAATGTAAATAATTGATTTGAATCTTAACATAACTATTGAATAATTGATTTGAATTCTTGTTTAATTTGAATTATGGCATTTAACATTTACAAAAAATGTTAAAAAAATTTTAAAAAAAATAAAATATAGCAAATTAATTGTATATTTTGCTTTATAAACGCAAAAATGGTATTTATATTCATTTTGTTAACCTACTAAGATGCGGTTCAATATTTAAAACAATGATCAAAATAACGTAAATCTTTTATTCTTAATTACATTGTTACAGCCGTTTTCACATTAATTTTTACAAATTAATTGTATATTGCTATGACTAATATTCATTTTGTTGGCGCTTACAAAATCACTTAGTTAATTGTACTAATTTTGGAGTAGTTTACCTTTTTATTTTTGAATAAATTCGAAAATATATATAAAAAATGAAAAGAGAGTATTCCTGATCACAGGCTGATCAGGTAACCAAAAATAAGTGTGGAATCAATGTCATAAATGAAAACGAAATGGTCACATGCCGACCAAATGGTTGAATGGTTAGGGCCTCGTTAAAACCTCCCAAGGTAAAACCCACCCTTGTGGGAAAAACCCTTGGCAGGAAAAAGAGTACCCCCTATGAATGAAAAAGCGTCCAAAAATGGGAAAAGAAACCTGAAACCAGGACGCACTAGGTAACAAACCTATACTTAGATTGGCCAACATAGTCATCAGTGAGATAATGTACGAGCTCCACAGGCGGGACGCCCCACCATGTATTGTACTCCGTCTTCTTGCTCAACATGTCTGCCACCCGATTGCCTTCCCGAAAAATATGTGAGACCACAAAATCTATATGAGCGATAAGATGCAAGGTGTATCGCCAAGTGCTAAGGTGGCGCCATGGGACCTCAGCGGATCTCTTCTCCAGCAAGTTCACCATATACATCAAATCCGACTCCAGCCAAAGTTGTGTCCATCCCTTGACAAAAGCATACTAAATCGCCCACATTGCTGCGACCAATTCAGCTTCAAACGCATAGCCCGAACCACAATGATTCACGAAACACCCCCGAAAGAAACCTCTACAATTCCAGAAAACCCAGGAAGCTGTGAGATTGCCCGGCGCCCCTGAAGAACTGTCGTCCGTATTCACCTTGATCCAACCCGGGAGGGGTTTTTGCCAGTTAACTTCCACGATCTTTGGTGCTTGTCTAGCCCGCCCAGGAACTCGAAGATGGAGAAAAGGTCCTGTTGGTCGTTGTGCATGCATCCCCAATCCAATGAAGATGATTCAACAATGAGAACCCGAAGATGGAGAGTAGCCGCATCCACCGTCCAGATTTTGTTGTGAAAAACCAACTCATTCCGGATATGCCAAATGAGCCAGATGCAGAAAAAATAGCCATACGCCAGAGGAAAGCAACCTGCTCACTGAAATGAAAGTTCATTAGCCGCACCAGGAATTCATTAAAATTATGAGCCTCAAATGGGTGAACGTTAAACGAATCAAAAATCCATCACCAGAGAGCTCCTGCAAAGACACAAGAGACAAATAAATGGTCAACTGATTCTGCAAAGGCACGACAAAGAACGCAAACCGGGGGCCAATAAAACTCCCCCTGGCCCATAATAAATCCAAGACAGCCAATCGATTGTGGATAGCCCGCCACACCACCACCGATCGCCGTTCCCCGATATGTTGCGACCAAATCCAAGAACCCCACTTGACCGCCGGATAGTGTGGATGAACATGAGCATATGCTGCCTTCGAAGTAACCAAACCATCCCCTGAATTTAGCCATACACGCGTATCCCTCGAGTTAGGGGCAATAGGGACTCGCACGATAGCTCGAACCAGATCCAAATAAGCCTCCACAAACGAGAAGGTGAAGTGCCAGAACCTATCACAAAAGTAGTCCGAAATGCGATGGTGAAATAAGTGTCTGTATTCCTGTGGGATACCAATTATGTCTGCAATAGAGTAACCCAGCCAGTTATCAATCCAAAATAATACCTCGGAATTAGCCCCTGGGATCCAACAAGAGTCATCCAAGCAAGCCGAAATGCAAGGTTTAATCATGGCCCAGATAGAAGAAGGAATAAACGACCTCCGAACTGCCCCATCCGCCATCAAATAGCGCCGCCTACGGGTGCTGAAAATCACCAAGTCTGAGTTCATGACTTTCCAGCCCAATTTTATCAAGAAAGCCATATTAGCTGCCACAATCGATCGAACGCCCAACCCCCTTCATCTCGAGGCATGCAACATTGATTCCAACTAACCACCACCGACCCCTTTGAATTAACATCCCCAGTCTAAATGAAGTTACACATGGCCCTTTCCATTTGCTTGAGCAAGGTGCAGGGCCATTTGTAAACCATTATTGTGTGCACAAACGGACTAGTAATCACCGAAATTAACGAGACAAACTCAACCAGCAAGGGAAAGAGAATAACCTTTCCATCTTCTGAATTTGAGGATGACCTTATCAAAGACGGGCTGTAGAGCCGCAGCCTTAGGGGAACCCTTGAAGATCGGTGCACCTAAATATACGGTGGGGTACGTCCCGGGCTAGATCCCCATAATAGTTTGCACCCTCCCACGTACATGCGATGAGACTCGGGAGCCAAAGTAAACTTTAGATGTTCGAGGATTGAAAGCTTGGCCCGAGAAATCAGCATGAAGGGTGAGAATCTGAAGAAGGATACGGGCGTTGGCTGAAGAAGCCCCACACATAATAACAATATCGTCCGCATATAAGATGGACGATGGGAAGATTATCCGTCTAGGCGCAATGAACGGATCTAACCGATTTTGAGCAACCGCGACTTTAATAAATTTACTAAGTACTTCCTTCGCGATGCAAAACAGTAACGGGGATAGAGGATCTCCCTGTCTGACCCCTCTAAAACAGGAGAAGTACCCCACCAGTGTCCCATTAAGTAGCACTGATATTATGGACGATCGAAGAATAACATCCACCCAGTGAATAAAAATCTCTGAGAAACCAAAGCGGCGCAAAATGTGTAGTAAGAAATCCCACTTCAATGTATCAAACGCCTTACAGATATCAATCTTCTAGATCATATTCGTATCCGATCGACCATGCAAGACATTGAACCCTTCAGAGACCATGGCAATACAATCGTGAATCTGCCTCCCCGGAATAAACCCGAACTGCATAGGAGATAAATAGGCAGAAATAATTGAACCCAAACGCGTAGCCAATTTCTTAGTAAAAATCTTGAAAAGAAACTTAATCATAACAATCGGACGAAAGTTCTCAATAGCATTAGCATCCTTAGTCTTTGGGATGAGCGCAATGAAGCTAGCGTTCAAACCCAATGGTAGGGACGAGCTAATGAAGAAAAACCTGACAGCGGCGATCACCTTGACAGAGATGACATCCCAGAAGTGGCGATAAAATGTCCCATTAAAACCGTCTGGTCCTGGAGAGCTTTCCGAATCCATATCAAAAACCGCTTCCTTAATCTATGAATCCGAAGGAATGACTGTCAAGCTAGCATTATCCAATGCCCCTACCCTGGGGGAAATGACCTGATCAACTATAGTATAATCTGCAATGGTACCCCTAGTGTCCGCGAATAGCTCCTTATAAAAGGAAATAATATGATTCCCAAGAACCGCTGGATCATCAGTGTAACTGCCATTAACCATAAGACCATGAATCCCCGTGCGTCCATTACGAATCTGGCTACGATGATGAAAAAATGTTGTGTTACGATCCCCATCCTTAAGCCATGCCGAGCGTGCCTTTTGCTTAAGGAATTCAGATTGTAATAGCAACATGTGAGAAAACACCTTATGGGCGTCCATATCCTTGTCCTGATGAGCAGCTGTATAGCCCAAAGTCTCAATATCTGCCTGAATCTGACGAACTTGCTCCATCTGATACTCCACCCTGCGGTTAACATCCCCAAACACATCTCTGTTCCAGACCTTAATAACCTGTCGCAACCTTTTGAGCTTCCACATGACGCACAACAGAGGGTTGGGCGTGGCGCAAGGAGCAGCCCAAGAAGTAGTAACCAAATCGCGGAATGTGTCATGATAAACCCACATACGCTGAAAATGAAATGGAACAGGACCCCTTCTAATGGAAGATGAACAAGAAACCAAAATGGGATGGTGATCGGATCCAATGAAAGGAAGGACTAAGCCTTTGACAACTTGCCAAAAAGAGAAAAATTGACAAGTTACTAGGGCACGATCCAACTTAGCCTGGAGGAGGGATAGAGGCCTTTGGGGGGAGCACCAAAAAAATAAATTCCCCGTAGTCGGCACCGCAAGCAAACCAGCATCCTCCAAGAAGTCCCTGAAATCCTGACAAGAGGCTTGGGATAAACTACCACTGCTAGAGCTCTCATGATGTCCCAAGACAGCGTTAAAATCCTCAATAAGCAGCAGATCAGTAAGACCCAAATTCCTCAAATCCAACCAAAGTGCACACCGAGCAATATATGATCACACAAACCATGAGCAAAACCAATATGAAAAACCATAGAACCAAATTGAACTTGCAGAATAATACATTGAGAGGAAGACCGAACCTGACTTTGGACAAAAATACCAGCATCACAGAAGACCCAAATATCCGGACGTCCGTTAGCCCAGAAGTTCTGAGCCACAAACCTCAATCCCAAACTACTCCAATAAGAATCCAAAATCGATGAAATGCCCACTTTAGGCTCGCAAATAGCTAAAATAGAAGGTTTATGTTTTTGACACAACGCCTTAAGAACATTACGAGAGGCAATGTTCCCAATCCCCCGGATATTCCAGAAGATGCAATTCATTGAGACGGTGGGGGGTGGCGCCCGTGATGATTGCACGGTAAAAACAGGAGTGTGGTGTGCTGCAGGATCTGACGACTGAGAGTTAGCCACTTCATCTGCATAATCTGCCCATCTCTTTGAAGCTGGAAAATCTAACTCATTCGGCCCTGGGCGATCTGGTTCAATAGTAATGTCATGAATTACTGGTGATGGACCCTGAGTAACACTCTGGATTAATCTGGATTTAGCTGAATCAAGGGAGCTATCCCGGAAGACATGACTCAGAGCTCAAATAGGCTTCTCCAACGGATGCTGAACCGTAAGAGGCAGAATAGTGGAAACGGGGTCGGTGTTGTAAGTAGAGGCCTTGGGGACCGGTTCCCTCGCTGGATAGTCTGACTGAGAGTCCGCGGATGGTTGGTGAGGGGTGTCATCTGAAGCAAGAGCCGTAAAAGTGTTACTCATATGTATATCAGAAGGGCAAGGGACTATTGCACAGGTAGGGGATCCTGCTCGCATAGTCGACCCATATTTCCCATTGAGTCATCAACGGCCTTGCCCTTGTCCTGTTGCACAGGACGATAAACTTTACGCACCCTGGAACGTCCCCGCTGAACTGAATTCTGACATGCCGCTGAAGCCCTGGGACGTCCATGGTCAGGAGAAGCGCGCCTTTCCGTAGTTGAGTTACCCGCTGGAGTAATACGGCAAGAAACCATTGAATGTCCCGTAACACTACACTTCGAACAAAATTCAGGTAGTTTCTCATAACTCACTAACACAAAGGAACACTGGCCAACTCATTCCACCATGATATGATCCTCCAACGGTTTTGCCAGATCAATATCCACTAACACTCGAATGAAATGCCCTAGAGAACCATCAAGCGATCTATGGTCAATTTGTATCGGATTTCCAATCGCACTGGCGATCCCCAAGATGGTATTAGGATCCCAGTACTCCAAACTGAGCTCGAAGATGCGGACCCAAACACTAGCCATCAACGTGTGTACCTTGTATTGATTGAAATCTGGGACCCATGGAGAGAGCCAAATAGTTCCCGGATTAAGCGCCCAATTAATACGTAGTTGAGCTCGAGCCCGATCCTGCGCATTAAAAAACTTGACACAAAAAAATCCCTTACCCAAGGGGATTAGTTTCCAATCATTTTTAATTCCCCATATTTCTTATAGGCGTTTATGCAAAAGCATAGTCGCCCATGGATTGTTGCCTTTTCCTAAAATCACCCTTCCAATCAATGAATAAGAAAATTCGGCGAGGCGTTGTTGATAAACATTTTCATTGATAGTAACAGAATAGTAATCTCCCTTTCGAACAGGTTTAGGGATAGAATGGGATTTGCCAGAAACTACATGCGAAAATGGGGTGAAATTACCTGGGGCCTGCGGAGTTGAATCTATAGGGTGGTTAGTGCCTGAAACAATTAGCAAAAGTTTGGCCAAAATTAGATTGAGCATTAGTATTGTGAGCCGAATGTCGAGGGTTCGATTCATAATCGGATGTCATTTTGGAAGAGCTTCCAGCAATCTGAGGTGCATCCTTGGAAACAACTTATGGGCAGGGACCCTTGGACGGGATCCCATGCAGACGGCAGATGGCGGCCCATGGGTCATCACTCCCCTGGGGGCGGTCTTGGACGGAGCGATAGTTTACCTTTTTAGATTATATAAATAGTTTGTTAAGATAATTGTATTAGAATAATACCCGTTTGTTACACGGGATTTGTCCACAAATAAAATTTTAATATCACAAATTTAAAGGATAGTGTAGATAAAAAAATCCTTAATTTTTGGATTATTTGTTATCTCTTAAATTTGTTATCTTTTAAATTCAAAAATATATATTATGAACTGGAATATTTCACAATAGAATATATTTGGATAGATTTGATCCGCATCTACTTTTCCAAACTAATTGTGTGCAAATCCTTTATTTTTGGGATTATATTTTATCCTTTAGAATCTTGATTAAATTTATTATCTTTTATTTTATACATATGATTGACACATATATAAATGTGAAGCCGTCATGTGGAAATGGAGGATGAGAAGTTGACAAATATCCAAAATTAATGAGGTGATGACATGTGCCAACATTGTTTTTTGTTTTAGTATATAGGGTAGAAAGATAGAAGCTTTGATTTTTGGATTATTATTTATCTTTTAGAGTATAACAAACTATATAGATAGATTTTTTGTTTTACGAAAAATATATTGTATAGATAGCATCCTTGATTTTAGGATTATTTTATATCTTTTAGATTATATATGAAAAATATATATAATATAGGGTTGCCACATTGATAAATATGAAGCCGCCATTTGGAATCGGGAGAATCGGGAGTTGACACATGTCTCAGAATAATGAGGTGATGACACGTGTGATATTTATTTTTTCATTTAACATATAGGGTTGATAATAGCCTTGGAATTTAAAATATTTGATTTTTTAATTATTTGTTACCTTTTAGATTACAATAAACTGTATAGATACAATCATTGATTTACGAAAAAAAAAAAGGATTATATAGATATAATCATTGATTTTTGGATTATTGTTATCTTATCTTTTAGATTATATATGGAAAATATAGAATATATAGAAAGAGAAATGATTGTCAAATTGATAAATATGAAGTCCCCACATGGATTTGGGAGAATGAGGAGTTGACACATGTCCCAAGATAGTGAGGTGATTACATGTGTCAAATTTATTTTTTTAGTATATAGGGCTGATGTTCTTGTTTAATCTTTTGTTTTTTAATTCATCACATGGTATTATTCATGCTACACCCGGTGTACTATACTTGATGGATGGATAAATAACAAGTGTCTTTCTATTTATATGAATGAATGACAATTGTTTAATCTTATAAGTAGTGGGACCACTGACGAAGACACGTTAAAACCAAGGGGGCACTGGCCCCCCTGAATTTTCGGAAAAAGAAATTAAGGTTATTTTAGTAATTTTATTTTATACCTTAAAAAATACAGAAAAAAGGAAAATTGGAATAAATCTTCATTTCTTTCATTCTTCTTTTGCCCTTCTCATTTATAAATCTAGAAAAATCTTTGAGTCTTGCTTTTTCTTTTTTCTTTTTTACACTTTTGTGCATTTTCTTTTGTTCCACCATAAATTTTCTACATTTTCTTTTAGCTCCACCAATACTTTGTATATTTTATCCCAATATTTTTTTAATATATTAGCAATTAAACTATTATGCAACGATTTTAAAATATTAAGAATATAAGAGTTATGACTTATGATATATTAATTTATTTAATTATGTTATTTATGAATATTAAAATATAATTGAATTAATACATTGACTTTATCAAAATTGGTTTCTTTTATAGTTTTACTGTAAAAGTTGATATATTGTATTTTAGTTTTATTTAATGTTAGTTGGGCTTCGCTATACGAAGTTTCAGAAGTTGTCACCGAATGAGACGCTTGTTATTCATCCATTCATTAGCATCTACAAGACCTTTATCTTATACCGTAATATTCTTTCATGTATTTAATATTTTTGGCCGTTTTTTTCTTTTTGTACTTTTGACCTTGATTTAGAGAATCCATTTTTCTTTTTTTTTTAAAAAAAAAAATGAATGACATAACTAAGTGGATCTTGTGTTTTTTAAGAGTACAATATAAACGTACGTCTTTTGTGCTATTAATTTCACTAATAAACGAGATTCAAAAAATTATGCAATCACGATGATTAGTGCAATTGTTTCAATCAATTCCAAAAGTTCGAAACAATTATCTATTCAAAAAACAAAAAGGTTTGAAACAATTATAAATGATCAAAAACTGTAGATTCAATCCATGATAGGCCCATTAAGAAATAAAAATTCAGTTAAAGAAATTTTACTTAACCACTCTCAATAGCCCGTCTAAAAACCTATTGGCCATTGGACTGTTTTTTATACCGTTTGCCTAAAAATGGCCGTTTGAAAATTCGTTTTTTTCCTTTTTTGAAAAAAATACCACCAAATACCACCATATACTCTCTTTTTTGAATAAATACTGCCAAATACACTCTTATTACTTTTATACCTAATTTTTTTCCTTTTTTGAGCTCCAGCTACTTTTTGATTTTTTTTACATTTTGTTTTCATTTTTTCCGTTTTTTCTTGTTCCTGTAATGTTTTATATGTTATATATGTTGTTTCGATGTTTAAATTTGTTTCTTTCTTGTTTCTTTTTTGTTTCTTAGTTGTTTCTTTTGTTGTTTCGATGTTTCAAAACAACTATTACCTATTCTTTATGCTACTTTTTGTTCATGTGTTATCTTGTACATTGTTTCTATTGTTTCTGTGTTGTTCTATAATATTTTTAATGTTGTTCGAATAATTTTTTTGTTGTTTTCATGTAGTTTTCAATGTGTAGATACAATTTTGACCTACTTTTAAGCTCATTTTATTCATGTAGTATTTTAATATTTTTTACGTTGTTTCTAGGTTGTTTCCATACTGTTTTTAATGTTGTTCTTATGTTTATTTGTCGTTTCCACGTAGTTTTCAATGTTTAAATACAATTTGTACCTATTTTTAAGCTCTTTTTGCTCATATGGTATTTTCTATATTGTTTCTTGGTTGTTTTCATGTTTTTTATGTTTTCATGTATTGGATCGAAAATTGAATTTTGTTTTTACTCATGTTATTTCTGTATTATTTTCAATTTGTTTGGTTTTAATATTGTTTGTTTTATGTGTATATTTCTTGCTTTTTATATAAGATTTCAAGTATAAAATGGATTATTTAATGGGGAAAAATTATATTTTTCACTGAAATCTGTTTAGAAGAAACATGTTTGAAACAACAAAGAAACAACAACGTAACAAAGTTCAGGAATTTTGGTAGGAGGGTATTTTTGTCCAAAAAAAGGGGAAAAGCGTAATTTTATCCAAAAATCATCGGAAAACGTAATTTTTTGTCTTTCGTCCAGAAAAGTTGGGTATTTGTGTCCTTATTCAAGAATCTTTTGTCTAGTTCTACTTATATTAGTCTACTCATAAAATAGATGGTGGTGATTAATTTGAGTGGTAATGGGTCAAAATGATCACTTCTATAATGAAAAAATGAAAACGAGTCATCTTTTGTAAACAAATATTTTTTAGCCATTTGGCATAACAAAAGACATTCATACTCTTCTAACATGTTTATTTATATTTGGTTTCTTTATCTTTCTCTTTCACTTATTTCTCTCTCTATATCCTCTTACTCTCTCTTTCAAATTTTTTAAAAAATTTCCGGAACATTGACGGCAAGCCTATGAGTATCTCGAAAATGGTATTAAACTCTTTTTTTCGGTATTTCGTATATTAGCCAGAACTTCCTACGGATATTAAACTTATCGGTTATGAAGAAGAAAGAACACAAAATACGAAGTTTAGACACATAAATCGAGTTACGTGTAACTCCATATCGAGCTACAGTAACTTGATATCGAGTTACGAGCTACAGTAACTCGGCGCTACAGTGTTGAGTTACAGTAACTCGACGCTATAGTGTCGCGCTCCAGTGTCGAGTTATAGTAACTCGATGCTACAGTGTCGAGCTACATTAATCGACGCTACAGTGTATTTTAGTGCAATTAAATTGACTTATGGGTAAATTGAGTTTTCTACATAATCAAATGGCTAAAAAACATGTGTTTCCAAAAAATGACTAAAAAAACATCTATATATATAAAAAAGCAAAATGGTTTCTAAAATTGTTTTCCCGCCTAAATAACACTTTCTAAAAACTTTTTCTGATTTTTTTATTTTTTGGTTGAATTTTTAATTATGGCATACATATATTTAATTAAGGAGAAATCATAAATGGAGTTGACGAAATTTCCGATTCAATCACATATTTGTCAAGGCAAAATCTTGATTATAATCACAAATAAATGTCAAATATTTTTCCATGTATATAGATTGTTATGAATTTATTTATTATAATCGCAATTAAATGCTAACCACGATTAATATATATATATATATATATATATATATATATGATAAGAGGCTGATGTAAGGAAAGGGAATGAATGTTTGGAAAATAATGTGACCAGCTGTATAAACTCTCTTTTTATTTGTTATACCATTTCAAACTTTCTTAATTTAATAAATAGTTATTTTGATTGATGAGCCATGTTGACGTCAAAAAAGGAATGCGCGGAAACTAATGCGAGATCTTGGGCAAAAATTCTTTTGATTTGATATATCATTTCAAACTTTCTCAATTTACAAAACATAATATACTCTTTTTGCAGACTTGCTTAATTGGAGATCTATATTGCCGTTCAAATCATCTTAAATTTGTAATAACTTGCCATACAAGTTTTAAAAGCAATCTCATATATAGATAATGTGTGTGTATGTGTGTGTATGTAAGTATGTGTATATATATATATATATATATCTAAGAATTCTGCCCATATATTGCATAATTTAAAAGCAACCTTATATATAAAATTCTGTCCATAATTTAAAAGCAATCTCAAGAGATATATATTGTATTTACAATCAATGTTATAAAAGGACATTCTGCAAAGATCAAATCAATATAAAAAATAAACGAAATATAGTGTATATATACTAATAAGGTAGTTCTCACATATATTTCCATAAACTAAACAATGCAATGGTATACTAATCTACATATACAATATATTCGATTTAATTATGGGCAATGTGTGATTACAAATCTTCACAGACAATATATTTGATTAAACATAAGCAACGTGTGATGAGTAAACTCTGCAGATATGATTTCCATCATCGATTCTGTCAATCAAAAGGAAACAAATCTTATGTATATTGTTATAAAAGGACATATATATACTAAATAAACGTGATTATAATTATGTTAATTAATTCCTTACAAACAATTTCCTTATAAGCCTCCTGATGCTCTTCTATATATATGTCGAGCATTCCGTCATATTCAATCCTTACAACATTCATCATATCAGCAAACATACTAGCAAATAACTTTCTTGCTCAAACAAAAAAGATGGCACCCATCCTCACATTGATCAAGGACGTAAACATGACGAAAAAATAGTGGAATGCACGGAAAGACAACTTATAATAATAAGACACGGATACACAATCTAGAACGCGTCTTCCAATCATGAGGTATAAAATATATTTATGTGTTTTTTATTTTTTGAATAAAAGACATCTATCTGATTCTAATTCTAAATACAATTTTCCCAGGGCGATCGAATTCACAGGACGATCCGAAAGGCACACATTGAACAGTATAAGAAGCAACTTGTTGAAGAATGAATGCACGCGATTAGGAATTTTATAGTAACCAATTATACAGAAAAGTATCGTACTACCGCGACAAAACACAATTTTATTTTATTGATAAACTCAAATATTTGAGATGTTTGACAAAATATTTCCACGGTTCTGTTTTCAATTCAAAAGCTTCCCTAAACTGACGTTTGTTGAAAAGGTCAACTGGTAAGAATCATCATATATTTATTCAATTAGTTGTACAAGTGGTATTTTGTTAAATTAATTTCAAAATTTCTGATTTTTGGGAATTAGTGTTTTTAGCTGTAAGAATTAATTTTTTTTAAATTATATTCCAATTGGTTCGATTTTTTATAACCTAAGTTTTTTTATTTCTGATCTTTTATATTTCTGACTTTTTGGAATTATAATTTGTATTAATGTCCATTAACTGTTCAAATGGTATTTGTTAAATTGTATTCTAAGTTTTTTGATTTTCTATAATTATCACATACATTTATCCCCAGTTAACAACAAGTATTATATATTGTAAAATTGTATTCTAAGTTTTTAATTATTTTGTTGCAAATAGATATTATTGGCAAGGTTGTTTCGATGCATTCAGCACAAACCAGAGAACTTGCAGGACGGACCACACGATTTATTGATATTATTCTAGATTATTTGGAGTAATATACATAAACACTTTTACTTCTGAGTTACACCTACTCAATTCATTTAATAATTAAATGCAGTTAATAATTAAATGTAGAATATTTTATTTTTCAGGAACAATTGCATCACTTGCACATTATGGGAGGACTACGTCGATAAATTACTTCCCTACCTCAATGATGGACAATTTGAACCAATAATCATAGTTCTGCAAATGTGCAGGGCAAAAGTATTTCGTGGTAATTATTTAAATTTTAACAGTTATTATAAATCTATTTGTTTGAATAAAGAACTTGATAGATGTTTCACTTATCTTATTCCTTTTTGCAATTTTAGATGAAGTCAAGGTCTCCGATACATTCTACGTTACCAAAATGATTGTTAATGGGGTTCTGGAAAAGATTGAGAACTTCAAGAAAAGGTTTGAATATAAATCATATTAATGAATTATTAATAATAGATTTGATATAATAATTTTTTGTCACTTGATATAATATTAAATATAAAATTTGTATTGTTTGCTTAGAATTATGAGCAGCAACACGCCAACCAGCTCAATCAGTCAATTATTAAGGAGGAGGATGTTTTGAAGAAATTGGAACTCTGAATTTGCTTTTATGTTATGTTTCTTAATCGTTAAAGACATTTGATTTTTGTTTAACTTCAGTACTTATTATTTTTCATTTATAAGACGATGGTATAAGATATTTTGGATTTTTCTGTTTTGGTATTGAAATGTTTTGGTATAAGTAAATTTAACCGGTTTTATAAATTTAATATAGGAATGATGTATTTAATAAATTATGTAAGATATCTTTGTATTTACATACAAATATATGCATTACTTCTAAAATAATTATTTTTTTGTGTATCAAAATATGTAAATACTTAGTACATATTCTAATTAAAATTAAAATATGTAAATACTCAGTACTTATTCAGCCATATCCAAAAATAAATTGACAATATATAAGACATCACAATATAATCAAAAGACCACCGATTTGCAGAGCGGACTTCTAAAAGAATAAGAAGATAGGCTTAAGACAAAAATCAAGTACCAAAGACAACAAAAAGTCTACGTAGGACAACAAGCTCGGGTCCATCGAACATGAAACAGTTAACAGGTTATACTGTGGTGGGGAATAAGTGTACAAGGAATATAGACACAGAAGACGGTATTATGCTTTTGTTGAAAAATATTATTATTAATACTTTCTTATATATATTATAAAAAAAGATTGAAGATGAAACTTTACTTCTCAGATAGTGTAGGATTTAGTAACTTACATGTGTATGGACTTTTCAATGTTGATTACTTCTTCTCAGTGTATACTACAACTGTATAATCTGAAAGCATCCAAAAAGTAACATTAAGCCATGACTATATATTGTTGTATGAAAAAAATCCTTTAATTTACTTATATGATTAAATTTTTTGTTGTTTTTGTGTGATACGATTATTGGTATATTTTTTTCATAACCTGAGAAAAAAAATAAGAAACACAGTAAAGTCTACTCAAAACATCATAAAAATTGCTATGAATATTAGTTAGCCTCATGTTTAACTTATCTGAATATAACTTTGTGTTCAGTCTTCTATTATTAGCCTGAAACATAATCAAATAAATTAACAACCAATAAACAGTCAGATATCAAATAGATTAGCTGCGCAGATAACTTTGTGCCCATATTGAGTCTTCTATATATTAAAATGTGCAGATAACAAATTGCAGAGAAACATTGATAGATAACCAAAAAATTGGAGATAGTTGCCCATAATGATAGGTCGCCAGGAGTCAATCCGCCAATCGTAGTTTTTTCTGAAATTCCATCTCCAATAGGGGTTGTGTTTAACATGACGAATAATCAGGGAAATTAGGATCAATTACAACATGTAGAAAATCAACAAAATAAAAAAATATAGACTATCACTTATGTCAAGATCTATGTAACAACTGTAAATTAAAAAATGATTCCAACGGTGTTTTCAAATTATTTGCCGTTCTATGTGGTAGCATGACTTCTTCTATTGATATTTTTACTGTTCCATTTGTCATTTTCCTTTTTTCTCCTATTTTTTTATTCAGATAATATTTAATTTTTTTCTTTCTGCTTTTATTTTTAGATAATGCTGCTGGACATGTATGCAAATATTTGTTCAAAAAAAAAAAAGGAGCAACGAAAACGACGTAGTACTGAAATATTCAGCAATTGCACCAATGATGTACAAAAATAGAGTTATTTTGACATGCCTAGCAAGCATCAAATGACATCTAATAAAACCAAACAACCGTCTGTACAGCTTTTTATAAAAAAATCATTTGTATAAACTTTAAGTCATTTGAACAAGGCCAGTAATAAGATCTAATGAGAAGATCAATATGCCATTATTAAAAAAATCATACCTGGAGGTGGAAGATGTTTTGTTATTACCCATTTTTTGTTAGGAAATATCATGCCCACAAGAACTCAACTACCCCATTCAATAGTTGGTATGAAAATCATTAATCTGCTCGAATGTAAAATGAAAAGCAATATATCAATATCAAAGAAAATAATATAATAAATAAAAATAGGGTTGATTAGTTAGAAGGTTGGTAGTTATTGCTTCATGGTTAAATACCTCTTCGATTTTTGAATGATTTGACGGCATGACTAATCATCACCTTTGTTGTTAGCTACAATGGCACCGAGACCACTTACACCAACCCGTCCACATAAATTTGCCACTCAACAAAAATTTTTTTGGGTGATTGTAACAATGAGTGATAATGGAGCAACTACAATAAGGGTTTTTGAGAAATGACAAAGCAACTGAAATGAGAGTTTCAGGGAAAAAAAATTGGAGCGAAATTTTGAGAGGAGATTACAAAACAGCGGCGGAGTTTGTGAAACCATAAACCAGAGTGTAGGTTTTCCTATTTTTACAAAAATATTTAAATGCATCCTCACCGTTCAATTGCATGCGGTGTCACAAATTTATAAAACCACTATACACATGTTGTGCAATCGTTTGAACATTTGGAAGCATATTGTTTTCCTTATTTGAGTGATGGGCCTTCTTCCTAATCGGTTTTAAAAAATTGAGGCAGTTTAATTAGAGTAGCCTTACTATTTAAAAAAATTGTGTCACGTTGCCAAACATTTCGGGTGATTCATTTTAGTGGGTTCCAGAAACTGATATATTGGGCCTGAGAAAGAGTAATCAACGAACCTGTTCCCTTTTTTTTGGGTATTTACATTAAAAGCCCTAACTTTATGTTTTTACAGCTTAAATAAATATTAAATTGTTCAAACACAAAATTAAATAGTGAAAATAGTACAAAATAGTCATTTACAAAATATAAAGATTAAAAATAGCCATCTTTTGTTGACACATTTTTTTTAGCCATTTTGGGGTGTAAAATAACTTTCATACTCTGCTAGCATGTTTGTTTGATATTTTGATTATTTCTCTCTCTTTCACCTACTCTTTCTTTCAAATTTTTATTAAAAATTGAATCTGTATTTTTTATTTTTAAATATGTAATATGGGTGTTGAATTATAGATATCGAAAAGAGAATTAATTTGATATATTATACATGCAAAACGGATTTAAAACGAAAAAGTTATGTGAATTCAAAGTTTTTTTGAAAAAATAAAATAAATGAGCTATAATAAGTGAGAGAATCAATCTTTGTGACTCGACATCGAAGTTCTGAAGATCGATCAGAATCAGAAACTCGATGACAAGTCACAGGGATGTGTGTTTTTGTGCAGTTAAATTGACTCAAGGGCAAATTGAGTTTTTCACACCCCAAAATGGCTAAAAATATGTGTTTAAAAAAGATGGCTAAAAAACATCTTGGTTTGATGGGAATGGCTAAAAAAACGACTGAATTAAATATATATGTACTTATTTTATAAAATCCAACAGGGTTCCACTACTTTCAGTCATGGTCAGCTATACGTTACTATTTCCCGAGTTTCGTAAGGGTTTAAAAATATTAGTCTGTGGTGAGGATGAACCAAACGATAAACAAACGATGAATGTGGTGTATAATTAATGAAGTATTCCAAAATTTATAATATATACAAGTAGTGTTTTAATTTGAAAAATTCATTTCAAATCGTGGTTATTTTTTGGACTGTTTACAATTGTTTTGTATGCCCGTTCAAATTATATAATTCAACAAACAGACAACATATGATTCACATATCACATGATTTAGCATAACATCTTCCGTGCATCGCACGGGTCAGTATACTAGTTTTGACATAATGGGCAATGCTAAAAAACCTAGACACTCTTAAACTGATAAATATTTAGAAAATAGATGCTTATAAATTTCTTAAAATCTTTACAAAAGTCCGACTCTAAAATGGGCATAATTCATTGGTCTTTGATTTTACATGTAAGCTTGACATATTTCCCTTGGGAGCTTCCAAACTCAAACTGCTAACAAGTGTTATTGGGTCAAAATGGGCGGGTCATTGCAACATGCTATAATTTAACCACTTCATGCGAAAATACGGTATTTTGACCATGTAATAAATGGTATATTGATATAGAGAGATGAACTCATGAAAGAATACATTATATAAGAAGACTTATTTAAAGGATTTATTTGGATTGATGGATTTGTACTTAACGATTTCAAATTTATAATAACAAATTCATTAAGCATGTTTGAATGGAGTAATTCTATAATGGATTTTAAATCTTTGGAAGTTATTTTTGGAGTCATTTTGAAAATTTTAAATCCGTCTTATTTGGAATTATATCAATTTTTCCCCCAGATCTCCTCCCCAAACCCAAATTATTCAATTTAAATGCAACCAAAGGGTATTTGCCTAAATTATTTAAGAAAATTTTAAAGTTTATATTTAAAAAAAATTCGTAAAGTGTTTTTCCCCCCCTTTTTTTGGTTGAACTTTGGAAGTCTTCGTTTGTCAACAATAACCGCAAAAATTAATACAATCAAAATCAAATTAGTTTTTCATATCTTAAAAATAAATTAACTGCTCCTTTCATCTCTTTAAAGGAATTTATTACAAGATTCTAAGATTTTATTTCATAGTTAATTGTAGTTTGTCAACCAAAATATAGCGTTTTTAGTACGTTGCGCTTTAAATACATGATATTCTGCCTTTTTAATTATAAGGTTTGTGGCGCTTTACCCTCTGAACCAACTAAAAGTTGACATATGTCAATTTATTATAGGTCCAAGTCAGTTCCCAGGATCAAGTGCAAAAATGTTTTAAAATTAGGCATGTAGAGGATAAATTTCTAATGTTTAGTAGGCAAAGTGCAAAACCCACGATAGTTTGGCGGACCACATAATTATCCCCTTATTTTATTGAACATTTTAAGACTACATGTGGCTTTGAAAACTTATAAATTTTACCTAAATACCCTCTTGATATGATATACATGGGTAGGTTCAAAACTAACTTTTTTTTTTGTTCTAAGTTGAATTCTACACAAATATTTATAGGTAACCAAATCACAATTGATCGGTTGTCCACAATTGGTGCTTAGTATCCAATATCCACAAGTGAAGGAGATACCCAAACTCAACAATAACAAATACAAGCCTTAGAAAAAATAAATTATAAAAAGAAATGGAAGTTAGAAATGATATTTTAAAGGTAAATAAAAGAGCCACCCCCATTCAACCACCATATTTGCTGTGGATCTCATGGAGATTGAGATAATTGGAAACCTTGAAAAGATGACAGAGGCCAACAGTTGTCGCCAGTCAATTACAAACTTCATATATATATTATATATATATTTCTAAAAGGTGATGTTGAGCTTTGATTTTGCTTACTCTACACAATCAATCAATCATTGGTTTTTATTTTGCATTTATTTTCCATATAAGGCTGAGGGCCCCATTAGTATCTTCTATAGTATAAATTGGGAAACTTTGACAAATACCTTCATTCAAGCATTAATTCAATCAAATTATTCGATTTATTTTCTCTTCTTCTTCTGCAACCCCATAAAAACAAAAGGAAAATATTTTCTGCTTCAAAATTAACCTAATTATTAATCATGGCGATTGAGATTGAAAAGCCCAGTGTTTGTTTATCAAAAATGGCAGTATCAGAGACTCATGGTGAAGATTCACCATATTTTGCTGGGTGGAAAGCATATGATGAAAACCCTTATGATGAGTTGTGCAATCCCTCTGGAGTCATACAAATGGGACTTGCAGAAAATCAGGTAATAATCTGTAAATATTTTTTTTATTATTTCTTTTTGTGAAAAAATTAAGAGTACGGATTTTTTATTTTTTCTCCATAGCAACAATGTTTTTTAGTCATGTTTTTCAATATTTTTTAGCCACTTTTAAGTTCAAATGTCTACTTTGTTTTTTTTTTTTTTTTTTTCTGGGGACCATTACATGTCTCGTTACCGAGTTATATACCGCATCAAGTTTTTGAAAATTGACCAAATATCTCACTAGAAAATACATGAAGAATATGACCATCAGTTTTTAGTCAAAATGGCTAAAAACACATATATTTAGAAAGATGACTATTTTTCATTTTCACAAAATAGAAGTGGCCAATTTGGCCTATTACGACAAAAAGTAACGGGTGAAATTCTTGGATGGTCATGCAACTTGGGCCCTTCAACTTTCAAGAATAATAAGTATTATTTGTGGTATATTATGAGCAGGTTTCATTTGATTTGCTGGAACAATACCTGGAAAAGCATTCGGAGGAAATTACAAACAATGGGAGTGGATTTAGAGAGAATGCACTGTTTCAAGATTATCATGGACTACAATCTTTCAGAAAGGTAATAATTATTAATTAAGCTAGCAGAAAATGGAAGATAATTAATAATTTGATCACAAAAAGTAGAATTAATAATCTGATAATTCTAATTTGGTCAATATTATATCAGGCAATGGCTAGTTTCATGGAACAAATAAGAGGGGGAAGAGCAAAATTTGACCCTGATAGAGTTGTTATCACAGCCGGTGCCACCGCAGCAAATGAACTACTTACATTCATTTTGGCTGATCCTGCCGATGCCTTGCTTGTTCCAACTCCTTATTATCCAGGGTAAGAACTACTACAGATACTACTAATTGATTAATAATTCTTTTCTGCTAAATTTCAATTTAGTCCTGTAGCTGTTAGAAATGAAATAATAGTCGTGCACAAATCCAAATTTGTAAAAAAACTGATTTTGATTGTGGAAATTTTGCCGGAAAAGACCACGAGTCAACGTTTGTGGCCCAACTCGACCAATTTTGCTTATGTGTGCCTTTTCAAGTGAATTGACATGCTGACTGCACAAACTCTTAAAAAGAAAAATTTACTTGAGGATAAGCACATAAGTGAAATTGACTTCAACATTAACTAGAAAGGTGGACATGTGGATTTTCTAGGCACAATTTCCAAATTATGGCGACCATAGAATTAAAATCCAGAGTTCTTTTTTCTTTTTAATATAACAAATTCAAACTTTTTACAAACCGAAAAATTTATCTGCATGAAGCACCATTATTATTCTCACGATCGAATTAAACTAAACAAAGCAATGATTTCGCAGGTTTGACAGAGACTTGAGATGGAGAACAGGCGTAAACATCGTACCGGTCCGCTGCGACAGTTCAAACAATTTCGAAATAACTCTTGAAGCCCTTGAATCAGCATATGCCGACGTAGAAGCCAAAAACATCAGAGTCAGAGGGATTCTCATAACGAATCCATCGAACCCATTAGGCGCAACCATCAAAAAATCCATCCTGGAAGAGATTCTCCAATTTGTCACGCGTAAAAATATCCATCTCATCTCAGACGAAATATACTCCGGATCGGCCTTCTCGTCCGACGAATTCATCAGCATTGCCGAGATTCTCGAGGCCCGAAACTACAAAGACTCCGAAAGAGTCCACATTGTTTATAGCCTGTCAAAAGATTTAGGCCTTCCGGGGTTTAGGGTTGGTACTATTTATTCCTACAATGACAATGTTGTCACGACGGCTAGAAGAATGTCGAGTTTTACGTTGATTTCTTCGCAAACACAGCAGCTTTTAGCGTCCATGCTTTCCGACAGGAGTTTTACTGAAAACTATATAAGAATTAATCGAGAAAGGCTGAAAAGGAGGTACGATTTGATTATTGATGGGCTTAGAAAGAGTGGTATTGAGTGTTTGAAGGGAAATGCTGGATTATTTTGCTGGATGAATTTGAGCAGTTTATTGGAGTGTCCCACAAAGGAGCATGAATTGGTTTTGTGGAAATTAATATTGCAAGAATTGAAGCTGAATATATCTCCAGGTTCGTCTTGCCATTGTTCCGAGCCTGGTTGGTTTAGAGTTTGCTTTGCGAATATGAGTGAGAAGACCCTGCAAATTGCACTCAGAAGAATACATGATTTTATGGAGAGGAGAAAAAGTTTGAATTGTACACATTCATGATTTTTTTTTTTTTTCCAAAGAATAGTTTTGTCCCAGAAAGATACTGTAAATCATATTCATTCATGGAGATTTAGTTTTTTTGTTTATTAACTTATCATGTTTCTTGGAATTGTCAAGTAATAAGGTGGTTGGGTGAAAACAAAAAGATATAAGGTTTGTTTTCTGGACTTTTGATTAATTATTCCACCATGCCTTTGACTCTATCATTGTTTAACTGAATTTACAAGTAATAATTAATACACTCGACACACACGTAGAAATATCTTTTTTTGAGGGTGTGAATAGATGTAGTTCGAACTCAATTCTTTATTGCTTTGCCCCCATTTGTCAACCACGTACATTTTAAACCATTTAATCCACCAATTCACATTAGTTTTTCCTAGAATTTGGATAGTTATTTATTAGTTCCCATATTTCCACCCGGGCAGCTGGAATCATGCTGTCAAATGGCTCAAGTACTGACTGCGTCACACTGACACGAAATTGAAAGATACAATGAGTACTATTTATGTGACCATGATTATACATGTCCTTATATAGTGGTTGAGGTCTGAGAATAAAATAAATAATTAAATAGCGGTCGAGTAGTTAAAATTTTCATATCAAACTAGAAATTTGGGTTCGATTTCCATCTCCCAAGATATGTGCTCAGAAAAAAAAAATAGATGAGGTCTAATTAGAACGTAATATTTTATATAAATGGATGATGTCTCCTTTTATTTTAATTTATTGTTTTATTTTAAAGATACACAAAAAATTGTATATAATTTATATTTAAGAAAATATTTCACACTCAGCTTTAGCCTTTATGGCATGATATTGATAAGACTCAACACTTGGATCAATTCCGTGTTTTGTTCAACCAAACAAACTCGTCTATCTTATGAATATTAAAAGGACATATGGGGGTGAGAGTACGTGGGTCAATTGCACCCTAATGTAAATTATAAAGGCTTTTCTGTTACTTATGATCGATTTTGTCTTTTTTTCTTTAATGTTGTTCACGAGTCTTCCATCACACACATATATTTTAATGTTATAGTGATAATTGTCCTAATTCGAATTGTATTTTGGAGTCCAATTGACCACTAACGAATATACAGCTTATTGGTCGAATAATAGTGTGACAACAAGAACTATTAATTGAAAATTCAGTGTTGTTGCTATAATTTCATGTGTTTGGGAGAAACGCACTCATGAGTTGTAAGAAAGTCTTAAAATTTAAATAGAATATTGAATAAGCTATGATATTTAATTTTATGTATAGATGAGATAGTTTTTTTTTTCTTTGGACAGCTGAGATAGTTACTCAAAATTGTATAAAATGTCAAAAAAAAAAAATTAATGATTCACTCATTTTTGAAAAAACAATCAGGTGTTAGCTAGGCATTTCAAGAAGAATTTGTGAAAATATTGAAAGAGGCTTGTGAATTGTGAAATATATGTATATATAGGGGTTGGTTCTGGTGAGACCATTTCCTGCGGTGAGACCGTAGGGACTGATCTGGACCGTTATAATAAATCAATAGATGGTTGAGATTAACACATTAAAACTAATAGTATTATTTGAGTAGTCAACTGTCCAAGGGTAAAATCGACCACAAGAATATTAATCCAAATGGTAACTGCCGTGTGAATTGCTAGAAAATAGGGAAGAGATTATCCAATAATTTCTTTCCTTAAAAAATGCACTAATTAACTATCCATATCTCCATAATCAGAATAACTTCTTTCCTTAAAAACGGACTAATTAACTATCCATATGTTTTTTTAATTTTAAAAATTATTTAAAATGACAGTATACTCTTATCTTTTTCGAATAATACAAAAATGATTGTCGGTTGCATATGTAATGTTATAATGATGCATAGATACAGTTATTATGATGTAATTTTAATCTTATTATCATGCCAAAATATAAAGTGTTCGTTGCATATGTAGATGACATATACTGCGTGTTTTTATATTAATTGCATATTTAAATGTTATAGAAGTAGTGGACTGTATGTTAAAATATTGTATGATATTGGTTGCATAATCAATATACTAATGATGCAAAGGTTACAGATTTATTGTTATAGTATAAATAAATTGTATTCAAAATATCATATAATATTGGATGCATATTTAATTTATAAATGATGTATATATAATGTTCTTATGATGCATGTTTAATCATATTGAGATGCAAAAATATATAGTATTCGATGCATATTTAATTTATAAATGATGTATATATAATGTTCTTATGATGCATGTTTAATCATATTAAGATGCAAATATATATAGTATTCGATGCATATTTAATATTACTACCGTGCATTTTTACACTTATTGTGATACCAACCTATAAAATATTACTACCGTGCATGTTTACACTTATTATGATACCAACCTATAAAATATTTAATTTATAAATGATGTATATATAATGTTCTTATTATGCATATTTAATATTACTACAGTGCATGTTTACACTTATGGTATTTAGAAGTATATTTATTGCTATTAGCATGCATAAAAAATATTAGTTTGATGCATATTTAATGTTATTCCGATGCGAATAGGGATATGCAGCCGTGATAAATGTTTGAAACTAATCAGGTTCGAAAATCATGGGCAGAATCTATTCCCTCTTTACACATACCATATAAAATTATATTATTTCTTTAATTAAGTAACTGCCCATTTATGCATTTACCAATTTACCCTTGTAATTGTTTAAAGTATTTTGAATTACCTTAAATAACGAATTAATCACAGCCATCCAAAATTAAAAATAAACTGACCAGATTAGTCCCTACGGTATCACCCTGACATATTGGTCTCATTTGAACCAATACATATATATATATATATATATATATAAACTTGAATAATAAGTAGAGAAAATATATCATTACCTTAATTATGTGAAATTTGGGTGTAAAATTATGTATGAAATTACACATATTTATACTAA